>BSBN01000143.1:3000000-3600000 GCA_027924645.1 Cunninghamia lanceolata | reverse complement strand
AAAAGTGGCTATCATCAGATCAGGATTAGGCCAAGAGATGAATGGAAGACTGCATTTAAAACCAATGAGGGGTTATATGAGTGGAAGGTCATGCCTTTTGGTTTGTCCAACGCCCCCAGTACCTTTATGAGGCTGATGAATGAGGTCTTGAGAGAATTTATAGGCAAATTTGTCATAGTATATCTAGATGACATTCTGATTTTTAGTAATACAAGGGAAGAACACCTTAAACATATAGACCTAGTTCTCAAGAGGTTACATGAAGACCAGCTAATGATCAACTTGGAGAAGTGTTTGTTCATGCAGGAGGAGATCATCTACTTGGGTTTTGTCATCTCACATGGCAAACTAAAAATGGATCAAGAGAAGGTAAGTGCCATATTGTCTTGGCCAACTCTTAGAACCATGAATGATGTCAGAAGTTTCCATGGGTTAGCAACCTTCTATAGGAAGTTTATAAAAGGGTTTAGTCATGTCTGTGCACCCATGCTTGACACCATAAAAGGAGGACAGAAGTGCAGATTCATTTGGACAAAGGAAGTAGATGATTCATTTGAAACATTGAAGAAGAAGGTGGCACAACAGCCAGTCCTTGCACTTCCTGATTTCAATAAGATTTTTCAAGTAGAATGTGATGCAAGCCACATGGCAATTGGAACAGTACTCAGTCAAGAAGGTAGGCCTATTGCATTTTTCAGTGAGAAATTAAATGATGCTAAGACGAGATACTCATCTTATGATTTGGAGATGTATGCTCTAGTCCAGTCACTCAAAAAGTGGAGGCATTACTTGATGCCAAAAGAATTCATAGTGTTTATAGATAATCAGGCCCTTAGTTTCATAAACAGTCAAGAGAAGCTGAACCATAGGCACATGAAGTGGGTGGAGACTTTACAAGCTTTCACCTTCACACTCAAGCACAAGAAAGGGGTCAAGAACAAGGTAGCAAATGCTTTGAATAGGTGGTCTCTAACCATAAATTAGATTCAATTGGAGAGTGTTGGCATTGATTCCTTAAAGACTATGTATGATGCTGATGAAGACTTTGGAGAGATCTACAAAGTATGTACTTCCTTCAGAGACAAATATCATGTTGGGTACTCTGAATTTCTGATACAAGATGGATTGCTTTTCAAAGGTGGATAGTTGTGCATTCCATGGTGTTCTATGAGGCTGAATATCATTAGGGAGAAGCATTGTGGGGCCATGGCAGGACATTTTGGTCTGGATAAGACTCTTGATCTTGTAAAGAGACATTACTATTGGCCTAAGTTATAGTCAGACGTGAGGAGATTTGTGGAAGCATGTGTGATATGTCAAAAGGCAAAAGAGAGATCCACTAATGCAGGTTTATATTAGCCACTGCCCATTCCTTCTAGGCCATGGGAGAGCATAAGCATGGACTTTGTGTTGGGTTTACGTAGAACAAGGAAGGGATATGATAGTGTTTTTGTTGTAGTAGACAGATTCAATAAAATGGCACATTTCTTGCCATGCAAAACCACTTGTGATGCTTCATATGTTGTAGACTTATTTTTCAAGGAAATAGTGAGGATACATGGATTGCCATTGAGCATAGTGTTTGATAGAGATGTGAAATTTATTGGCCATTTTTGGAGGACTCTTTGGAAGAAGCTTGGTACCAATTTATCCTTCTTATCAGTATATCATCCTCAAATAGATGGACATACTGAAGTGGTTAACCGTTCATTGGGAAATCTACTAAGGTGTTTGACAAGGCAGCATGGAGAAAAGTGGGATAACATTCTACCATAGGCAGCATTTTCCTATAATGACACCATCAATAGAAGCACAGGGAAATCACCTTTCCAGGTGGTCTATGGTATTCATCCAAGAGGTATTTTGGAGTTAAGAGATCTACCTACAGGAGAATCTATTAGTGCAGATGGAGAAACTTTTGCATCAGCTATCAAAGAGGTGCATGATCAAGTCAAGAACCAACTCTAACACACCACATTGAAGTATAAAGCCTATGCTGATAAGAAGAAGAGAGATGTACAATTTGATGTTGGAGATTTGGTGTGGGTTCATCTGAAGAAGGAGAGGCTCCCAAAAGGTAAATATACCAAACTCATGCAGAGGAAGATTGGACCATGTGAGATTTTGAATAAATGTGGACAGAATGCTTATGAGATCCAATTTCCTTCTAATCTTAGATTGTCACCTATTTTCAATGTATGATTTAACTCCATACAAGCATAATGCAGATGTAGAACAGGAACCATTACAGGGTACAGTAGTTGATGATATTCCTAAACATGATCCACCACAATTGCAGACAATTTTAGACTCAAGAGTGGCAAAGAAGACAAGGAATAGAGAGTATATGGAATACTTGGTGGCTTGGCAAGGGAAACCTGATTCAGAGGCAGTTTGGATGACTGAAGAATAGATCAAAAAACATGGTGTAGACCTTCAAACTCTCATCTCAAGTGGACTTGAGATTTCTTCTCTCGGGGAGTATGGTGTAGGAGCACCCCTTCAACAAGCCAATTTTACTTCTAAGGGAGAAGACTAAGGTCTCAATATGTTATGCATTTCTATACTTAATGTAATAAGGTCTGTTTGACCAGTACATTTTATTGTAGTTTGCATCTAGTTTTCTGTGTAAGTCCCTAGGACACTTGTCAATCTGGAATGACAAGGTTGTTAGTCAGTTAGAGTTTGTTAGAGGGTTGTTATCTCCCAGCCGCTGGGAACCAAGTCTATACTACTCGTAGTGAGTAGATAAATAGCCTAGAACAACAGAACAGTAGTTGTGAAATTGAGTTGTGGAACTCTGAAATTAGATATCTGTATAAATTTTTGAAAGCAATAAGATCTTGTTCGTGTTATCTTTTTGGTTTTCGAATTCACTATGTAATCGATTTTCTGCTTTGGAATCAAAATGGGTTCTTAGCCCATTCCACCGGTTGGATTACTTCATAATCGGTGGAATGGTTGTATATATTAGTTTGTGTTTTTGTTTTATACTTTCTGTTTGTTCATTCCATGATTGCAGGATCATTTGTAGCATGCTTCGATAAACCCTAGCATCCTCATGTGCTAGGTTGGGAAAGTGCAAAAGTCTCTATGTTTGTAGGAGGAATAGTTGTGTGAAATCGCAAGGGTTTTAGCAGGGCAGATCGGTGAAATTCTGCATTGTTCTATCAGATATAGAATTTGTGTGTATATCACGTTTGTATGTTGGGTATATCTTCTATGTATATACCGTAGCTGCATGTTCGTGTATATCCTGTAGATGTTCATCGTAGTATTGTTAATGTGCAGAGGGTGACTGGTATGACCGGTAGAGGAACCGACAATGAAGCGTTAAGTAATGTTCATTTGAACGTAAAGTGTTGTTGATAGTTTAAGTTTCCTAGTGGTTGAACCAATTTTCAAAGGTTCAAGGGTTCAATTGGTTCAATGGAGGCAGAATGAAGTGGTCGACTAGTCAGGGTGAGGTTTAATATTGGGTTATGCCGATAGTCTAAGTATCGAGTGAAAGAAGCACGTTGAACCAAAAGTTGAAGGTTCAACGGTTCAATGGTTCATCGGTTCACTTGGTTCAATAAGCTCGCCGGGTTCAACAAGTTCAACCGACTTAAGTGGTTCAAAGGTTCCTGCCGGTTCGACGAAAATAGTGTTAAGTGTTGTCGATAGTTGAACCAACGGTTGAACCGGTTCAATGGTTCACGAGTTTAGCGAATTTAGTGAAATACAAATAGTTCAACCGATAGCTGCCGACAGCGTTAAGGCTGGCGATGGAAGTATGTGGAACTGATAGTAAAGGTTCATTGGTTCAGGTGGTTCAACGGTTCAATAACCGTAGTTTCAACAAGTGCATTTAGTTCAAGTGGTTCAAGGGTTCAACCACAGCAACAATAGTCCCGCAGTTTTAATCTGTTCTCACCACCCTGCTACATGCGCTCTCACTCGGTTCAATAAGATTGTTAGGTTCAACAAGTTCAACCGACTTAAGTGGTTCAAAGGTTCCTGTCGGTTTGACAGAAATAGTGTTAAGTGTTGCTGATAGTTGAACCAACGGTTGAACCGGTTCAACGGTTCACGAGTTCAGCGAAATACAAATAGTTCAACCGATAGCTGCCGACAGCGTTAAGGTTGGCGATGGAAGTATGTGGAGCCGATAGTAAAGGTTCATTGGTTCAGGTGGTTCAACGGTTCAATAACCATAGGTTCAACAAGTGCATTTAGTTCAAGTGGTTCAAGGGTTCAACCAAAGCAGCAATAGTCCTGTAGTTTTAATCTATTCTCACCACCCTACTGCGTGCTCTGCATCATCATTGGTTGGTATCTGCGAGAGGGTCTTAGCCCTCTTGCTTTTTGGAGGTGCCCCTAATACTTGGGCTATAATGGCCAAATCTTCCTCCTCAACATATGTTCTTTTCCTCTTCTCCACTATTTTGTTTAGCCAGATAGGAAGGCCTGACTCAATAGTAGCATCATGTGGTGGAGAAGGAGCTAGAGGTGGAGATGGCGATCTTGTTGAAGATGGGGTCAATACTTGTGTCTTTTTTGAATCATCAGACTCCCCACCTTATTCTTCATGTTGCTCAATGAATATGTTTCCAACCAACTCCTCCAAAGTGGACCCTTGGCTACCCAGAAGCTCTTCAAGCACTTCCCTATTTTGTCTTTAGGCTCTTCTACAGGTGCTTTTGTTTGCTGCCCTTCCTTGGCAACTGGCTCCTCAGATGATGGGGCTTTTACTGCCTTTGGGATGTCCTCTTATCTTTGTGTTGTAGTCAGAGGGTTGGTTCCTTCCCTTTTTAGCCTAGGAGTAGCAGTGTCTGCCCTCTCCTGTTGTTCGTCAACTGTTTGGCTGGAAGCCACTAGAATATGAGTGCTAGGAGGGGTGGAGAGGGAAGGAGGAGATTGGGAAAGGATTAGAGACTGGGGAGTGGAAGGCTGTGATGAAATGGGGAGAGTTGGTAGTGGAGCTTGGTGAGGAGGAGATGAAGGTGATGTAGTGGAAGGACCCTCAATCCTGACCTCAATAGAAGCAGCAGTAGAGATGAACATAGGAGGAAGCAGGGTCGATGCTGTGGTGACACCCTTAGAAGTATGACTTGAGGCCCTTGTAGTAGTTTTGCTGGTTAGGGGCACCATATCTTCTTCTTCTTCTTCTTCTTCTGACTCAACATTAACTGCCACTGCCTTTTGTTTCCCTTGAATTACAGTAGGGTTAGTTTGTTCAATAGCTAGAGTAGTAGGTACTTGCTTTTCTTTCTTTTTCCCTTTCTATCTGGCTCCCTTAGAGCTTTTTGCCTTTTTGGCTGGCCTGGGATTGAACCTGGGATATGGTTTTTTCATCCAAGGCTTAGTTCTCTTTAGCACCTCCTTAACCCTATTGTCCACTGATGTGTCTTCCGTTCGATCCCATCTAATTGGGGCTAATGGGAGGTTATACACATTTTGGTTCTCATATGAGGGGTCTAATACTGCACCATTTTTCTTCATCCCCTTGGGAAATTTGGGTAATCCAAGGCAGTCTAGCCTTTTCAACAGATGGAGGCTAAGTCTATAGTATTCCCTCATCTTGATCTCATGGTCATCAGTACAATTCTCCCAGTGGTCCTCAATAGCATATTCATGCACATATCAACTCCCTATTAAGGGGCTGATCCACCCAATTGGGTTAAATATGCTCTTGATATTATCGAAGGAACTTAAAGATAAGAAGGCCAACTCTTCCTCTGCATTGTTTGTATTTATCATGTTTTGGTAGTTGTACTTCCCTTTCTTGATTAGAAATTTGAAGCTAGACTTATGCTTGCCATCAATCAACTTGTATACTTCATAGACCTGCCTACATACCTCCAATAGGATGACCTTGTCAATCAACTTGTATACTTCATAGACCTGCCTACATACCTCCAATAGAATTCCCCAATATATTCTGCCAAGTTGTCATGCTCTTATCTTGAACGACACTGAATGTCCTGAGCATCCAACATCAAACCATGGAAAACAGAACACCCTTTGATCTCCTTTGCAACTCCTTTAGACAACAACAACTTTATCACCTTATGAAGACAAGACACATTACTATCATCATCCTGTATACAACATGCAATAACTCTGACATAACTATGACAAACGATTGTCATCATCTTGATGAGTAACAAACTCCTTCAAAGAATTGAGATCTGTTAAGACCATGAAATCAAACAACTCCTTAAGATGAGAAATCAAACCTTCACATATGAAGCATGAAACATGAAGCAACTTCATTAAGCATGTTCACTAAGTGAACTCTTGTGAACTCCTGAAAGCATGATCCACATCATGAATGATCTAACTTCCACTATGATGTATCTGCATCATCAACTCAATACCTTGTTTGACATTAATGACAACCTGTCTCCATCATGGAAGAGTTGCATATTTATGTGGAGGACTCCCCATTTGGTGAATTCCTAAACTTGGCGGCATTTCTGCCAAACTTGGCGACAGTTGATTCTTTCTAATCTGACCCCTCTTCGTTGGCAAGTGCGAAATTCAAGGTTGTTTTCAAACACTTTGTTCTGACTCATTTTGGCTCCATTTCCTGAGCATTTTTTTTTTTGGGCTAATTTTTCACGCTCTACGCGCTGGTGGAGACGATTCTTGATTTCAGTGCATGTTTTTTCCAAAAATTATAGATTCTCACAAGGGGATGCTACACAGTTCCCATTTTTGGAACTTTGGAGACTCATAACTTTCACATGCGACCTCGGATTGAGGTACTTATTTTTTGAAAGTGCATGATTTTTTGAGTATTATGCAGTGGTGCTTTTGTTTCACTTGGTTTTATTCTACGGTTGTACTTTTAACATACACTCATTTGTTTTAGAATAAGTAAAGCATTGAGATCAAGTCCACTTAGTATTTTTTGCTAGTGGCAATTGTAATCACACTAAATATAAAGTGCCAAACCATATATACTTGGGGGGTTTCCTTGATTGAGTGAAAAATGGAGTGTCTTGTGTGCTTTCTTTGAGTTTTTGCATTCTCTATTTCCACACAACTACGACAAACAATCTTCTTTTCTGCATAAAATAGATCAAACAACAAAACCAATACTCACACCCTACAACTACTTTGATTGGAAATCTAAAATGACAATCTATCTAAAGAGGCAAGGGTTGTATAGAGTATCAATGGGCCTTAAAATGCCTAGATACATGGTAGAGAAACTGGAGAGGACCCAGAGAACCTTTCTCTGGATTGGAGTTGAGGAAAAGAAGAGGATCTTGCTGGTTGGATGGGACAAAGTCCGTCTTCCCAAAACTCAAGGGGGATTGGGAATCAGAAAAATTTAGGTGATGAATAAAGCGCTATTGGCCAAAATTGGGTGGACCTTTCTTAAGGAGGAGAAAGATTGGGTTTGGATTATGAAAGCCAAATACCTGCAAAATTGGGATAAAATTGGAGTTCTGGACAAAGAGATCCACCCTAAAGACTCTATTATCTACAATAAAATGATCAAAACCAAAAGCACTCTATCCCAAGGCATCAAATGGAAGTTGGGGAAGGGAAATAAAATCAGATTCTGGGAGGACAATTGCATCAGGCAGGGGCCCCTCACTAGCAGGAACACCTATATCACCAAGGAAAGAGTTATCAACTATTTTGGGAGTTGGGTCAACAATTTCATCACTACCCATTCCCACAGCCAAAGATAGTGGAAGAACCTTTTGGATTGTTGGAACAATAGTCAGCCAGAGAATCAGGAGTGTCAGGCTCTGCAAATGGAACTAAACAAGTATAGAAATCTGATTTTTCCTAGGGAGGATGAAATGCTCTAGGGACAAGACCAAAAGGGGAACTTTTCAGTTAAATATGCTTACATTCTGTTGACAAATAGTGGTCAGGAGAATTGGTTTTGGAAGAATGTTTGGAATAACAAGTTGACCCTAAAATAAACTTCTTCTAGTGGGATAGCTCATAACAAAATCCTTACTACTGATAATCTCAAAAAAGGGGGTTCCAGTTGGTCAACAAATGTGTGCTTTGCCTTAAAGAAGAAGAGTCCATTTAGCATCTTCTTTTCCACTGCAATTTCTTCAAAGAGATCTGGGGAAGAACTATAGAGAAACTTAACCTGGAGTGGGTTTGCCTGGAAAACCTAATGGATTTCACCCAAAGTTGGATTTCTCCCTTCCGACACCCCAGGATTAGAGAGCTATGGAGACAAATTCCCCCACATTTGGGATGGAGTGTGTGGAAGGAAAGAAATAATAGAATTTTCAGAGACAAAGCTCGATCTATGAATGAGGTCTTTAACTCCTTCAATAGGTTGGTCTTTGAGAACACGTCTGCCAACACTCTTCATGTGGTGGAAAACCCCCTACTCTGGTGGAAGTACGGATGGCCATGAATTGGGGACTGACAGCGGACATCACTAAGACTGACAATTCCAAAAAATTGGCCAGACAAAACACCCTCGAGAGACCTCCTCCCGGGGAGTGGATCAAACTAAATTTTGACGGAGTTGAAAAAAAGAATACTAGGATGGCAAATAGGGGAGGAATATTCAGAGATAGTTAGGGAGGATTCATTACTTCTTATGCCAGGTACATTGGCATCCAATCCAATAATTGTTGATAACTGAGAGGGGGGGTGAATCAGTTATCCTAATAATTTCTTCCTTCTGAACTTTCTTATTAATCAATGCAGCATTAAATCAAACATACAAACATTACTATGAAATGAAAAACACATGACACAGTATTTTTGACGTGGAAACCCTGTTAAGGGAGAAAACCACAGGGTGATTAACCCAAAGATTATTCTCTGTTAGAAGAATAAGGAATTACAAAATGGCACTTGCCAATTAGGGCTCACTGCCTGAGCACACTGCTCATAAAGAGGCTCACTGCCTACAAGGAGACACACTGTCTACAAAAGAATGTCATACAATACTTGAACTGATTGGAAGCATCCACATATGCTGGAGTTCAGTTCCGGTTAGGCTCAGTACACTGATCTGCTGCACTTCATCTTTCCTCTTCTCTTTATTCTGCTTTCCTTTCACATACCGAATCTTTCTTACTGCTTATCTCTACTCTGCTCTTTTCGCATATCCAACTTCCCTTTTTTTTCACACTCTCACAACTAAATCCATCTTATATATATCCACACTAGTGATTTCATTATCTTTCTAGTCAGCACTCGGAACAGTCTATCTTCTCACAAACTCTGTTCTGTCGGCTAAATCCTTGCACATCAAGTAATACAGATCAAGCATATACTTGTAGAAATCATTAACCATGTCGGCCAAACATAATTCATGTCTTCATAACCTTTACCACTGTTAGAAACACATCTAGAAAGCAATCTGATGTTCTGTCAGTTAGTTCTTCCTCTGTTAACACTGTCACTCAGGAATCCGGTACTCAACTATTCATATCTTTTTCCTTGTCCATCACTGGAGGCTAAATCCTTGGAATCTATTACTCAAGGTAGTCCTCTTGACTTTCCCAAATCCGTACTTCACCAAGATACTTCCTTTGAGAGATCCGGACCTATCTGTCGGACCTTGCCATATGCTCTGTTCTTGTTTATCAGACCTCAACAATCTTCATTCTGACTTTCGGTAGAGACACACCATGTCCTGCGGATGTGTGGGATGAACTTTGTTGCCATCAATGACAACAATCATGAATCCATATAGTGTCTCTTGCCAACAATCTCCCCCTTTGGCATTGATGGCAACACTTAGTGAAAAATGACTAAGTGTTTACACTAAGCTCCGCCTTGGCTGATGCTCTGTCTTTATATACATTTTCTAGAGTTCCCCCTTAGTTGGATTCCTCATTTTTCACTGCTCCTCACTCCCCCTTTGACATCAATGGCAAAGGGTAGGGTCCACACACCAAAATTTGCAAAAGTTTTACTATACTTAGCCACATAAACATATGGCATACTTACATATACTTAAGTATGTCTACAAAAGTTGTCTTCAACTGTACAACTTCTGTCGCCCAACTCTGTTTCATCCTGTCCAAAATTGAGATATGCCCACTCAACAGGAATGCAAATACATCTGCCCTTTTTAGATCTGTCAGATCATTTGTCTGGGCTGTGATTTGAGCTTCTATTATAGCCTCATGCATGGCCTCTAGCTTAGGGACAATTAACCCCCTGAGCTCACTCAACCTGCTTATTCTATTTTTCTTTTCCTTCTCCAATTTCTTGATTTCACTCAAGACTGCTATAGTCTGACATTCTTGATTTGTTATAGAGGAAGAAAGAGGATCAAAACTTTGAGACAAGCTTAGTAGTGTGTCCTCTTGCTCTTTTATTTTCTTCTCAATATCCACTGTTACCTTGGACCAGGAGATACAAAATTTGTATATTTCACCGCCATCCTTAAGAGAATTTTCTAGGCTCTTTATTCCAATGTTCATGTTTCTCCTATCATTAATGATCAAACCTTGTACCTCGGAGAACCTTTTATCCAAAAACTCCTTCCAGACCTTTTCTTCAGCTGATTTTTGTAGAGAATCAAAATGTGTACTAACACTGCTGACTAAGGTTTTGAGATTACCGAAAGAGGAGGCTGTGGGATCTTTCTGGACCGATGGCATAATCTTTTCGAGCACTCCAGAAGCAGCTTCTATCAACTCACAGTCTTCCATATGAGACTTTAGGAGTTTTTCATTTGCCTTAGCATTTGCAAATGAAGCTATCTTCATTGTCTGTACCGGAGAGAGGGAATCAAAATTGAATGGACCTTGTAGAAGCTCTGGTTCATCAATCTCTATTGTTTCTTTGCTCAAAAATTTTTGGACAGTTTGTGTAGTGTCTCTTGCTAGAGACAGATGTTTCTTCTCTTCTGCAGTCTTGGAGCTGTCCTTTGGAGTTTTCTCTCCTTCTACATTCTTACCACTATCAGTTGTGGTTTTCTCTGTTGGAGTCTTCTCTTTCTCTGCAACCTTGGTACTGTCAACTTCTTTTTCTTTCACTCCTGCTTCTTTCTCCTATATAGTGTCTTCTCCTTTGGATCCAAAGACTGTAGGGGAAACCGGAGGAGAAATGTTGGTTTGTTTAGGGCCCATCTCTTCTGTTGCTTTCTCAGAAGTTTCTTCTGCAACACTTGTGGATGAGGGATCAGTACCCAAGTCCTCTACAACAGGAAGATTAAACCTTTTGAAGGCCCTCTGGAGGATCTCTTCTATATCCATGGCCACCTTGTCAGTCTCACCAAGCATGAGTTAATTCATCCTTGCTTTACTCCTGAACTCATCTTTGCAGTCTTTGAATATTATGTTCATTGTCTTGGGATCCATTTGAGGATATAGCTGAATAGCTATCTACTCCCAGATCTCAAGATCTTTTGCCAGGGCATTGTTCTTTCTTATTTCTAACTCCTTTTCTAGGCTTTTAGGAATTAGAGATATAATCTCAATGAAAGCCTTATTGTATATGTTCAGATACTTGATTGTGGCTTCCTGTAGGATCTTTTGGTTAGCCTCATTGTACTCATCATAGAATTCGGCCATTGGTTGAAGGTTTCCATCCACAGTGACTGATTTGATTACACTCTCTAGAGACAGGGTAGGCTTTTCAACAAATTCCTCTGCCTTTTCTTCCTTGTCTTGGCCTGTGGAGGGTTTTCCGGATCCTTTCTTCTTCTACTTAATTTCCTTTACCCCCTCATCTGATTCGGTTTCCTCTTCATCTTTCTTGCTTGTATAAGCCCTTGTGGCTTTTATTTTAGATCTTTTCTCTCCTTTACCAGATGTCTGACCTTCCGGTTTTGATGTTTTTGAGCTTTTGGTTGTGACAGGTGTAGATCCTTTTGATAATCTGGTCCCAGTTGAGGTTTCCACCGGAGTACTTTTCTTGCTTTTCTTTTCTGCCTCTTTCTTCTCTTCCTCAGCCTTTTGCCTCTTTTCCCAGTTGGCATCAAGTGCCTCCTTTGGGATGCCTAGGCCTTGAGCAATATGTTCTACTTCTTTTCTCACCTTCCTTTTTATCTCAGGTTCTCTGAGTTCCACATGGATCTTCACACTCAGCTCCTCAAAGGTTCCAAACCTTTCTGCCTTTGGATCTTTGGGCTGACTAAGCATGTGTTGAACATGCAGTTCCACAATCTGTTCATCAACCTCATACCCCATGGGCATGATCCAGACTATCCTTGGCTCTACTGCCTCCATTAGGCACTGATCAGTATCAACCATAAAGCAGACTGAGTCTTTGTATTTTTCAACAATAGACTGGGGAATTCTTTCTCTTGCTTGCATCATGCTCTAGAAGTTTTTGAAGTATCCCCACAGGGCTGTATTTCTTGCTTTGGCATCCCCAAGTCCATGTAAATAATCTCTGATTTGGACTGCTATAGGTTTGTCATTCTGCCATACCCATCCACTTGATCCAGGTAGCTCATTCATGAAGTAGAAAAATAGACATAATATAAGTGTACCATACTTGAAAGAATTCTTTTTGTCCTTCTTGATCTTTTGTATATTTTCCATTAATTGTCTTAAAAGAAGTTCACAGAGATCATAATCTGCATTCTTCCTTAGCATCTCATAGGCAGTATATACTGTAGTTCCGGATACAGAATTCTCCCTACTGGAGTGATAAATCTTGTATCCTATTATCATAGATGCAAACTTGATATCCGGATCAGAAATATCTTCAATGGTCATTGCCCTCTTATACAATTTTGATCCGGTGGCCTCAGTTACAATGTTATTTTTGACAGATTTGAGGATAGGTATCCCTCCGGAAGAGTATAGACTAGTTACTGCCCTAATTGCCTCTTTTGTGATCTTGCAGGGTCTATCCAGCCATAGGAAGTTGTCATGCATTGTACTCAATACGTACCGGACCCATTCATATTCTTCAAAGCAGGGGAAATGAATGAATTGATCAAAATGTTTCTTCTGGATACCCTTATACTCTGGTTTAAGCTCAAAAGCATTGTCTATCAGTTGTTTGTGATAGAAATCTCTCAATTTGAATTCCCCAAATTCCTCAATACTTGCATGTATGTAAACCCTAATGTCTTATGTGTGTAAAACGCCATGTGGAACACTAGAGAATGCTCCTAAGGGATCTACCTCCAATGACTTGTATGGGTGTTTCTTAAATTCAGGTCGGGGCCTATCTGAGATCTTTACTATATTCAGAGTAGCCATTTTTCAAAAGATTTGTAGTGAGATATTGAAAACAAAAAATACCTTATGCGCCTTTGGTTACACAGAGTGGTTGGATTGATTTCTGTATGTAATGACTTCTGCAAGTGATCTTCGGTGAACTTGATGAATTTTGTTGCAAAGCTCCACTTTTTGCTTCTTCTTGAGTGCAGAATGAACAAGTGATTTATGAGAAATCCCTTATATTGCTCTGCAAACCCTAATATCTGATTGCAATAAATGCTCAACCTACATTATTCCAGTTTGCCTTATTCGAATAACTTGAAGAACTGGATCAGTCCTGATCTACTTAACATCATGCGGATCTTCCGACCATGAACAAATCAAGATGACACATCACAAGGACATCCCAAACACTCTGTCCAATCCGCATAATAAGACAATGCACTTCCGGATCTCTCCAGACCTTTTTGCAATCCTCTGTCATTCCGGAGCATCTCCCAGAACAGGTTCTACTTGATCGATCACAACTTCTTCATATCTTCATGCGGACCTCTAAAATCTTAGCTGGATCATCTCAAGACTCATATCTACAAACCCTTTACTCTACATCTTGTGCCAGATTTGGCACCACTTGATTGGCTGGGGGAACAGGGTTTTCTTTGTGTCTCCCCCTGAGCCAGAGCTCTCCTTTTAATTTCTGGAAGGAATATCAGCACCAGAGTCTGGTGCGGATCTAACCTCTACATTCTCTAAACTTTTCTTTACCCAAATCTTGTTCATCTCATTCCTAACTTCATTCGCATTCATTTTTTGTTTACCCTTGTCTTGATTCTGATTATATACCAGACCTCTTTTGTCCTGATTCTTACTTCTGCAGACTTTTGCATTATGACCGGACCTATTACAGATTTGGCAGATAACATTTCTTTGCATATTTGACTGATGACCTCTTGATTTGCATTGATTAGCCATATGACCTAATCTATTGCATGCAAAGCATCTACCATTGAATGATTTGTTCATTTGCATATTTCTACATTCATGAGACTTGTGTCCATACCTTTTGCAGTTAAAGCACTATCTGGAGAAGGATGGATTAGTCTGATTCATTCTCTTTCTGCACTGATTAGCTTTGTGACCAAAGTGATTGCAGCTGTGGCAGTATCCATTGAAGGATGGATATCTTTGAGCATTGGGCTGTCTTACCAGAGGTCTTCTAGGCCTATTCCTTGGATTTTCTGATCCAAAATTCTTCTGACCAGATCCAGAGCTTTCTCCTTTCTCATATCCCAAACCACACTTGTCATCTGCCCTCTCTTGACTTCCAAGAAGAACTTCAAGTTGAGCAGAACTTATCTTGAATTTCTCTTTTTATTCATTTGCTGTTTGAAGATCCCTTTTGAGAGAGATAATTTGATCCTCAAGTTTTTCTTCATTATCTTTAGCATCTTCAAGATCAGATTCAAGATGTCTGATAATCCTATCCATTTGGTGGCAATCTTCTGATTTCTCTTTGAGAGATTGTCTTAGATTGTCTTCAGTTTTTCTTTTCTCTTCAATCTCTTGGGTAAATTTTATAACTCCTGATTCCATTTCATGTCTTACCATAATGACTTGTTTTGATAACTTTTCACATAACTTGGTTTTCTCAGTCAACTCTTCATTTGTATTACTTTCTTCACTTTGTCTTGCCAATTGCTAGAGCAGCTCCTTTCTCTTTTTCATAGAGAGACTTAATTTGTCTTTTAGTTCTCTCATGAATTCATCAGCCTGTTTGAGTCTTTCCTTTAATTCATTGACTTCAGAGTTTGACTGTTCAAGATCCTCAAGGGCAGTCTTGAGTTGCTCCCTTAAGCCATATTTGAACTCCCAGATCTTCCTCAAGCTGTTAGGCTCTATTAGGAGGAACTTAGCTCTGATACCAATTGTTGATAACTGAGAGGGGGGGTGAATTAGTTATCCTAATAATTTCTTCCTTCTAAACTTTCTTATTAATCAATGCAGCATTAAATCAAACAAACAAACATTACTATGAAATGAAAAACACATGACACAGTATTTTTGACGTGGAAACCCTGTTAAGGGAGAAAACCACAGGGTGATTAACCCAAAGATTATTCTCTATTAGAAGAATAAGGAATTACAAAATGGCACTTGCCAATTAGGGCTCACTGCCCAAGCACACTGCTCACAAAGAGGCTCACTGCCTACAAGGAGACACACTATCTACAAAAGAATGTCATACAATACTTGAACTGATTGGAAGCATCCACATATGCTGGAGTTCAGGTCCAGTTAGGCTCAGTACACTAATCTGCTGCACTTCATCTTTCCTCTTCTCTTTATTCTGCTTTCCTTTCACATACCGAATCTTTCTTACTACTTATCTCTACTCTGCTCTTTTCGCATATCCAACTTCCCTTTTTTTTCACACTCTCACAACTGAATCCATCCTATATATATATCCGCACTAGTGATTTCATTATCTTTCTAGTCGGCACCCGGAACAGTCTATCTTCTCACAAACTATGTTCTGTCGGCTGAATCCTTGCACATCAAGTAATGCGGATCAAGCATATACTTGTAGAAATCATTAATCATGTCGACCAAACATAATTCATGTCTTCATAACCTTTACCACTATCAAAAACACATCCGGAAAGCAATCTGATGTTCTGTCAGTCAGTTCTTCCTCTGTTCACACTGTCACTCAGGAATCTGGTACTCAACTGTTCATATCTTTTTCCTTGTCCATCACCGGAGGCTAAATCCTTGGAATCTATTACTCAAGGTAGTCCTCTTGACTTTCCCAAATCTGCACTTCACCAAGCTACTTCCTTTGAGAGATCCGGACCTGTCTGTCGAACCTTGCCATATGCTCTGTTCTTGTTTACCGGACCTCAACAATCTTCATTCTGACTTCCGGTAGAGACACACCATGTCCTGCGGATGTGTGGGATGAACTTTGTTGCCATCAATGATAACAATCATGAATCCATATAGTGTCTCTTGCCAACAATAATGTGGCGAAGGGTTTAGCCTTGCTGTGGGGTCTCAAAATTGCTCTCTCAATGGGGTTTGATAAATTACAAGTGGAAGGAGATTCAAAAATCATCATTGAGGTGATTCTTGGTAGGTCTAATAGCAGCTGGAAACTGAAGGATATTACGGAGGACATTGTCTGCTTACTGACTAGGTTTAAACAGATAGAAATTGGGCATGTTTATCACAAGGGTAATAAAGTGGCGGATGGGATGGCTAACCTTTGATAAAGCTTAGACACTTGGAGATGTTGGAGAAGTAAGAATAATTTACCTAGTCAGATACAAAACCTTCTTGAAAAGGAGCATAGCCCCACTCTTGACCTCTCATGATTGATTTAATTAAACCTTCGACCTCCTGGCCTAGGGAGTATTTTGGGCGTCATATGGGATCCAGTTTTGACTGCCATCTTGATATGAGGACTTATGTTTTGAGGAATGTGATGTTTGTTTGCCAATTTAGATGTGTCAGAGTTGGGATCCACCATAGTACGAAGCATTGCTCACCCTTCAGTCGAACATGGAGGCCTAAGGTGGAGTTTCACATGACTAGGCACGTGATTAACTCGACACCTCTAGGTAGCACCTCTAATTATGACCATTTAATGCCTTGTAATTATGGCAGGAAAGGGAGTGATACTTCACATATTGCGAATTTAAGTAAGTATGCCACCCCGAGCAGCCGAAAAGACATTATACTCATTAACTTGAGTATGAATATTGGTGTTTGGGATATTTTCTATAGTCTAAAAGTTTCTAAGTCCTCTGTCATTTCTTGCATTGCTAGCTAGTCTATTTGGTGCAATATTGCTATGGGGGGGATATGTCTTGCATTGAGCCAGAATCTTGTGAGGAGATTAAACGTAACAAGACCATTTGGCACATCTGCTAGGAGGGTGGCATTGCTTCCTATCTTGAATGCTTGCAGGGCCATGATGAAAGTCTCTCAATGCAGTTCTTGTGTTCTTGGGAGGATAGACAGGTTAAGGTGGGCAGTGTGGCATTTGAAGTTTCAGAGGAAGTGATAGGCATGGCGAAGGGAATGCCTACAGATGGCATCAAACACCAAAAAAAGAGCAAGGTTTATGATCCGGAGGGAATGGCTTGTTTTTTGAAGAAAGGGGAGGTGTTACACATCCTTCAGGGGGGTTTGATCATGAGATGCTACCAAAACCCTGGGACAAGGTGTGTTATATGATCATAAATTACTTCACTCTCGAAGGTAGATTCAAACATTTTTTCCATTATCACTTTGCTTTGCTCAATCATTTTCATTGTAGTAAGGTGATAAGTTTCCCCTTTTATTTGCTTACATCTCTAGAAGCGTCGATTGCATCTGCCATTGAGCAAAATGCTATAGACCCTAGCAAACCCCTCATCTCGCTCCATTAGGGAATTATCCTCAAACTGCATAAATTCCATTTATCCCTCTGCTCCCCTAAAACCCTCATGGCTTCTAGGGTTGATTTTCCCCTGTCGTCCTATTCCATCCATGTGAAGACTAGCCTGGTGATTATCACGGAAGTCACTTCGGAGAAGTATGCCAAATCCATCATGTCGGGAAAGAAAAAAACTATCGTTGGTAAAATACCAGAGCCTAAGGCTTGTGACCAGACTATTATGACCTCTGTGAAGACCTCTGTTAAAAGAAAATCCTTCCTGCTGATTTTCCCCAGGTGACCCCTCAAAAGAAGAAAAGGGGAAGTGGGGAATAAGAAATTGGTACAGAGAGTAGGAAGAAGGTCAAAAATGTATCTATGGTGGTGGAGGAGGTTACCTCTAAGGAAGATATCGATGGAAGTGACAACACTGCAGATGTGGATTTCACCATAACTAATAGTAAACCCTAGATGCTATCGACCAGGAGGTCGATGAGGCTTGCTGCTAAGCCTAGTCCTACTTTCCAAAAGGAGGAGGTTACTAAGATGGAGGAGGATACTGCAGACTTGGAGGGGGATGGTATTTCTAATGACAAAACAACAAAGTGGACACTATTGTGCCTGAGACTAAACATTTGGGAGGGGGGAATTTTCTGTCAACAAGGAAACAAAAAATGAAACAGGGTGAAGTGGATGACGGGCCCAATAATTTCCCTGAGCTCAATGTTAAGGGGGCTGATTCTGTGAGCTCAGAGAAAGTGGTGAAGGAAACTGGAAAGAAGAAGAAGGGTGGCAAGGTTGTTGTCAAAGATAAGGAGATTGAAACCCTCTCGGCTAGGGTCAACAAGCTGGAGAGGAAGTTCAAGATTCTGGCAAAGTTCTATACAAAAGTGAGGTACTAGTCAGCCACTACTCTTGTCCTTCAGGACGTTGAGCATACTAGCTAGGATATGAAGGAAAAGGAGCTTAAGGAGTACCAGGTTCTCTACCAGTTCCTGGCCAAAGATTGGGACTAGATGTTCAATTAGCCGTTGGGGGCTTTTCTGTGCTTTTGGTTTTATCTATTGTTGGTCTGCTATCAGTCCCTAGTCTGGGTCTTGGGTCTCTTTTTGCCTGTTTCTTTTTGGTTCAGTCGGTTTGTCTCTTTTGGTTCTTTGATGGAACTTTGGTGTGCCTTTTTGGCTAAAATGTAATGGGATCGACACCCTTTTTTTCTGCTTATATTATCAAAAACAATGGGTCTTGAAACTGAACCATCATTACCTGCAGAAAAGCCAAAATGGTTTAATAAGTTGGATGAAGCTTTTTGAACATTGTGTATGTATGTATCTCTAGATTTGCTTTTTACCATTGAATCTATTTCTACACCAAATGATATATCGACCACTTTGGAAAATCTCTTGGGTAAGCAAGATAAAATTAGACATCTACTAGAGAATGAGCTCATAGGGTTAAGTCCTACTAGTTTTGATACTATTCAGGACTTCTTCACTAAGCTAAAGGCCATAAGATGGCAGTTGAAACAATGCGGGATTGAGAAGAAATATTCTCAATTAATCTTAATTATTCTTTCCAAGATTGGTCCTAATTATTTTGTGTTTGTTTCTACATTTTCATGCCACTAAAAGTGCCTTAGGAGCTAATGATACAATGCCTTCTCTTAATGATTTTGCTAATGAACTCACAAAGGAGCAAGATAAACTGATTCAAATGGACACAATTAATCCCTCTAAATCTTATGCCTTGGCTGCAGATCAGGGCACTAAAGATCAAAAAGGGTTTAGTAAGCAAAACAAGAAACAACAGAATCAAGGAGCGAAGAAACAAGATCAGAAACTAGCTGCTCCAAAAGCAGATAGTCAAACCTCTTGTTCCAAAGACAACAAGCCTAAGGAGTAGGAAAAGTGTGCCTATTGCAAGAAACCTAGTCATGATGAACATAAGTGTCTTAAGAAGCAAATTGATCACCTGACACATCTTCTTGAGAAGAACAATATCAGGGTGCTTGATTCAATCAAACAGATTTCATCTCAGGAATCTTCGAAGGACATAGACAAAAGTAAGGGGAAAGGAAAGGGCAAGGCCCTAGTTTCTATTACTTCATAGCTCGATACCTAGGTCATTGACTTGGGTGCTTTGCACAACATGGCTTCATCACAAGATGGTTTTGCCTCTTTGGAGCCATGTTCTATGCCATCTATACTCATGGGTGATGAAACTACTGCTAAAGTGCATGGGAGAGGGTTTGTTGATGTGGGAAAAGGACCATTTCATGATGTTCTTTGTGTTCCATCTTTGTCAACTAATCTCCTATCTGTCTATCAAATCACTCACACTAGCTCTAGCAAGCGGGTTGAGTTCACTCCAAACATAGTGGTAATCAGTGAGTTACGCAATGGGTGTATAGTTGTTGTGGGAAAAATTGATAATCAATCCAGACTATATCAGTTTTCTCACTTTCTTCATGATTCTCCTTCACTTGCTTTGCTCACTCACTCAAATGAGGTGAGTTGTCTATGGCATCAATAGTTTGACCACTTGAACTACTGCTACTTGCAACACCTCAGTTAATAAGACATGGTTTCAGGGTTGCCTTCTATTTAGTTTTCTAATGGTGTTTGCCAAGGATGGATTCTTGGTAAGCATCCTGAAGAGAAATTTGATAAAGGCAAAGCATGAAGGGCCACACAACTTCTGGAGTTGGTACATAGTGACTTGGAAGGACCATTTCCACATCCTTCTTTTAGCAGGGCTCAATATGTTCTCACATTCATTGATGATTTTTCTAGATACACATGGGTTTATTTTATCAAACAGAAGTATGAGGTCTTTGAGTCTTTTCAAGACTTTAAAGCTTTTGCAGAGAAATAGTCCAGAAAGTCCATCAAGATTTTACGTATAGACAATGGGGGGAGTATATCAACCAGAGGTTTGAGAAGTTTTATGTTTCAGAGGGCATTGATCTTCAACACATAGTTCCTTACAATCCACTACAGAATGGTGTTGCATAATGAAAGAATAGGTCCTTAAAAGAGATGGCCAATTGTATGATTTAGTGTAGGTCTATGGCACCTCAATATTGGGTGGAGGCCATCAACTATGCGTATTACATTCAGAATCAGGTTCCTCACCAAGATGTGAAGGGGGTCACTGCTTTTCAAGCTTGAACTGGTTAGAAACCCATGGTTAATCACTTTCGAGTGTTTGGTTCTCCTGCATGGGCCCACATTCTAGCAGAGAAACGAAAGGCTATGGATCTACAGAGCCAGCCTTGCATATTTGTTGGGTACCCAAATGGTGTCAAAGGCTATAGGATTGTCTACCCCACCAATCATGAGTTGTTCATCGAGAGGAGTGATCGATTCGAGGAGGATGTTTCCAGTTCTTCTCCTACCACTTCTCCATCTACAATCACTTTGGAGACATTGTGACATGATGACAGTTCTTTTGAGGATCTTAATCCTCTTGATCTTGATGAGGAATCTTCTTCGTCCACTTCAGATGGTGATGATGATGATGAGGATTCATCTTCCTCTACTCCTAGTCATCATTCAGAGGGTGATGATTCTCCTCTAGATTCTCTGATTGGGCCTCTTTGGGCTCGTTGGACATTGGAGTCAGCAGGTGATTGGGTTGGTAATCCTTCAGATGCCAGAAGAACAAGGTCACATTTTGAGCAAGCACCACATCTCTTCATTGCCTCAGCTTCGAATCCATAGTCTTTTTAGGAAGCTTCTGGTGCCTGCGAGTGGGATTCTGCTATGCAGGAAGAGTTCAATTCCTTGGAGAGGAACCACACTTAGAATTTAGTCGCCCTTCCTAAGGGAAGGAAACTTGTTCGATGCAAGTGGATCTATTAGAAAAACAAAATTGTAGATGGGTTGGTTGATAAGCACAAGGCTCACTTAGTCACAAAAGGATTTTCCTAGGTGATGAGGCCATGTTTTGTCTTATTTCTCTTGCTTTAAGTACATGCTTCCTAAGATATTCCCAAACTTTTATATTTATTAACTATGTCTATAATCATCCTTAAGACATTGAAAGCATGAAGATGGGTATATAATATGTTGTTAATTAATTATGTGTGAATTAATGATTGCTCATGAAATATGATGGTACTTTATGTTAATTTTAGTAATTGTGATGTATAGATATCATGTGATGGACTAACCCACCATGCAACAAGAACGTGCCTATATTTCATGAAGACCACTGGTAGCCCACAACAAAGATGTTGATGTCCACAATAGATAGTACAAGCACCTGCAACCAAAGGAAGAAGACTCCAAATTGATTGTAATGAGTTATCCATAACTCTCCACTCTTTGATTGTTATCCTTTGACAGTTGATGCAGTCATGAATAACGAAAGAATATTAGATCATGCTCCATGTTCTATTTTTAGTCTTGACCGTTCTTCATAAAGACTAAAGAGAGTTATAGTAGGATTGTGCCATCTATATCACCTTCATGACAGTTTAGTTTCCTATTCCTAGTTTGTTTTGTAATAAAGTCCTCTTCCTACGTTGTTGGATAATGGATAGTTATGGTATTTACTATTCAGTAGTTTTGTTCAAATAGACAAGTCTGATCTTGTCTATAGATAGATTAGATTTCTGTATATGAGACAAGAAGGTTAGACATAGATTTTGTTATCAAATTTGTTATTGTACTTTTCTCTTCAACATTCAATAAAGGAACATATGTTTTGAGTTTAGTCAATGGTTCTCAAAGATATAGTAGAGATCTAGTTAGATTTCGTGGGATCACAATCACTCAAGCAAGGGCCACTTGAGGCAATTATGTTTCTCTTATATGTTCATGTGTTTAGTTTATGTTTTATGTGAATAATGCATGTTGTAATGAGTTATGTTATATGGATAAGTTAGATTTTGATAATATGTGTTGTTGAGTCAAGGTGATCACCGAACTAACTATTAGTTATTCTTTTATCTAGAATTACGTAAGATCATCTTATTACAAGCAACTGAAGAGCATTAGTTATTTCTTACCAACATTCTTTACTTAGAGTATTTGTCAATCCTTGATAATAGAATTGTTTACTTTTCAATTAGTTTATTCATATGCACAACCTCTAGATCAAAAATTAGGAATCCTTAAATGTACACATAGTATGGGCATCATCCAAGAAGAATACAATTCCCTGGTTTGACAATTTAAATGTAACACATTATAGCTAGTAGGTTGCTTGATATAGGATCCGTTGGTCCATTGAGTTGTGTGCATGCCCTTTCTACATCAATGTATTGGTTAATAATGGAGTTCGACATTTTTTGTGTCATTGCTAGGGATGGTGCTAAGGTTTAGAGTTTATGAGTTCTTTTTTATTGATGCTTGTACTTGCTTTCCTAGGATATAATTTTTTTTGTAGCATTTATAATTACTTAGACATTCAATATATCTCCAAACTATCCACGAACATGGTGTAGGAACAAAGCTATTAGCTTATACATTATTGTATGTGGCGGCCAAGAGACCATAGAGGGAGGTTTCTTCCAACCAGTTCAGAAGAAGGAAAACAATTTGAACTATCCCTTGGACAAGAGAACACTAAATATTTCGAGGATATTGTGAGTTGGAATCAAGACACAATGGCAGAAGAAGCAGTAGAAAACCCAACTGAGCCGGTTACCTTTGCCTTTCCTATTATAAACTAGGAGAGAGATGACACCTTGAAGAACATTCCTCCTTCAGCCCTACCAAACTTTCATGGGCTAATCACTGAAGACCTAGACACCTTTCTCTTTGAGTTTGATGTACTTTGTAGGAGCTATGACTACACTACAAATACATACAGACTCAAGCTCTTTCCAGCCACCATTAAGGATGTTGCATTGCAATGGTTTATGGGACTCGGTGAAAATTCAGTAACAACTTGGGCTACCATGAAGGAGAATTTTCTGCAAAAATATCAAGATTATTGTCATGGTAGAGATATGAAAGGAGATGACATATTTAGGATGTCACAAAAGGAAGATGAACCTCTGGAAGATTATGTTGAGAGATTTTAGTTTTGCCTCAAGAAGTCAAGATAGAACATGCTCCCCCTAGGGTCACTCAAGTTGGTATTCTTAAGAGGTGTGATTGAAGAATGCATGGATGTACACTAAATTTAATTGGAGCAGGGGACATCTCTCAACTTAGGTTTGATGAAATTTGTCAAATCTGTAGAAACTATTCACACTCTACCTTGAAGAAAAATAGAGGTTTAAGAACCCTGACTATGAGTAAATCGTCTACTGGAGTCTTTAGAGTAGAGCTCAACAATCTACTATCAAACATGAAAGAAGATATCATAAGCCATCTGGAAACAAAATTGGACAGTCTACACATAAAAAAGAAGTAAGAGGCAGCAGAGGTAGCTTTGGGTGAATACTGTCCACACTATCGACAGAAGAAGGCAAATTGTCGATGCAAGGGTATTGCCAGTATTTCTGAGGGAAAGAATGAGAAAACAAATTTCTGAGCTATAGAAGATGAAGAAGGTCAAGTGTTTTTCATTGCACAATGAAGGCCATGGCAGCAAAGACAAGGTATACCTTAGGACCCCTTGACCAATCCTATGTCATTAGCATCATCTACTTCAAATATCCCTAATTGGAACAATGCACCTTGGTATAACCTGCCACAGCAACAATGGCCAACCATGCCACCTAGCTGGAACCAGCAATAGGGGGTATGGCCACAATAACCATTCTAACCTTAAAATTATAATCCACAATGGTAGGCCAATCAAAACCCCTAGCTACAACAGTGGCATGGGAACCAACCTTGGCAAAATCCAAATATGAACTACCCACAACCACAACAAGCCATGCCTCAACAACCTGCCCTTATACCAAATATAGCTTCACCTACTCCTGTTCCACCTAGAGCCACTCAATTGCCAGCCTAACCTGAACCTAACCCTAAGAACAAGCCTTTTCAACAAGCTTATACTAATGAATCCATTCAATAACCAACCTATACAGTTGAGGTTAGTTATGTGCACTTGCGCTTAGGAAAAATGCTTGTTGCACCTTCATATCCACTCATCATAGAACTTCTTGATGAGGAGAAACCCTCCGTCACTGACAAACATCTAAATAACCAATAGAGGCCTTCTAAGAAAATCTCTTCGCAGGAGGAAACTATCACCAGGAGCCCTCCATTTCTAGAGAGATTAAAAATGCACCTTCCACCAACTCCATCTAAACCTGACTTTGATTTTATGGGGTAGTTGAAAAATGTCTGTGTTAAAATTCCCCTCATCCAAGCTATCAAGGATGTACCCATATATATCAAGGCCATAAGGGAATTGTGCCTTAAGAAACCAAGAAGAAAAAGAAAAGATCCTTAGACAGTACACGTTATAGGACAACTTGTTGATATCATGTTAGGTAACTTGGTTGTCCCAAAATATGTAGATCGTGGAAGCCCTATGGTTGATGTAAACATCAATGGTACCCTTCTCAAAAACACCTTGATTAACCTAGGTGCAACCATTAATGTAATGACAAAGGAAACAATGAATAACCTTCAGCTGGATAATCTAAGACCTAATCCAACACTATTACAATTGGCCGATAGGTCCATTGTCAGACCAAAGGGGGTTATTGAAGATCTTTTAATTACATTGGATTCATGGGAATATCCTACAGGCTTTATAGTACTACATCCTAAGGCCAACCTAGGTGGATATCTACTCATCCTAGGGAGGCCCTGGTTGGAAACAACAGATGCCTTCATAGGGTGTAGGTCAAGGAATATGATAATTTCCAATGGGAATATAACAAAGAAATTGGTCCTTTATCCACCTACACAGCCTTTTGCTGATATGAAGCAAACTATTTGGCTGGACCTAAAGGATACTAACCAATATTCTCTTCAGACATTAATGAAAATTAAACGAGGCCCATTATTGGATATCTAGGATGAAGATGAAGTGCTTTCCAATGTTATACAAAACAATTATGGAATGGACTTGTAGCAAGACCCATGTCTAGTATGTCTGACCTGCCCACTGCACAATATTCTGCCTACAATCAACATGCCTACCTATGCTTTTACTAGCAGTATGTTTCATCATTTGCTACCCCATAGTTGTAGCCTCAATTTATCAGGATTGGATATTGCCTCTGTCATGGCCTTTGCAACACCAGTTGGCATTATACCAGGAAGGACACTTAACATCAATAGTGAATTGACATTTGTCCAGAAGATTGAATTGATAAAAATATTACACACTCACAAGACAACATTTGCATGGGACTATCATGATATGAAGGGAATTGACCCTAACCTCTGCATGCATAGAATATACATTAATGAGTGGTACGGGCCAGTTAGGCAGCTTCAAAGAAGGATGAACCCTGCAGTGAGAGACAGTGAAGAATGAATTACAAAAATTGCTGGATGCATGATTTATATATCCAATATCAGATAGCCAATGGGTATCCCCACTAGTCATAGTACCAAAGAAAAAAGGTAAGTGGTGAGTTTGTGTAGACTATAGAGAATTAAATAGTGCCACTAGGAAAGATCATTTCCCTCTTCCTTTCATTGACCAGGTACTAGACTCCTTGGTTGGGAAAAAGTATTTTTCTTTCCTTGATGGATTTAGTGGTATAACCAAATCAAAATAGCCCCTGAGGACTACGATAAGACCACATTCACATGCCCATGGGGGAAATATGCCTATTTAGTCCTTCCATTTGGTCTCTACAACACACCTGCCACATTCCAGAGGGTTGTTTTAAGCATCTTTGTTGACCTTGCCCATGACTCTATGGAACTATATATGGATGATTTTACCACTTATGGAGATTCTTATGATGAGGCCCTAAAAGGCCTTGAAAAAGTACTCCAAAGATGTCAAGATCATAAGTTGTCCCTTAGTCATGAAAAATGTTTCATGATGATGCAAGGAGTAGTGCTTGGCCACTTTGTATCCAAGGTAGGCATTCAAGTGGATCCACACAAAATTGAAATCATTTCAACATTGCCTATTCCTCAAAAATAGAAAGGTGTTAGAAGATTTCTTGGTCATGCAGGGTATTATAGAAGATTTATAAAGGACTTCAGTAAGATAGCTACCGATTTTTTTTTCTTACTATATAAAGATATAGAATTTAATTGGACAATTGACTGTCAAACATCCTTTAACAGTCTCAAAGAGTCATTGACAAAGACACCTATACTCAAAGGACCTAATTGGGTAGTACCTTTCCATATACATACATATGCTTTTGACTTTGTTGCGAGGGTTGTGTTAGGATAGAAGGAAGGAAATTTGGTGTATGCAATTTACTACATTATTAAGAATCTACAAGGTGTTGAACTTAACTATATTGTCACTAGGAAAGAAATGTTAGCTGTTATTGATGCAATCAATAAGTTTAGGCATTATATCACTAGGTATCCTATTTTTCTTCATACTGACCATGCAACAATAAGATACCTAAAGAACAAACCAGTGATAAGTGGTAGATTGGTTAGATGGTTATTGCTACTTTAGGAATCTGATATCACCATTATGGATAAGCCTGGGAAGGCCAATGTTGTTGCTGACTTTCTCTCCAGGCTACCTACATGTAATGAGGACCCAATTATGGATGATTATTTTCCAGATGAGCACTTATTTGCACTTACTATACAAAATCCTTGGTATGTAGATATAGAAAATTATCTAGTTGTAGGAAAAATACCTCCACACTTCTCACCAAGGGAGAGGTCCCACCTAGTGGAGCACAACTTTCCCTATTCTTGGGTAGTTGGTTACCTTTTCTACACAGGTCCTGATCATATCATGAGACTATGTATTAGGGAGGATGAAGTATATGCCATTCTCAAGGCATGTCATGATGAACCCTATGGTGGACACTTTGTAGCTAACAGGACAATAGTCAAGATCTTGAATACTAGATACTATTGGCCAACCTTGCACAAAGATACAACTCTCTATACAAGAAGATGTGACCACTATCAAAGGATGGTCATGCCTACAAGAAGTGATGCAATACCTCTACAACTACAATTGGTGGTCACACCATTTGACAAATGGGGCATTAATTTTATTGGGCCCATTGATCCTCCATATAATAACAAAGAATATATACTTGTTTTCATTGATTATCTCACAAAATAGGTAGAGGTGAAAGCTTTGACAGTGGCTAGAGATAGTAAGGTTGCTACATTCCTATATGAGGAAATATTTACAAGGTATGGCGTTCCAAGGGAAATAGTAACAGATTAGGGACCACAGTTTACATCAACACTAATTGCTAGCCTTACTCAGGAATATGAAATTAGACATAAAAAGTCCACTCCCTATCATCCACAGTCAAATGGCCAAGTTGAGGTCACAAACAGGTAGCTTGAGGCAATATTAACAAAGACAGTTCAATTGCCCCAATGGGTAGCATGATCGGCTTAAGTCTTGGGTTTGCTCCTTGAAGTCTTGGGTTCAACTCATGAGGCCTGGTCTTTACCCGATGTATTTAGCTGGGGGGTAGTTTTGTACATCCCCAGGATTAGTCTCGCCCTAGCTCTCCCTGTTCTAAGAGTGCATCTTTGAGTTGACCTTGATAGAGACCACTGAGGAACACTAGGCTGGTTCGCGGGGACACCTGTGTCATAAAAAAAAACAAAGATAGTTGCATTGCACAAGAAATATTGGGCAATAAGACTCTCTGAAGTAGTTTGGGCATATAGAACTACCTAGAAGACAACAATAGGGTACATGCCTTGTGAACTAGTTTATGGAAAGAAAGTTGTCCTTCCTATTGAGTTTGAATACAAAACATTGAGAACCGTTGTACAACTTGGGATGGACCTATCAACAACTCAAAAGGAAAGGTTGGACCAGCTTAATGCATTGGAAGAATGAAGGATGGAAGCTGTTCATCACACTGAATTAGTACAAAATGAAAGAATCAAATGGCATGATCAGTATATCAAAACCAAGGAATTTTAGATAGGTGATTGGGCACTCCTCTATGAGTACTCCAGGTATAAAGATCATAAGGGCAAATTTTAGACCAGATGGTTAGGCCCTTATGAAATCAAGGAAGTTTTTCCCAATGGTGCAGTCCAATTAGCCACAATTGACCCAGTTAGATTCTCATTGATGGTTAATGGACACAAATTGAAATTGTATAAGAAGCCTTTGAATAAAGCTACATTCCTACAACAATTAAGGGCATATATGGATAAAGCAGTTCCACAACAACCTACCTCAGATGAGGCCTGCAGCTAAGTTGCAAATGATCACAACATTCCAACAACAGATCAAGCTACCAGCTTGACTGAGTTACCACATTAGGTTTGAGTTCTATGCAATTTGTACATAAATAAAACATAAAACATATAAGAAATAAATAAATAAATTAAAACAAAAAAATAAAAAAAGGAGATACACTACACCAAATAATTCAATCAGAGTTCAGGCTCCCTCAACTTAGCTCCCATTATCTAGTTGAGCTTTCCTTTGATCGCCATCCACTTCACTGAAGGGACCTGTAGCCAAAGGCTCTCTGTTGTTCCACGAGACCTGTACATTTCCTCATGTAGCAACTGCACTGATCGCCATTCCCATGGGACCTGTAGCCGCTGCACCCGTAGCCACAATGCATGGGACCTGTTCATTTCACCTTATGATTCTGTGCATGCAGCCACTCCTATGTGCAACACCTTTTCTCATGGCATCCGCATGTGGCCATCGTCCACTATAGCTTGTACCTTCCTACTACATGTTGCACAGCCACTGCACACTCTGTCCGCACACTTCTTCAACATCACATCAATGTGATTCAGTCTGGCTCGTTCATCAAACAAATCAACTACAACTGCCATGTCATTATTTTTCCACGCAACATTTCTAATTTAGACACCTCAAAGGTATTTATCTAGCTATTACTTTAATTAACATTTATTGTTTCTTATTTTATGACTTTCAAACTTTACACATCATTATTTTCATATATTATATCCATTCGACTTGCTTTCACCCCATTCTTCCGTACACTTATCCTGTCTTCTCATTTGAGGACAGATGTCACCATAGTTGGGGGGATATTGCATATGTAGGAATTATTGTACATACATTCAAATCTCTTAAATCCCTTCCTTCATAATTATGACTATCTGCATTGCCTAACATACAAGCTAGCAGAATAGAAACTGGTAAGAAGTGTCTGGTAAGAAGAAATTGCCAAAGAATAGGGGATTAAGCTGAGAGAATTGAGTTGGTAGAGTGAAATTGGAGAGTTTCATGAGATATCATGATGGGTGGTGATCTGATCAAGAGAGAGCCTACTTTCCACTCGACATTAGTGTCTGACACGTATTGCATGCCTATCTTACAGCAAGTAGGGTGGTTGGAATATTTCCTTAAGCTAATAGAGTATAATGAAGATATTACCCAACAATTTGCAGAAACATTCCAGAATGAGGAAGCTACAGTGAAAGGCTTGTGGGTTGACTCGACTCTAGCTGCCATAGTCGAGATCACGGGGCTATGGGTAGTTGGAGAAAAATTTCTTGTAAGAGTCGATGCCATTTTAGCAAGGGCCGAATTCATACAACTAGGTGAAAGAATGGAATCTACATCTCATGGTACCAAGCGACTCTCTTTACCTTGGTTATGGGCTTATGTTTCTACCTATATTATTAGATATCTTACCTATGATGGGAGGCAATCTTTGCTTTATACTATGCATTTCAAACTTTTAAGTCATCTTCATCACAGGAGGGTAGTGAATGTTCCAAAATTCTTGTTCAATTTGTTAAAAAGGATGTTTGTTGAATATAGAAGGAAAAATAGCCAATCTTCATTATCTCATCATGGCCTGGTTGTACTATTAGTAAAAAGGAGTTTATTTATTCAGTACCCTGATATTTCTTGAGAACATTTTCTTGAATTTAATCATGTTGATGAGGGACCTTTCAGGGTTGAACCAGAGAGAGAAGAAGAGACACAGGGTACAAAATTTACAAATAGGGGAAGAAGAGGAAGCACCTACAACCTCTTCTCACCGCTAAGCTTCACCTACCCACTACCATGCAACTGTTGAGGAACATCCGGCTCCAAACCCTGATAATCCTATAGATGAACATGCTAGGTATCCCAAACCTTTAGCTTCACCAATTTCAACCCCCTTGCCAGAGCATTCACCCTCACAGACTTCTACCCGCACAAAGAAGAAGTTAAAACAAAAACTGTAGCTTGGAGCTACTAGCTCACCGCCTGTAGCACCTGAAACTGCCCATGAAACTCCTTCTATCTCAAAGCCCACCAAGAAGATAAAATCATCCTCTTCTTTTTCTAGAGCCAAGAAGAAACAAAAGGTCCCTACTCAATCACATAGGTGATTAGACCACCTAAAGGAGAAAGAACTTCCAGGGGAAAAACCCATCTTGAAAAGAAGAATGTGGTTGATATACACACTGATACAGACTCTGAAAGGGAGCATCTGTTTGTCAATAGGGAATAGAAATATGTGGGCCACACACTCATCCTGGAGATTGATACAGAGTCTGAGGAGGAAGATGTAACATGCCACTTGTTCTACCAAGTAACTTTTACTAAGTTTAACCCAAAAGTAAATAGTTCTTCATACTAACAATATGAACAATAAAATTTTTCCTTTCTTTATAAATGACATATGCACATTTGAAACATATATTTTAAACTTTACCATTGTATAATCAAATTACATTTCAACATCACAAGTATTGAATATTTCTCATTTACAAAATTCCATAAAATGGATACAAAGTTACATACAAGTTTCATAAATCTAATTGATAATAGAGATACTATGGTTCCGATGTCTATCTTCAAATCCTGGCCGCCAACTGCATGAGGGGAAGAATCACTCAAGCGCTTTTCTGCCAACTACGGACTAACTGTGGTCCCCTGCACATTTACCAACTAGTAGATGGCCTTACCCTTTGACAAAGGGATTGGTATGGTAACCTCAAAGAATAGCCTATACTGAGCAAGATGTTGTGTCCTACATATCTAGTACTGTCATACTGTGCCTCCAACCTACAAGTATGATTGCCCTTCCTAGTATGTAAACCTGGATCACAGTGAATTGACAGTGTAAACGTTGGCTACTTACACTACTTTGGCCAAAGTTTCATCACCCCTAACTTGGAATGGACATCACATGTTCACCCATCATTCTAGCTCGATTTGGTAAGACATCAAACTCTATACAAAAGTTATTCCCTTACCGATGGATCAACTAATCCCAGGAATTAACCTCACATAACAATTCCAAGTTTACTAATACAAAGGGTATTCCCTTACCCATGGATCAACTAATCCCAGGATTAACCCCACAAAATAATTCCAAGTTTACTTATAACACTCTTATCAAAGTAATACAAGTTGAAAAATATAATTCTCCATAACTCAACCTTTCATAATGTAGAAACACTATTCATACTTAACTTAATATATAACATAACTCCATTATAGGTACTAAACTTTATTATGGAGACATTCATGCATTCAATACATAATATTTCCATACTAGATATGTATATACTTCTCATTGAACAAGTAAGAGAATACCCAATTCGATAAAGAAAGAAAAACAAACTCATTCCCAAACAATAATCAAAGACAAATAATCTTTCAAATAGAAAATACATAATGGAGAAGAATTCAACATGTCTATAATACTTTGCCCCAAATAATCAACCGGCTCCTTGCTCTTGATTTCTCGAACTGGCTGAGTATCTCCTCCAAAATCACTCAAATTCCTCTCACAACTTACTAACTTTCCTCATAGCTCAAGACCAAAATACAAAGCATAAACAAGACAGAAGACTTCAGAGAATAATAGCAGCAACGCATAAGCAACTTCAAGGAAATTGTGTGTGTAAAAGAATGAGGAAGCTCCTCTATAGATACAGAATTTTGAGCAAGCTATGGCTACAAACTAGCTGGTAGAACCACCTTAACTACTATCCTTACTTTGACTTTGCAAAACAAATTGGTGGTGGCAGTAGGGATCGATGCATAAGGAACACATATGAGGACTGTTACTGCCTGCATGAGCAGTCTGGTGTCATGTGTTTAAATATGCAGGCCCTTTCCCAAAAGTCCAAAAAATTATAACACTTTTGGCCTCTGTAGTTAAAGATGCTAAAGTCAGTAAAGGTGCAAGTGTCTTTGTGTGTACAAAGTGGTTTGTATATGCGTGCAGGTCAAAAAATATGTATTAGCGGGTGCAAAATCTCCATCGTCCTTCGAGAAAATGAGTTAGATGCATTTTAAATGCATATCGGGTTCAAAAGGAGGATGCACAAGGGCAGAATATACATTGAAGATTTCGGGAATATTCGCTGCTTGCATATTGGGTTGCATGTATATTTGGTTTGTATGTTCAGACATACAATGGTTAGATACAAAGGGAAAAGAAACATTACAGGAATATTCTGGAGAAGATCCCGTGTTTGTATGTGCAGGAATGAATGTATGTCAAAGGTACAATGGAAATGTACATTGAAAAATATACAAAGGCTGGTGCACATACATTTGCTACAGTGCAGCAGAGATGCATTTGGTGGGGCCCGCCACAGTTTTATACAAACAGGTCTGTACATGTTCAATATACAAGGGAAGAATGTATGTGGAATATTCTAAATAGATTCCCTGCTTGTATGTTTGTGTTTGTATATTCAGCATACAAACAAAATATACATTCGGATATACAATGAGGAAATATGCATTCCGGACCTGAAGGAGAAATCAAATGCAGTTAATAATATTTTGGGTCCGCAACATATATGTGCCGATATACATTGCGAAGACACAAAGGCTAGATACAAGACGGATTTCAAAGCAACCTTAGCGAGCTTCATAAAATTTGAAATCCATGTCATGTATGTATAAAGTGAATGTATATGCACATATACAGGCCGATATAAAAAGGAAAGAGATGCAAGCCGGACCTAAACAAGTTTCCAAACTACTTCATAATGTTTTGGGGTCCGCCGTGTATGTATGTTGCACTTGTATGTGCAATGCGACAAGCATAAGGAAATTGGGGGCCCAGATTTGAACATTTTTTCAAATCCGATGGATAGATGGCTGGAGTCCGCCATGTATATTGAATTGATGCATGTATATGCATTTTGCATATACAAGGATTTTGAGAGGCGAACCCTGGCGATTGTATATGCATCCATTCTTGCATATACAAGGGGTGAAAAGGCAAAAATGAGGGGGAGAAAAGCCAGTGATAGAAACATGAGGTGCCTACGTGGCACGTTTTCACTAGCTGACAACTTTTCAACATTTTTGGGTGCCGTTGATCACAACGACGGAGGGATGATTGACGATCTTGTTTTGAGCTTGCAGCGAAGGTTTTTTCCAGAGTGTGTGCGGCCGTTTTTGAGCGGGAAATTTTTAGAGGTGTGTCGTTGCTACATTTCAGAGAGGCCGCAGGTAGCTGAAGCGTTAATGGCAGAATTGTAGCGGTATGGGTCGACGATGGACGGGTCAACAACCCGATTGAAGATGCATGTCCTTGAATGGCAGTGCGGATCCCGATTCCATCTGCTCATTCCTCTCTGTCTCCCCATAGCATTGAATGTTTCTGAGCGCCATTCCTCATGCATTGAATCTAGCAAATTTTTGATGTGCCATATAATTAATTTGCCGAGTACACTTTCTTGTTGTATAAAAGCAAATTGTGTTACTCATTTATTGTTGTTGAAAACTGGACAAATTTCTGGTGTTGTGATAAGATACAACTCCATTGGTGGCTCTGTCTTGGCTGTCTTGTGAGTGTATGAGTCTCATGTTGTATGTTTAATGTGTAAACTTACTAGTTTCATGTTGATCTAAATGAGTAATGCTTCATTGCATGTGTTCTCTTACTTGTCTCCAAATTGAATGTATTCTTCTTTTGAATCTAAAAAGCTAAGGGATGTCTAAGATTCTTGAATATGGATTTGCTATATTGAATGCTTGGTCTTTTACTTCTGCTCAAGGAGTAGATTAAATGTTTTAGGTTAAAGTGTTAAGAAGAATATATTGCAGTGAGGATCTCCTAAGCAGAGGTAACTAAATACCCAAATCTGGGAAGTATCTGTAAGGCAGATATTGGACATTCCCCTTGAAACTCAGTCATAAATATACGTTTATGTGTACTTTCACATGTGTATGTCTGTAATGAAACAACTTGCACAATATCTGAATATAATAGTAAATATGTTGCAAATACTTGATAATAATATGCCACTTCAAGGGGGCAACCTCCAAAACCACTTCGAGGGGGATACCTCCAATAGTCTTCAATGAGAACACAATACTGAATATGATGAAATAAGACTCACTACCTCCTATATATACCTATTTATGCCTAGGATATCACCTAGGCCAACTTAGATGGGCCTATATAAGCCTTAGGCCGACCTAAACAACTAAATAACAATAAACTAATGATAATATGACTTAATTAAGAGTTAAGATAGCCACAAGCCGACTATTCATAACCCTATACACACTATAGGATTAAGGGCGTAGCATGCCCCCCCTCTTCAAAGAAGCATTGTCCTCAATGCTGACCAAATGTGGATGCTTTTGCATGAATTCCTCATTCTCCCATGTAGCTTCCTCAACTGGAGAGTTTTTCCATTTAATTAGATATTCTATGATTTCCCTTGTCCTCGGCTTCTTGGTGCGTGTTTGAATAATTCTCTCAGGATCCACAACTATTCTTCCCTCTTCATCAAGCTCAGGTAACTTCGTCTGTGCTACCACTTTATTCCCAATAACCTTCTTCAAGTAGGAAACATGAAAAACTAGATGAATTTTTGTTGATATGGGCAGCTCCAATTTATATGCTACATTGCCAATCTTCTGCAACACCTTATAAGGACCATAGTACTTGGGTGCCAGCTTGTTAGCTTTATGTTGTTGTTTTAGAGACATTTGCTTGTATGGTTGTAGTCACACAAAGACCCAATCTCCCACTTCAAAAGTTCTTTCACTACAGTGTTGATCAGCTTGTTGCTTCATTCTATTTTGTGCCATTGCCAAGTTCTCTCGAAGACTAGCCAATACCTCTTGCTGATGATGGATGTGTTCTTCGACTGTGTGAACCTTTGGTTGTACCCGCAATGAAGAGATGATTGATGGTGGGTGGTAACCATATAGTGCTAAAAATGGAGACATCTTGGAAGAAGTATGGAAAGAAGTGTTGTACCACCATTCTGCTAGTGGTAGCCATTGCACCCATCTCTCTTGTTTATCTGAAGCAAAACAATGGAGATAGCCTTCCAAGCATTTGTTGACCACTTCTGTCTGTCCATCTGACTAGGGGTGATATGATGAACTACGAGCAAGCTGAGTGCCCAAGCATGAAAACAAGTCCGTCCAAAAATTACTTGTAAATATAGGGTCACGATCACTGACTATAACTTTTGGAGTCCCATGCAGTTTCTGAATAGTATTCATAAAAGCTATTGCTACAGTGCTTGCTGCCAATGGTTGTGCCAAAGCACAAAAGTGACCATATTTGGTGAGACGATCCACAACAACCATGATGACATTTTTTCCTTCAGATCTAGGCAAACCTGTGATGAAATCCATAGATACCTCCTCCCACCTTTGACTTGGGATACATAAGGGTTGTAGAAGACCCGGAGTCTTAACTGTCTCCCCTTTATGTTGTTGACATACCATGCATTCAGCTACAAATTTTTGAACATCCCCTTTCAGCCCTTCCCAAAAGAAATCTTGCTTGATTCTATGATAAGTTTTGAGGAATCCTGAGTGCCCACCTATTGGAGAAGCATGTAGTTCTTCCAACACCTTAAGCTTAAGAGTTGAATTCTTGCAAAGGTATAACCTCTCCTTGTACCATAAAATATTTCCTTTCCATGAAAATTTGTTAGACACACTTGATTCCTGTTGGAGTTTCTCAATGAGCCTTAGAGTATCTATGTCCTTCTCCCACTCTTCTCTTGCCTCATTTACCCAGTTTGCTTGTAACATGGAAATGGCAAATAAAAATGACTCTGTGGGTTCATCACGCCTTGATAGAGCATCAGCCACAACATTCTCCTTGCCTTTCTTATATATGATCTCAAAGTCATATCCCAACATCTTTGTGACCCATTTTTGTTGTTCTTCAGATGATAACCTCTGTTGCAAGAAATATTTGAGACTATCATGATCTGTCTTGACCTTAAAGTGTCGTCCCATTAGATAAGGTCTCCATTGTTTGACTGCATGCAAGATAGCCAACATTTCTTTCTCATAAACTGGCTTCAACAAATTCTTACCTTTGAGTTGGCGACTTTCAAATGCTATGGGTTTTCCTTCTTGCATAAGTACTGCTCCTATTCCATGTCCTGAAGCATCACATTCAACAACAAATGTTTTAGAAAAATCTGGGGTAGCTAGGACTGGAGTTGTACACATGGCTTCCTTTAGTTTCTCAAATGCCCTTGTCGCCACTTCATTCCATTGGAAAGCATCCTTCTTTAACAAGGATGTGAGAGGAGATGTTATGCTACCATAATTTTTTACAAATCGGCGATAATACCCTGTAAGCCCTAAAAAACCTTGTAAGTTCTTAAGGGTCTTAGGAATTTTCCACTCTACAATTGCTTGGATCTTATGAGGGTCCACCTTGACTCCCTCATGTGACACAATGTGACCAAGGTACTCCACTTCTTTGACACCAAAGATACACTTGGATGGTTTAGCATACAACTGATTCTGCTTCAAAATGTCCAACACTTGATTTACATGTTGCAAGTGTTCCTCCCATGTTTTACTATATATTAAGATGTCATCAAAAAATACCAAAACAAATTTCCTCAAAAATGGCCTGAAGATAGAGTTCATTAAACTTTGAAATGTCGACGGTGCATTAGTGAGACCAAAAGGCATTACCAAAAATTCATAGTGGCCCTCATGGGTTCTAAAAGCTGTCTTATGTACATCCTCATCTCTAATTCTAATTTGATGATAACCAGAATGGAGATCAAGTTTTGTAAAATAAATAGCACCATTAAGCTCATCTAACAAATCATCAATTACTGGAATAGGAAACTTATCTTTTATGGTGAACTTGTTAAGCTCCCTGTAATCTGGACACATCCTCCACGTTTCATCCTTCTTACACACCATTACCACAGGAGATGAGTAAGCACTTTGACTATGCCTGATAATGCCTGCTTCTAGCATCTCTTGAACTATCTTCTCAATCTCACTTTTTTTGAGCATATGGATATCTGTAAGGCCTAATGTTGGGAGGTTGGCTTCCTGGTACTAGTTGAATGGCATGATCATGATCTCTCCTAGGAGGCAATCCTTTTGGCATCTCCCCAAAAACTATAGAGTGCTTATCTATAATTGCTTGTAGATCCAATGGTGTAGAAGCCTTTGAGTGATATGCTTCTAATGAAAATAATTGGGCTACCATCCCATCTACCCCCTTCTTCAACATCTTTTGCATTTGGTAAGAACTTACTATCTGTGGTGACTTTGCACGCATCCCTCGTAATTCTATTGTTCTTCCCTCTGATTGAAAGCGCATGAATAGTTCTTGGAAGTTCAATTCAATTGTTCCCAAAGTGGTAAGCCACTGTACTCCCAAAACAATATCTGCCGCACCCATTGAGATAGCATACATTAGACAATTAAGATGATAATCTCCCATGGATAATTTAATGCTATGGCATTTTCCTGAACAACTAACAGTACCACCATCTGCAATCAAGACCTGAAATTCTGGAGCTGGATATATAAAACAATTTAAACGAGTGGCCAACTTTTTGTTGATGAAGTTATGAGTGCTACCTGAGTCTATCAACACTGTTACTTTTTCTTTCTTTAAGAAACCCACTACCTTGAGAGTTTGTGGGGTACTAAAACCTGAAAGTGCATGGCATGAAATGATTGGTTGAGTATCTCTTGACTCCTCAATCTCATTGTCACTCTCTACTATTGGTACCTCTTCTTCTTCCTCACTTGGCCCTTCAATATAGAACAATTTCTTTTCAGTACATTTGTGTCCTCTACTATATTTGCTATCACAATTAAAACATAATCCTTTTGCTCTCTTCTCTTCAATTTGTTGTGGTGTTAGCCTAGTAGGTTGTGGAAGTGACTGTGTAGGAGTGCTTTTATCTCTTATGTTTATAAAACCTTGCCTTTTATTAACCATAAATTTTTCCTCTACTTGCCTTGCCATAATCATTGCCTCTGAGATGGAATTTGGACGGAACATGCGTACCTCATATTTAATGTGATCCTTTAAGCCACCAATGAATAGCTCCAACAAATTTTCTGTAGACACATTTTCCACTCTTAAAGATAAAGTACGAAATTGATGAATGTAATCCTTGACCATACCTGTTTGCCTTAATTTGGTAATTTGGCTGAAGCAGCTATCCATAAGATTTTCACCATAATGAGTAATGAGTTCTTCTTGGAAAACTGACCAAGTGACAATGCATCCTTTTGCTTTCTTTTCTTCACATAGCCAACGGTACCAAATGAATTGATCAGGTTCCAAGTATAAGGAAGCCATGGCCACCTTTTGTTGACATGGAACATGGTGGATATCAAAGAATTGCTCCATTTGACAAAGCCAATTGGTAGGATCTTGACCATCAAACTTTCGCATATCCAACTTTGGTGTGAAATTCCTTGCCATAAAATGAGTGGTGTGATGATCCATCTTGAGATTTGATTCAAGCCTAAAAACACCCTTCCCTTTTGTAGAATCCTCTTCCTCCACATCGTGGTGTTGTGACTGCTTATGTTTGGAAAGTATCTCCAGAATTTTCTCAATATCACATGACTTTGCCAACCCTTTCATTTGTTCACCCATAATGGACAAGATTTCACCTTTCATCTTGCTATTTTCTTTATGAATAAGTTCAAGTATATTTTCATATTCTTTTTGATCAACATCCTCATTTTCCACCTCCTCCTTGCCTGGAGTTTTTCCCGGTGTGGTAACATTCTTTTTGCCCCTTGTTGAAGGACCCGTCATGATTGGAAAAAATAATTTTGAAATAAATCACACAAATGAAATTCAAATTCTTTGAAATTTTTACTGTAACTTACTAAGGCCAAGATACCACTTACCCAGAAAAAATTCCAAGAAATTAGCAAATTTACTACCTTGAGAGCGAATTTGTTGCAAACCCTAATTTTGCAATAACTCTCTTATTTTTGCTCCAATTCCTCTAAAATCTGGACTGTATCTTCTTTAATATTGTCTTCAAAAACCCTTAAAAAATATTTAAAAAATTCGCTAAAATCTGAAAGTTATGCTCTTCCCAAAATCGCCTCCAATGATGAGAAAAATTTTTGCCTCTACGATGCCAAGATCATGCTCTGATACCACTTGTAAAGAAACAACTTGCATAATATCTAAATATAATAGTAAATATGTTGCAAATACTTGATAATAATATGCCACTTCGAGGGGGCAACCTCCAAAACCACTTCGAGGGGGATACCTCCAATAGTCTTCAATGAGAACACAATACTAAATATGATGAAATAAGACTCACTACCTCCTATATATACCTATTTATGCCTAGGATATCACCTAGGCCGACTTAGATGGGCCTATATAAGCCTTAGGCTGACCTAAACAACTAAATAACAATAAACTAATGATAATATGACTTAATTAAGAGTTAAGATAGCCACAAGTCGATTATTCATAACCCTATACACACTATAGGATTAAGGGCGTAGAAATGTCTATTGACTCCGAGCCCTGGATAGGCACCGATCCGGTTTTGTATTGAGGTCACAAACAAAGTCCTAGTTTTGCATCCAACTATAAATCAAACTCAAACTTTGAATACAAACCTTTAGGATTTTAGAAGTAGTTTTAGGACCCAAAATCCTCTATCTACAACTGAGCATAGGCCCAAAGCTAGCCCCTTTGCACTTATTGCACAATTTTGGTTTGCATCATAGAGGATTTATTTGTTTTGTTTCAACATCTGAATAGTTTCATGTGCATATGTTGTAGATGTTGAATAGGGAATACCCCCCTTGGTTCTGCAGAGCCTAAAGAAGAAGAGGAGATATCTATAGAGTCTATCTCCTATACTGTTAGCCGCTGGCCCAGGAATCCTATTGATCATTGATGGCTACCTTGTAGGGACAACTGGGAGTAAGCATCCAGTCAGATTGAGAGGTAACAGAAATTGGTGACTCTGCTGGGGATTTTATGAAAGAACCCTGATTAAAAAAAAGAAAATATTTCCTAAATATAGGTGGCGACTCCAAACCAATCTCCCAACCGGTAAAATAAAAATTTGTATGCAGGGGAGAAGATCCCAGAGTAATACTCTGTTTGAAGAGTTACCCATAAAAATGATGTATAGGAAAAAGGGGACTGCTCAAGTCAGTCAAGAGGGTTCTCCCAGAAGTAATGATTTTATTCATGATAATCCAGGATCTTCAGAGCAGACAATACCTTATTTTTCAAATACTGAGGCTGAGATCCAGAACGTATCTGAGAGTAAGGTTAGAGGTTTTTCAAGAATGCCCTTTCTTGGATCCCAGTGATAGATTTGAAGAGGTTGAATCTCCAAGGGATGAAGATAATGATGATCAGAATGGAATGGGACCATCCTCTTCTATGCCCAAAGAAGAACAATTAGATGAAGAAATCAAAAGTTTAAGAGCAGAATTAGAGTATCTGCAAGCAGTAAAAATTAGAGATGACATGAAACAGAAAGTGCAAGCTCTAAGAGTTGCTCAGAATGATACAATTCCCACCCTTGAAAATGCAAATATGCAAAGAAATCAATACAAGAATGAAGTTCAGGATCAACATGATGATCAGAGATAGAATGCAAATAATGCTGGAGTACCATTAAATAATGTAAGAAATCAGAGTGCAAATAGAAATGCCAATGCTAATCAATTTGGTAGACAGCCTATGCAGCTAGGTAGATTCAGACAGTTAGTTTTTGATGGCATTCCTAGTTATCTAAATCCTATTGACAAACATGTGAGGCTGCAAGTGCCAAAATTTTCAGGAAATAATAATGTATCAGGTGAAGACCACTTAAAAACTTTTCAGAATATCATGGACAACTTTGAGGTTGAGCATGAGGATATTTTCATGAAATCATTTATGCAATCCTTAGTTGATGAAGCCAAGGAATGGTATAAAGGTCTGCCTGACAGAAGCATTTCATCATGGGATAACTTCAGAAGAATTTTCAAAGAACAGTATGGTGACAAAACTGATCCTAGTTTCTTCATTAATGAATTTACTAGCATTACCAAAGGATCAAATGAACAGGTTGTTGATTTCAATGCTAGATTTACTAAGGTATTGAATAAATTGCCACAGGACTTGAGGCCTAATGAACCTATGTGCATAGTGTTGTACATAAATGCTTTTAATGCCAAAACTGCTTATGGATTGAGAGATAAGGGTCCTCACAGCCTCAGAGATGCCTTCAAAATTGCAACAAATATTGAAAATAATAGTCTGGTAAGACAAACAGAAGAGATGATGTGAAAATTTTGCAAAATCCAAATACTAAATCTCAGAGTGTTCAGGGCAGTGCATCTACTTCTAAGGATAAAATAGATAAATTGACAACTATTGTCAAGGACCTGAGCTATAGAATGGCTAAAAATGAAAAGGGAGTTGGTCCTGACAGACAAGTTTACCAAAGGCAAGAAAGAAGACCATCATTACATGACATGCCATACAATACCAATTGGCATAATGGTAAACCTGTCTTCCCAAACAGCAACATAGGTCAAAGGACTCAAAATGTTAAGGAAACTCCTGATCTTTTGAAGAAGGCAGTTAATAACGTTAATGACACCCCATGGTGTATCATATGTCAAATGCCTCACTCACAGTCACAATGTATGATTGCTCAGTCTCTATATAACAATGATGTTGCATGTGATGAGTGCAATGAGCCACATTGCATGGAAGATGATAATGTCAATATGTTGTTTACAAATAGGGAGTATCCCTTTCATGATGCTGATGCAAGTGCAAATGATGAGATTCAGGTCTGGCAGCAGTTTCCCTACGATGAAGATGAGGAAGACAATTATGCCTATGCTCAAGATTCACACAATTTCCTGAATAACTTGAGGAGGTCCTCTGATGAAGAAATAAGAGCCCTCATAGCTGCAGCAGTTACTCAAGTCAAGAGCAATTACAATCTCAGGGGCAAAGCCCAGGTAAGTGACTCACACCAACCAGAGAATACTTTTGTAAACCAACCTGTGCATAGTTATAAAGGGACTGAACCACAAAAGAAGCAATGGAGCAGTAATAAGCAAAATTTTAAGCAAAAACTAGGTTGTGATCCTCAAGGACTAGAAAATAGAATTCCCCAGGCTGAGGATAAAAACAAAAATTTTCAGATCAAGAATGATAGTCAAGGAGCCATGAAAGTTAAAGCTGGATCATCTCAGGATAGAAATAAAATTGTGGAACAAGATACAACTGTTATTTAAAATTATGTTCCATTTGACATAACTCAAGTCTTAGCTTAGATAAAAGTCTCTGTTCCATTAATGGAATTAATGAAAGTTGAAGAATTCATAAATAAGGCAGTGTCCCTGATTTCAAGTGTGCCTTGTCAAGCCAAGTTGATTGATGAACCTCAGGGTAAGAAACAAGCCCTGTGTATTGATGAAGATGAAGTTCCTGAGGTGTATCTGGGATGACCATGACAAAATGCCCTTCACAAGTGGAACCATTTTATGTCTCCCTTGTCATAAATGGAAAAGTGATTAAGAATTGTATGCTTGATTCAGGGGCATCAACGAATATCATGTCTCTGGCTATCATGCAGCAAGTTGGGTTAAAAATAGATAGGGCATGTGGGAAATGCTATGCCATGGATGCTAGGGAAGTACCTATCATTATAATCATGAAAGATGTAGATTTTAGATTGGCAGCATATCCTGAAGGACCTACAAAATAAATATAATAGTTGTTGATATCAAGCCACAGTATGGCATGTTGTTGTCTAGAAGGTGGGCAGCATTAATTGGTGGGAGTATGCAATTAGATCTGTCATATGCTATGATCCCTATGAATGGTAGGGATGTCAAATTGATTAGAGAAGAAAGATCATCAAAAACAGTTGAAGACCAAGAGTCAGAAGAGCATATATGTTTTGTGGACACTGACTATGAAAATTTCAGAGTTATCTCAGATGATCAAAGAGGTAAAGGGGGAGACATGTGCATTGAAGAGTCTGATCAACATGGTCTCTGGACCATGTACTTTGATGGAGCTTGTTCTAAAGAAGGCTCTGGTGCTAGAATTGTATTTCTATCTCCAACTGGTAAGCTTCTAAAATTCTCATTCTTGCTGAGGTTTGCCTGTACAAATAATATTGCAGAGTATGAGGCTCTGTTGTTAGGATTGAATGTAGCTCTGAAGCATGGAATTAAGATGTTCAAAGTATTTGGTGATTCAGAGCTTATTGTTTCCCAAGTTAGAGATAAGTATGCATCAAAAAATAAGAGGTTAAAACAATATAAACATGTTGTTTGGGATACAATTGAATTGTTTGATGCATTTTCAATAAACTGGATAGAGAGATCAAAAAATGTTAGGGTAGATTTCCTAGCTAATGTAGCTATAAGGCCAGATGATGTTAATCTATCAGATGTAACTAAGGTTGAGGTCAAACTAAGACCTACAGTACCAGATAATGTATGCAACTGGCAGGTGTTTGATGACGACAAGGATTTACTGAGATTTCTACATTGTATTGATGAATATGAGAACCAAGAAATTGATTTTTAGAATTTTGTGGAGGTTGTAGATGGAAAATAAACTCTTATGGGGAAGGAACTACTTCAACTTAAAACAAATAAAATCCCCAGAGGGTTAGTTGCTTTGGAAAGAGCTTTTGACAATAGGGACCAATTTGTTACAAAGTCATCTCCAACAAACAAGAATGATTTGGAGGAGATAAACTTGGGAACATCCCACACTCCCAAAAAGGTATACGTTGGTAAACAACTCAAGCCACATATCAGAACTATGCTGATTGCATTATTGAGAAAATATAAGCATGTATTCGCTTGGTCCTATGAGGACCTGAAAGCTTATAGAGAGGATTAATTTTAGCATGAAATCCCTCTGAAGCCTGGAGCTAAACCATTTAGACAAAAGCAAAGACCTATCAACCCAACTTTAGCTCCAAAAATGCAAGAAGAGCTTATGAAGCTTAGGGAGGCTGGAATAATTATGCCTATCAGGTACTCAACTTGGGTGTCTAACCTTGTCCCAGTTAGAAAGAAGAATGGTGACATAAGATTGTGTGTGGACTTTAGAAATATAAATGTATCTTCTTTAAAGGACAATTATCCACTACCCAATATGGAGGCTATGCTACAGAAAGTGACTGGCTGTGAACTTTTATCCATGATGGATGGATTTTCAGGGTACAATCAAGTTTAGGTAAAAGAGTTAGAACAGTTTAAGACTGCCTTCACCACTCCATGGGGAACCTATGTATATGTGAGGATGCCATTTGGACTGACAAATGCAGGTGCCACATTTCAGAGGGCAATGGATGTTGCTTTTGCAAGGTTGATTGATTCAATCTTGGCTGTATATCAAGATGACTTGACAGCTTATTCAAAAAAGGAGCAGCAACACTGTATGCATTTGGAGAAAATTTTTATTAGAGCATTAGAGTATGGTATCTCACTTAACCCAAAGAAGTGTGCTTTTGGGGTTGTGGAAGGAAAACTGCTTGGACATATTGTTTCCAAGGATGGGGTCAGGATTGATCCTGAAAGGGTGGCCGCAATTGACAAAATCCAGGTTCCTAAAACAGTGAAAGGTGTCCAGTCCTTCTTTGGACAAATTAATTTTGTTAGGAGATTTGTTCCTAACTTTGTAGAGACCACCAAGGATATCTCTAAAATGCTAAAGAAGAATGCAACTATCAAATGGGAAGATGAAGCAACCAAATCGTTTCAGAACATAAAAGAAGCTATAAAGATGGCTCCTATTTTAAAATCTCTTGATTTTTCTAAGCCATTTCAATTATTTTCATTTGCTTCCTTCCACACTATTGCTGCATGCTTATTGCAGAAAAATGAAAAAGGGTTTGAACAGCCTATTGCTTTCTTTAGTAGGTCATTGCAGGCCACTGAATTGAAATATGACATCATGGAGAAACAGGCGTATGCATTGGTTAGAGCAGTCAAAAGTTTCAGGCCATATTTGGTAGGCTCTCGGATAATTGCATATGTGCCTCATGCAGCAGTCAAGGATATTTTTACTCAACAAGAGGTAACTAGAAGAAGATGCAGATGGATAAATAAGCTACAAGAGTTCAACATAGAGATACAGACTACAAAGTTGGTAAGGGGACAAGGTTTGACAAAGATAATGACAGAATCAAATCTGGAAGCATGCCAAGTGAACATGGTGCAAAATTAAAAAGTTAGTATATCAGAATCTGATTGGTATAAGGACATAGTACATTATTTGCAAAATTTGAATTGTCCTTCCCACTTCAGTGATAGTCAGAAAAGGACTTTGAAGCTACGTGCAATCAAATATATAATTCTTCAAGGAGAGCTGTATTGGAAGAATCCTGAAGGTGTACTACTCAGATGTGTGAATGAGGATCAGGCTGCTGATATTTTAAATGATCTACACACAGGAGGATGTGGTGGACATTACGCTGCTAAGACAATAACTCACAAAATTCTTAGAGCAGGATATTGGTGGCCAACTCTTTTCTCAGATGCACAAAAGTTGGTAAGAAAATGTGGTTCTTGCCAAAGGTTCTCAAGGAAGCTAAAATATGAAGGTGCATTGCCCCTTAGGACCGTAACTGTAGAGGCCCCATTTCAGCAGTGGGGAATTGATTTTATAGGGGAAATATGAGAAAAATCAAGTGGAGGACACAGTTGGATTCTGGTTGCTACTGATTATTTTACCAAATGGGTTGAAGCCATTCCAACTAAGAAAGCTACAAGCAAAGTGGTGATGGATTTTATTTTAGAGTACATTATTATCATATTTGGAGTGCTAGCTACAATTGTCACAGATAATGCCATGTGCTTCAGATCTGAAGATTTTGTTGATTTCTGCAACAAGTATGGGATCAATCTGTCATATGCATCACCATATCACCCACAAGGAAATGGTCAAGCAGAGTCAAGCAACAAGAGCCTCATAAAAATCATTAAGAGGATGCTAGATAAGAGCAAAAAGGCATGGGATTTGAAGTTAAAGATGGCACTATGGGCCAACCAGATGACAGTGAAGGAATCAATTGGAAGGTCACCTTTTGAGTTAGTGTATGGTGCACTAGCTAAGTTGCCTGTGAACAACCTTTTGTCAATTTATAGATTCATACAAGAAAATAATGCGGAGGTTGAGGACTCAATGACTAAAAGGATAAATCATCTTGTTGCATTGGATGAAATCAGAAGAGAGGCACACATGACAAACATCAAGAAATAGCAGAAAATGAAATATTTGTTTGATAGAAAGGCCACGGAAAGAAGGTTTCAGATAAGTGACTTGGTCCTGGTTTGGAATACAAAGAGCCAAGATAAGGGTAAGCATAATAAATTTGAGCCATTATGGATGGGTCCATATCAAATTAGCAATATTCATGGAGAAAATTCATACTTCCTCTAGGCCCTGAGTGGTGAATTGTTGGAACTGCCAGTGCACGGTCAGTTCCTGAAGCCCTATTTTTCATAAATGATCTTCCTCTGTGCACATTTGTAAATTAGGTGTAAATAGTCTGTGCTCGCCTTGTATAGTCAGTGCTTTTTTATGTTTTGTGTTCTGCCTGGTCTGCCCCAGAGTGATTTGGTTCTCGCTGTAGCCTTGCGCCTGCACGTCCCCAATCAGAGCCTATGTTACCACCTGCATGAGCAGTCTGGTGTCATGTGTTTAAATATGCAGGCCCTTTCCCAAAAGTCCAAAAAATTATAACACTTTTGGCCTCGGTAGTTAAAGATGCTAAAGTCAGTAAAGGTGCAAGTGTCTTTGTGTGTACAAAATGGTTTGTATATGCGTGCAGGTCAAAAAATATGTATTAGCGGGTGCAAAATCTCCATCGTCCTTCGAGAAAATGAGTTAGATGTATTTTAAATGCATATCGGGTTCAAAAGGAGGATGCACAAGGGCAGAATATACATTGAAGATTCTGGGAATATTCGCTGCTTGCATATTGGGTTGCATGTATATTTGGTTTGTATGTTCAGACATACAACGGTTAGATACAAAGGGAAAAGAAACATTACAGGAATATTCTGGAGAAGATCCTGTGTTTGTATGTGCAGGAATGAATGTATGTCAAAGGTACAATGGAAATGTACATTGAAAAATATACAAAGGCTGGCACGCATACATTTGCTACAGTGTAGCAGAGTTGCATTTGGTGGGGCCCGCCGCAGTTTTATACAAACAGGTATGTACATGTTCAATATACAAGGGAAGAATGTATGTGGAATATTCTAAATAGATTCCCTACTTGTGTGTTTGTGTTTGTATATTTAGCATACAAACAAAATATACATTCGGATATACAATGAGGAAATATGCATTCCGGACCTGATGGAGAAATCAAATGCAGTTAATAATATTTCGGGTCCGCAGCATGTATGTGCCGATATACATTGCGAAGACACAAAGGCTAGATACAAGACGGATTTCAAAGCAACCTCAGCGAGCTTCATAAAGTTTGAAATCCACGTCATGTATGTATAAAGTGAATGTATATGCACATATACAGGCCGATATACAAAGGAAAGAGATGCAAGCCAGACCCGAACAAGTTTCCAAACTGCTTCATAATGTTTTGGGGTCCGCCGTGTATGTATGTTGCACTTGTATGTGTAATGCGACAAGCATAAGGAAATGCAAGGCCCGGATTTGAATGTTTTTTCAAATCTGATGGATAGATGGCTAGAGTCTGCCATGTATATTGAATTGATGCATGTATATGCATTTTGCATATACAAGGATTTTGAGAGGCGAACATTGGCGATTGTATATGCATCCGTTCTTGCATATACAAGGGGCGAAAAGGCAAAAATGAGAGGGAGAAAAGCCAGTGATAGAAACATGAGGTGCCTATGTGGCACGTTTTCACTAGCTGACAACTTTTCAATGTTTTTGGGTGCCGTTGATCACAGCGACGGAGGGATGATCGACGGTCTTGTTTTGAGCCTGCAACGAAGGTTTTTCTAGAGCGTGTGCAGCCGTTTTTAAACGGAAAATTTTCAGAGGTGTGTCATTGCTACATTTCAGAGAGGCTACAGGTAGCTGAAGCGTTAATGGCAGAATTGTAGCGGTATGGGTCGATGATGGACAGGTCAACAACCCGATTAAAGACGCATGTCCTTGAACGGTGGTTTGGATCTTGATTTCATCTACTCATTCCTCTCTGTCTCCCCACAGCGTTGAATGCTTCTGAGCACCATTCCTCATGCATTGAATCTGGCTGATTTTTGATGTGCCATCTAATTAATTTGCCGAGTACACTTTCTTGCTATATAAAAGTAGACTGTGTTACTCATTTGTCGTTGTTGAAAATTGGACAAATTTTTGGTGTTGTGATAAGATACAACTCCATTAGTGGCTCTGTCTTGGCTGTCTTGTGAGTTTATGAGTCTCATGTTGTATGTTTAATGCGTAAACTTACTGGTTTCATGTTGATCTAAATGAGTAATGCTTCATTGCATGTTTTCTATTACTTGTCTCCAAATTGAATGTATTCTTCTTTTGAATCTAAACAGCTAAGGGATGTCTAAGATTCTTGAATATGGATTTGCTATATTGAATGCTTGGTCTTTTACTTCTGCTCAAGGAGTAGATTAAATGTTTTAGGGTAAAGTGTTAAGAAGAATATATTGCAGTGAGGATCTCCTAAGCAGAGGTAACTAAATACCCAAATCTGGGAAGTATCTGTAAGACAGATATTGAACAATCCCCTTGAAACTCAGTCATAAATATAAGTTTATGTGTACTTTCACATGTGTATGTCTATTGACTCCGAGCCCTGGATAGGCACCGATCCGGTCTTGTATTGAGGTCACAACCAAAGTCCTAGGTTTGAACAGCCTATTGCTTTCTTTAGTAGGTCATTGCAGGCCACTGAATTGAAATATGACATCATGGAGAAACAGGCGTATGCATTGGTTAGAGCAGTCAAAAGTTTCAGGCCATATTTGGTAGGCTCTCGGATAATTGCATATGTGCCTCATGCAGCAGTCAAGGATATTTTTACTCAACAAGAGGTAACTAGAAGAAGATGCAGATGGATAAATAAGCTACAAGAGTTCAACATAGAGATACAGACTACAAAGTTGGTAAGGGGACAAGGTTTGACAAAGATAATGACAGAATCAAATCTGGAAGCATGCCAAGTGAACATGGTGCAAAATTAAAAAGTTAGTATATCAGAATCTGATTGGTATAAGGACATAGTACATTATTTGCAAAATTTGAATTGTCCTTCCCACTTCAGTGATAGTCAGAAAAGGACTTTGAAGCTACGTGCAATCAAATATATAATTCTTCAAGGAGAGCTGTATTGGAAGAATCCTGAAGGTGTACTACTCAGATGTGTGAATGAGGATCAGGCTGCTGATATTTTAAATGATCTACACACAGGAGGATGTGGTGGACATTACGCTGCTAAGACAATAACTCACAAAATTCTTAGAGCAGGATATTGGTGGCCAACTCTTTTCTCAGATGCACAAAAGTTGGTAAGAAAATGTGGTTCTTGCCAAAGGTTCTCAAGGAAGCTAAAATATGAAGGTGCATTGCCCCTTAGGACCGTAACTGTAGAGGCCCCATTTCAGCAGTGGGGAATTGATTTTATAGGGGAAATATGAGAAAAATCAAGTGGAGGACACAGTTGGATTCTGGTTGCTACTGATTATTTTACCAAATGGGTTGAAGCCATTCCAACTAAGAAAGCTACAAGCAAAGTGGTGATGGATTTTATTTTAGAGTACATTATTATCATATTTGGAGTGCTAGCTACAATTGTCACAGATAATGCCATGTGCTTCAGATCTGAAGATTTTGTTGATTTCTGCAACAAGTATGGGATCAATCTGTCATATGCATCACCATATCACCCACAAGGAAATGGTCAAGCAGAGTCAAGCAACAAGAGCCTCATAAAAATCATTAAGAGGATGCTAGATAAGAGCAAAAAGGCATGGGATTTGAAGTTAAAGATGGCACTATGGGCCAACCAGATGACAGTGAAGGAATCAATTGGAAGGTCACCTTTTGAGTTAGTGTATGGTGCACTAGCTAAGTTGCCTGTGAACAACCTTTTGTCAATTTATAGATTCATACAAGAAAATAATGCGGAGGTTGAGGACTCAATGACTAAAAGGATAAATCATCTTGTTGCATTGGATGAAATCAGAAGAGAGGCACACATGACAAACATCAAGAAATAGCAGAAAATGAAATATTTGTTTGATAGAAAGGCCACGGAAAGAAGGTTTCAGATAAGTGACTTGGTCCTGGTTTGGAATACAAAGAGCCAAGATAAGGGTAAGCATAATAAATTTGAGCCATTATGGATGGGTCCATATCAAATTAGCAATATTCATGGAGAAAATTCATACTTCCTCTAGGCCCTGAGTGGTGAATTGTTGGAACTGCCAGTGCACGGTCAGTTCCTGAAGCCCTATTTTTCATAAATGATCTTCCTCTGTGCACATTTGTAAATTAGGTGTAAATAGTCTGTGCTCGCCTTGTATAGTCAGTGCTTTTTTATGTTTTGTGTTCTGCCTGGTCTGCCCCAGAGTGATTTGGTTCTCGCTGTAGCCTTGCGCCTGCACGTCCCCAATCAGAGCCTATGTTACCACCTGCATGAGCAGTCTGGTGTCATGTGTTTAAATATGCAGGCCCTTTCCCAAAAGTCCAAAAAATTATAACACTTTTGGCCTCGGTAGTTAAAGATGCTAAAGTCAGTAAAGGTGCAAGTGTCTTTGTGTGTACAAAATGGTTTGTATATGCGTGCAGGTCAAAAAATATGTATTAGCGGGTGCAAAATCTCCATCGTCCTTCGAGAAAATGAGTTAGATGTATTTTAAATGCATATCGGGTTCAAAAGGAGGATGCACAAGGGCAGAATATACATTGAAGATTCTAGGAATATTCGCTGCTTGCATATTGGGTTGCATGTATATTTGGTTTGTATGTTCAGACATACAACGGTTAGATACAAAGGGAAAAGAAACATTACAGGAATATTCTGGAGAAGATCCTGTGTTTGTATGTGCAGGAATGAATGTATGTCAAAGGTACAATGGAAATGTACATTGAAAAATATACAAAGGCTGGCACGCATACATTTGCTACAGTGTAGCAGAGTTGCATTTGGTGGGGCCCGCCGCAGTTTTATACAAACAGGTATGTACATGTTCAATATACAAGGGAAGAATGTATGTGGAATATTCTAAATAGATTCCCTACTTGTGTGTTTGTGTTTGTATATTTAGCATACAAACAAAATATACATTCGGATATACAATGAGGAAATATGCATTCCGGACCTGATGGAGAAATCAAATGCAGTTAATAATATTTCGGGTCCGCAGCATGTATGTGCCGATATACATTGCGAAGACACAAAGGCTAGATACAAGATGGATTTCAAAGCAACCTCAGCGAGCTTCATAAAGTTTGAAATCCACGTCATGTATGTATAAAGTGAATGTATATGCACATATACAGGCCGATATACAAAGGAAAGAGATGCAAGCCAGACCCGAACAAGTTTCCAAACTGCTTCATAATGTTTTGGGGTCCGCCGTGTATGTATGTTGCACTTGTATGTGTAATGCGACAAGCATAAGGAAATGCAAGGCCCGGATTTGAATGTTTTTTCAAATCTGATGGATAGATGGCTAGAGTCTGCCATGTATATTGAATTGATGCATGTATATGCATTTTGCATATACAAGGATTTTGAGAGGCGAACATTGGCGATTGTATATGCATCCGTTCTTGCATATACAAGGGGCGAAAAGGCAAAAATGAGAGGGAGAAAAGCCAGTGATAGAAACATGAGGTGCCTATGTGGCACGTTTTCACTAGCTGACAACTTTTCAATGTTTTTGGGTGCCGTTGATCACAGCGACGGAGGGATGATCGACGGTCTTGTTTTGAGCCTGCAACGAAGGTTTTTCTAGAGCGTGTGCAGCCGTTTTTAAACGGAAAATTTTCAGAGGTGTGTCATTGCTACATTTCAGAGAGGCTACAGGTAGCTGAAGCGTTAATGGCAGAATTGTAGCGGTATGGGTCGATGATGGACAGGTCAACAACCCGATTAAAGACGCATGTCCTTGAACGGTGGTTTGGATCTTGATTTCATCTACTCATTCCTCTCTGTCTCCCCACAGCGTTGAATGCTTCTGAGCACCATTCCTCATGCATTGAATCTGGCTGATTTTTGATGTGCCATCTAATTAATTTGCCGAGTACACTTTCTTGCTATATAAAAGTAGACTGTGTTACTCATTTGTCGTTGTTGAAAATTGGACAAATTTTTGGTGTTGTGATAAGATACAACTCCATTAGTGGCTCTGTCTTGGCTGTCTTGTGAGTTTATGAGTCTCATGTTGTATGTTTAATGCGTAAACTTACTGGTTTCATGTTGATCTAAATGAGTAATGCTTCATTGCATGTTTTCTATTACTTGTCTCCAAATTGAATGTATTCTTCTTTTGAATCTAAACAGCTAAGGGATGTCTAAGATTCTTGAATATGGATTTGCTATATTGAATGCTTGGTCTTTTACTTCTGCTCAAGGAGTAGATTAAATGTTTTAGGGTAAAGTGTTAAGAAGAATATATTGCAGTGAGGATCTCCTAAGCAGAGGTAACTAAATACCCAAATCTGGGAAGTATCTGTAAGACAGATATTGAACAATCCCCTTGAAACTCAGTCATAAATATAAGTTTATGTGTACTTTCACATGTGTATGTCTATTGACTCCGAGCCCTGGATAGGCACCGATCCGGTCTTGTATTGAGGTCACAACCAAAGTCCTAGTTTTGCATCCAAATATAAATCAAACTCAAACTTTGAATACAAACCTTTAGGATTTTAGTAGTTTTAGGACTCAAAATCCTCTGTCTACAACTGAGCATAGGCCCAAAGCTAGCCCCTTTGCACTTATTCCATAGTTTTGGTCTACATCATAGAGGATTTGTCTGCTTTGTTTCAACATCTGAATAGTTTCATGTGCATATGTTGTAGATGTTGAATAGGGAATACCCCCCTTGGTTCTACAAAGCCTAAAGAAGAAGAGGAGATATCTATATAGTCTATCTCCTATACTGTTAGCCGCTGGCCCAGGAATCCTATTGATCATTGATGGCTACCTTGTAGGGACAACTGGGAGTAAGCATCCAGTCGGATTGAGAGGTAACAAGGACAACATGAAACAAACTTAGAAATACAAGGTAACTGCTTAGATTACAAACTTCTAATGGGTTTGCCTCTATCCATCATGGTGCCACACAATCTACCATGCTCCCCTATTCTATTGCAGGTAGTTTACAAAGAATGGGTCAACATTTTGGCATGTTGGGAATCAGTTATATGCCAACACTGTCAATGGTTTGCACTTTACATGTTTTTAAATCTCCCAACTACATAAATGCATGCGCTTTATATTAGCGTTGCCCAAATAATGCAACACACGTTATGTGCTTTGGTTTCCTTAACAAGTATAATGTATGCACTGTAATTGCCTTATGATATTTGTTGTATTCCAACACTCTTATCTAGTTATGATGTTGTGTAGTCATTATGGTATTACAAGCTGTGCTCATAGTCTTAAGACTATGTGCTTTGTATTATCATTCACTTTATTTTCAAAGCTAAGTGGTTTATGAAATGATTACTAACTTTGCTTTAAGGCTATGTTTTATAACAACACTAAGATTTTAACTCATATACCATATATATATATATATATATATATATATATATATATATATATATATATATAATACATGAACTCTATAAAAATATCAATAATAATAAAATCCATATGCTCATATTTACATAATTCACCAATCACATAAGTATTCCATAAATCGTAACAAATATATATATATATATATATATATATATATATATATATTATTGTTACGAGAAAAACAACATAAAACTCATTAACCCACATATCCACTAACGATGTGTATGACTAAATACACATATATATAGATGTCCCTTGTCCAATTGATACGCTTATGCTGATGAGCAATACGTTCATGAGCATGCGTAGATACGTCTAGCTACGTATACTCATGCACATATTGTCTCATACATATAAGTTATCATGGACATGCACTATCATATGTGTATATATTCATTTCACATTTAAACCTTGCCATATGCAATTCCAATCTATATTAAAGAATAATTTCAATCGATACTCAGACAAGATCACATTCCTAATTCAAAGCACTCATAAAATCATATCCAAGTAAGCACTCTAGATTACCATAGGTCACTTACCTTTACCACACTGAATCGACATAACCTAGACCAAATAGGATAGTGGTGTGTACTTTCTCAGTTTAGGCTTTCTCTAACATTTACCAGACCAAGTTCTTCTCTTAAGTGATAATTCCCCTCATTTCCGAAGGAGCAACCTATTCCTGCATTTACCTTACATCATCACAATAGTAGTTAGCCGATCACAATATAATCATATGCTTCATACATTTCATAATAATCACTTATAATACATCACATTGCATTATTCAATTTTTCAATATATTCCATTCAAGATTCACAATACACATTAATGCAAAGATTCATAAACATTCATTTATCCAAGAAAATTAACTAGTCAAGGTAAATAGTAAATAGTTAGGAACACACGTGGTGTAATAAAAGATTTATATACAGCTAGGAAAAAGCATCAACCTCCCCCTGAAATTGAAAACATAGACTTCTCAACCCCTCTAGATGAAACTCAGGAAGAGGAATTGTTGTTGGACTTTAAAGATACAACAAAGGGAGAGAAGGATGAATTGCAGGTAGCTCGGTAGAAAATTGCAGAATTGGAGAAGCGGTGGAGGGATTACCAACAAAAAGAGACAAGGTTAAATGAATGGGTTAAGAAGTTGGAGGATCAGCTCCATGTTTTCCAAAAAAAGGGTCGGCACTAGAACATTTGGCCCAATTGGCCATTATAGAAATCAATAGAATGAATATAGAGCCTATGCAATCAAAAGAACAACCAGATGAACCTGCTCCATCAACCTTATTTACAGTTACCTTGCAATTATGGAATAAGATAGATGAATTGGTATAAGAACAAGGTGAACTAAAGGAGAAGTATAGCAAGGAGATAGAGGTGAAGGACACATAAATAAAGAGATTGAAATTCAAAATAGATAGAATGACAGAAATGGCTGTCCAATTGATGAGGTGTTGGCCACCTGTAAGGGTTTATGCCCTCTATCTATAGGAGCAATATTTGAGCTTTCAATTTAACCAACTTTACTATGATGTCCCTATTTTGCTTTTTACACCTGCCTTATTTCTAACAGCCTACCAAAAAAGCTACCATTGAAATGTAGAATCACCTGTGTGAATTCTACGTGCATGAACTTGCCATTCCATATGACTCTCACTTGAATCCCCTAGTTGTTATTGGGGATGTGCAATTGAAGGCCCTAGCCTCATTCATTCAAAATGAGCATAGGAGAGGAGTGTTATAGCAACAATACAATGAGAGAGAAATCACTCTCTCAAACTTAGGGCAGAATCCCCAAATCCTAAAAAGATAGTGGACGAATGAATTGATCTAATTGAACATCTAGAGGTAGAAACCAAAATCCTAGAATGTAGAGCCATGGATTACAAGAAATTCAAGGAATTGGCCGAAGAGATTGGTAAGGAAGCTTTGGGTTTCTCATAGGGTAGGTGGAAAGAGTTGACACCAACATTGCAAAGGAAAGAGCCTCATTTAGTATTCAACCTCTTAGTAACAATCACTAGGGCACATAAATATATAAGATTAGCCAATGAAATGGAATAAATTGGCTACCATTAGTATTCCATCCTCCCCTGCTTCTTTATCCCATTCCCCATTGGATGGGGCAAATGAGAAATCAGGTAGTGGAACAAGCTAGGTGGAACATGTTGGCAGAGCAGAAAGGCTTCTACCTCAAATAGGAAAGAGGAGTAGAAGAACATATAGATTATAGGGAGATAGCTCTTCAATACAATCAAAGACCTTGGTTGTTGGAGGACCATCAACATGAACTACAATAGAAGAGGCAATTAGCACCTAAAATAGCACCGAAATTTAGTGCATTTGAGTCCATGAATTGGACACTTTTGCTAGCGCAAAACTTGGCGCCTAGTTTTGTGCCCAATATCATCTCACCACTGCGCCGGGTTTAGCGCCAGATTTTAGTGCTAGGATTAATGCTGGATTTTGTTGCTTCCAGTTTGGCTTCTGATTTTGCTTCTGGTTTTTCTTCTTGTGTTGCTTCCAAGTTTGCTTCTGATTTTGCTTCCAGTTTTAATTCCAATTTTGCTTCCAATTTTGCTTTCATTTTTTGATGAAGGGGGGTAAATCAAAAAACACATAATAAAAGATATTGAACACAGCAAATAGAACTTTCTTTATTGAACTAGGCAACTCATTACATTACAGAAGCTCAATTACAATCAGAGGATGAATCCTCTACTGGCTGCAACACATTACAGTTTTCCCAACCTCAAGACTCTAGAATATTCAGCCTTCTGTAACCCCAAATCATCTAGGGTTTCTGTTTTCCCACCTATTCTTGACTCTACACTGGCCCCCTTGACTCTACTACTACCCAGGGTTCCTAAAATAGTCATAAATAGCACTTTTTGGCGGCCTCCAGCCAAATTTCAAAATTTGCAACTCCCTCCAAAAGTAGATCAACTTCCGGGAAGCATAACTTTTGATCCGGGTGTCCGATTGACGAACCGTTTTAAGCGCCGGAAAGCTCGTGATGTGAACTATCACACTGGAAATCCATAAATAGATTTTCATCAACTTTTTAGGATGTTATGGGAAGTTTTAGTGCCTCATATCTCGTTCCAAAAATTTTCAGGGGCTTTTCGAAAAACAAAAACTTTAATATCTTTTAGCTCACAAATGATCTTTGCCTGATTCCTTCGCCAAAAGTCTTATATTTCTGTTATGTAACTTTCTGGAAGTTTTTGCTTCATTATGTGCCCAAATGCAAACTTTCTAAAAATAGCAGGTACACTTTCCAAAATAGGCAGGTCGCTATTTTTAACAGTTTTGGAAAAACTGAAAGTCCTACATTATTATCCTGGATATTATGGAACCAGAAACACTAATTATGGAAAGAAATGAAAACAACTACAATGATTTTGAATTAACTTCTTTTTGGGTTATGCAAGATTGCCCTTACACCACTAGATGCTCCTGCATCAGACACCCAGGGTAATTTGAGAAGTGACCCTGTCACGTTTCATGTGTTTGTGTGAGGAAAACCCAAACGGTCAACCTCTACCTTAGACAACCAAGAAGAATCTTCAATAGGCCTTCCTTTCCATTTTACCAGATATTCTTCATATTGCTTGTTTTGAGTACTTCTTCCCACATGGCTATCCAAGATCTCTTCTATCTCCTCTGTTGAAGTAGATGCCGGAATACTCCACTGTTCTTCTGTTGGTCCATCCTCTATTCCACCTTCATGATATTCTGATAAATCAGAAATGTTGAAAATAGGGGAAATATTGATCCCACTCAGCAGCTCTGCCTCATATGCATTTCTTGAATCATGTTTCTTTAAAATTTTGCATGGTCTAAATTTCTTCATTTTCAACTTATTGTATGTTCCAATTGGGAACCTTTCTTTTCTCAAGTGAACCATGACTTCATCTCCTACCTGGAATTCCTTATATCTCCTCTTCTGATCTGCCTGAGCCTTGTACTGAATATTCATTTTATTAATGTGCTTTCTCACCTCTTCATGCAAATTCTTTAGATGTTTTGCAAAGTCTTTAGCTTCAGCACTTGTCTTTTCTCCGTTGTCCAGCTTCCTTAACTTAGAAGCATTTCTTGGGCTATTGCCATATACAATCTGGAATGGTGATTTACCAGTACTCCTATTGATAGAATTATTGTAAGCAAATTCTGCCTGTGGTAAAATCAGATCCCATCCCTTAGGCTTATCTCCTACTAAGCATAGTAGCAGGTTACCCAAACTCCTATTCACCACTTTAGTTTGTCCATCAGTCTGTGGATGGTGTGCAAAACTAAACTTCAAATCTGTCTTCAACTTCTTCCACAATGTCCTCCAGAAATAACCAACAAACTTGGTATCTCGATCTGAAACTATGCTCTTTGGTAGACCATGTAGTCTCACCACTTCCCTGAAAAATAACTCTGCAATATGAACATCATTAGTCTTCTTACAATGTGCCATCTTTGAGAATCTGTCCACCACCACAAAAATAGAATCATGCCCTCTTTGTGTCCTTGGTAAACCAAGAACGAAATCTATACTAATATCATCCCATGGCTTCTCTGGTACAAGTAATGGTTGATACAACCCTATATTCTGACTTGTTCCTTTTGCCATCTGACATACTCTGCAACTCTGTACAAACTTCCTCACATCCTGCTACAACTGTGGCCAATAATAATTTTCACCAACAATAGAAATGGTCTTATCTCAACCAAAGTGTCCAGCTAATCCTCCACTATGCTTCTCCTTAATCAGGTTCTCTCTCATGGAACTCCTCGGAATGCACAACTGGCTTCCTCTAAACAACATGCCATCTTGGATTATGAAATCCAACCATTTTGTCCTATCCAAAGTAACAGGCTCCAGACAAGCTTTCCAAGCCTCTACAAAATCTAGATCTTCAAGATACAAACTTTTGAGCTTATCGAACCCAACAACCTCTATCTTCATTTATGTCAACAAATTTTGCCTTCTGCTCAAAGCATCTGCAACTCTGTTGGACTTCCCACTCCTGTGCTTCAAAACAAAGGAATAACTCTGCAAAAACTCAACCCATTTTAAGTGCCTTTGGTTCAACTTCCCTTGACTATTAAGATACTGCAAAGCTTGATGATCAGTATATAAAACAAACTCTTTTGGCAACAAATAATGTCTCCATTTCTTCAAAGCCTGAACTATTGCATAAAATTTCTGATCATAAACAAAATACTTTTTCTTGGCATCATTAAGCTTCTCACTAAATAGGCAATGGGCTTACCTTCTTGGCTCAAAACAGCTCCTATACCACTACCACTAGCGTCACAATCTACCTGAAATACCTTATTAAAATCTGGAAGTGCCAAAACAGGTTGTTCTATGACTTTCTACTTCAACGTGTCAAAGCTCTTGTCTGCTCCTTTAGTCCATCTAAACTCTTTTCTATCCCCTCTCATTGTCTCAGTTAGGGGTGCACAAATGCTACTAAAATTCCTGATAAACTTTCTGTAAAAACTTGCCAAACCATGAAAAGATCTTACCTCCGTTGCACTCCTTGGCGTAGGCCATTCAATGATAGCCCTTACTTTTTCTGGGTCCATCTTAAGACCTTCCTTTGAGACAACAAATCCCAAGTATACCAACTCCTTCTTTGCAAAACTACATTTCTTCAGATTAATTAGCAACTTCTCCTCCCTCAGCTTCTTTATAACTCTTCTGATATGCATCAGATGCTCATCCCAAGTCTTACTGAAAATCAAAATATCATCCAAATAAACAATAACAAAACTTCTCAAAAATTCTTTCAGTACCTCATTCATGAGCCGCATGAATGTGCTCGGTGCATTGGTTAGCCCAAATGGCATGACTAACCACTCATATAAACCCTCCTTTGTCTTGAAGGTTGTCTTCCATTCATCTCCTTCTCTGATTCGAATCTGGTGATACCCACTCTTCAGATCAATCTTCATGAAGTACTTGGCTCCACTCAAACAATCCATTATGTCATCCATTCTCGGCAATGGAAATCTATACTTGATTGTGATCTTGTTGATGGCTCAGGAATCTGTACACATCCTCCACTCTCCATCTTTCTTTGGTGCTAGTACTACAGGTACCGCACATGGACTTAGGCTCTCCCTTATCAGTCCCTTCCTTAATAGCTCATGAACTTGTCTGTTCAACTCTTCATTCTCTGCTCGAGTCATTCTATGGGCTGCCTTATTTGGCAAACTAGCTCTTGGTATCAAATCCATTTGATGACTTATCTTCCTCACTGGTGGTAAACCTTCTGGTACATTATCAGAGACAATATCTTGAAATTCTTCCAACATTTCTGAGACTTCTGCTGGTACATCTTCACATTTCTCTTGACTGATCTTAGGAATTAATGCAAAGCAATGACGCTCATGCTTCATACCCTCCAAAAACCTTCTACCATCTACCAAGCAAATTTTGGCAATACTACATACCTTTTCTTCCACCTCCTTCAAGGGCTTCAACTTATGATGGACTCCATCCTTTGTTAGGGAGTATGTATTTGCACGGCCATCATGGACAACGCTCCTATCATACTTCCACGGCCTCCCCAATAACATATGACATGCATCCATCGGTATAATGTCACACAGCACCTCATCATGGTAGTCACCAATCTTGAACTTCACTAAACACTGTTCATTGACCAAAGCTCTATGGTCCTTCTGCAACCATGCAATCCGGTATGGATGCAGATGCTTTCTTCTTGTCAACTTCAACTTGTCAACCATCTCCTCTGAAACAAGATTATCAGTGCTTCCATTGTCAATAATAATATCACAACACTTACCTTCACATTTGCACCTCGTGCAGAATAAACTCTTCCTCTGATTGGGTTCTTTCTCCTCATTCAACAAAGCTCTTCTGACAACTAGGGTTTCTCCCCTTTCTGCATCTTTAGAGTGCTCAGACTGTGCATCTTCATCCACATGTGCAACTCATGCATTACCTTTAGGTCTTCTATTCATCCTTCCTTGATGTTGCGGACACTTGTATGCTCGATGCCCTTCTTCTCCACATTGGAGACAGGTTCCTCTGAAACCTCCTCTTCCAGGTCCTTGCCCAGGTCTGCCTCTTCCTCTTCCTCTTTGCTCACCATTGTTCTGGTCACAAGGGTGGTAGGTATTATCACCTCTCTGATTTCGACTGGTGCCAGCTTCTTCACTTTTCTTTGCATCTTCATTTTGGCCCCCATAGGGTCTTCCACCAGTCCTTCCACCTTGACCTCTTCCCCTTTGCTTGCTGCCAAATCTTTTATTCAGCTTCTCTTCCACCTTTAGGGAAAACTAGTACGCATCTTCTATGGTCGTCATTCTGACCAGGATCAACTCCTCTTGAATACTCGGCCTCAACCCATTAATGTAACGGGCTACCTTCTCCTTGTTGGGCTTTGCATGGCCTGTCCTGATAGTAATTTTATAAAACTCTTATGTATACTCCTTAACAGACTTGTTACCTTGCTTCAGTCCTTGCAGCTTCTTCAACAACTCCATCTCATAGTCCACAGTAATGAACTGCTTCTTCAGTTTCTCCACCATCCAATCCCATCTAGTGATCTTTCCTTTTCCTCTTCTATTCCTCTCTAATTGGACCTCCTTCCACCAAATATTGGCGTGGCCCTTCAACTTTGTTTTTGCAAACTTAACCCGATCTGGGTCCTCCACATCTTCATACTCAAAATACTCCTCCATGTCATTGATCCAATCAATAAGCTGTTTTGGATTCAAATCTCCAGAATATGTAGAAACTTCGATCCTGGGCCTCTTTCTGATCTTCGAAATGGCCCTCAACAACCAAACTTCTACAGCATCTCCGGTAGCTTCTTATTCTTCCTCAGATAGCTCTTCTTCAGCTTCATCTTCACTTTCTTCTCTTATCCTCGGCTCAAACCCTCTTCGCAGCTCCTCTTGCAATGCATCGATTTGTCTTTGTAGGGCTCTAAAACCCTCTTCTGTCAAAGCATTCCTCCCAACACGATTTCTTTGTGGAGGCATCTTGGTCTCCGTAGCAAACCCACAACCTTAGGTCCTGGTGCAAACTGCCTCACGGTCGGCGATTTGTCTACACACTCAGGAACCCTCGCTCTGATACCACTTGATGAAGGGGGGTAAATCACAAAACACACAATAACAGATATTGAACATAGCAAATAGAACTTTCTTTTATTGAACTGGGCAACTCATTACATTACAGAAGCTCAATTACAATCAGAGGATGAATCCTCTACTGGCTGCAACACATTACAGCTTTCCCAACCTCAAGACTCTAGAATCTTCGCCTTTTGTAACCCCAAATCATCTAGGGTTTCTATTTTCTCACCTATTCTTGACTCTACACTGGCCCCCTTGACTCTACTATTTCCCAGGGTTCCTAAAATAGTCATAAATAGCACTTTTTGGCGGCCTCCAGCCAAATTTTGAAATTTGCAACTCCCTCCAAAAGTAGGTCAACTTCCGGGAAGCATAACTTTTGATCCAGGTGTCCGATTGACGAACCGTTTTAAGTGTTGGAAAGCTTGCGATGTGAAATATCACACTAGAAATCTATAAAAGGATTTCTATCAACTTTTCAGGATGTTATAGGAAGTTTTAGTGCCTCATATCTCGTTCCAAAAATTTTCAAGCGCTTTTCAGAAAACAAAAACTTTAATATCTTTCAGCTCACAAATGATCTTTGCTTGATTCCTTTGCCAAAGGTCTTATATTTCTGTTATGTAACTTTCTAGAAGTTTTTGCTTCATTACGTGCCCAAATGCAAACTTTCTAAAAATAGCAAGTACACTTTCCAAAATAGGCAGGTCACTATTTCTAGCAGTTTTGGAAAAACTGAAAGTCCTACATTATTATCCTGGATATTATGGAACCAGAAACACTAATTATGGAAAGAAATGAAAACAACTACAATGATTTTGAATTAACTTCTTTTTGGGTGATGCAAGATTGCCCTTACACCACTGGATGCTCCTGCATCAGTTTTGCTTCCATTGTTGCTTCCGCTTTTGCTTCTGGTTTTGCTTCCAGTTTCACTTCTAGTTTTGCTTCTAGGTTTGCTTCCAATTTTGCTTCTGATTTTGCTTCCAGTTTTGCTTCCAGGTTTGCTTCCAATTTTGCTTCCACTTTTGCTTCCACTTTTGCTTCTAGTTTTGCTTCTGGTTTTGCTTCCAATTTTGCTTCTAGTTTTGCTTCCAATTTTGCTTCCAATTTTGCTTCCAGTTTTGCTTCCAGTTTTGCTTCTAGTTTTTCTTCCACTTTTGCTTCTAATTTTGCTTCTAGTTTTACTTCAAATTTTGCTTCCAGTTTCGCTTCCAATTTTGCATCTGGATTTACTTCTAGTTTGGCTTCCAATTTTGCATCTAGTTTTGCTTCCACTGTTGCTACCAATTTTGCTTCCAGTTTTGCTTCCAATTTTGCTTCCAATATAATGTCGCTTGTTGCTTCCATTTTTGTGTCTTTTGTTGCTTCTAAAAATGCTTATTATTTTGCTTACATTTATTAATTTAATATGTTTTATTTCAATTTAATTAGTTAAATATATCATGCCTCTTAAATAACTCATATGATTATAAAGTAAGTAATTTAATTATTTAACTCATATAATTAAATAACAAGATAATTATTATAACATGATCATCATCTATAATTAAAATAAGTGAGTCAAATATCTATAATTTAATTGAATTTGATAACATCCATCCTGAGCAGTAAATTAAAATCATCATACGTAATAAATATCCATCCAAAAATCATCGACCACTTTCAATATATATAAATTGACAAGTCAATACGGATAAGATCATCATCATATATAACTAAAACAAGTAAAAGTCAAATATGCTAGTAGATCAATAACATGTCTAAATGATACTTGTACAAATGATATAAGTAAAAATGATAAATTACGTAACTCAAAATTATACAAGTCAAGATGATACATGTCCAAATGATATAAGTCAAAATGATACATAAATTTATGATACAACTCATTAATATGGCATTGCAGGCCGTGAAAATGATACATATGATAGCTAGCGACTATGAAAAGAGGTATCATAACGATATATCAACAATGATCCATGATGTAGTCTATATGATCATGAATGTCACTGGCTACTACGAGCAATTGCCTCATCATCATCATCACCATCATGATCATCATCATCACCATCATCATCGTCGTCATCATCGTCATTGGCCTCAGTGTCTTCTGTATCTGCGTCATCATCATCCTCTGCCATGTGATCTGTACCAGAACCAACATAATCTGGATCTCTATCATGAGGATCATCTTGATCTTCTGGAAGACCCGTGTTCTGCAAAAAAAAATATTTAAAATGAGAAATTATTTATTTCATGCAATAATTTATTTTTCTGTTATATATCTAATATTACAACATATGAAACAAAACCACAATCATATTACATCATATCAAAGTGCACATACCATAATAAAATTTCAAAAAAGTTACAGCTAATATGTCATTCCAATGATGTAAAACATGCAACAATTCTAATAAACGTTAGTAAAAATCATAAAAAAAATTGTTATAAATTTAACTATCAACTGTAAATTCTATTAAATAACCTTAAGTGCTACAAATTGCTTGGTTGAAAGCTCCCATTTTGACACAGGCAGGGAGGATGGTGGCAAAGGTTGTGGAATTTGGCTTTACACCAGCCAATTGCATTTGCTTTAAAATTTCTGAAGCCTTTTTAACAAATCCATTTTTTGCATATCTTGTAGTCATTGCAGTCCATAAGACCACATTTCTTTGAGGCATTCTATCAAATAGTTCTTGTACCTTGTCTATGCTTCCACATTTTGCATACATGTCTAACAAGGCAGTTACAACTACAACATCTGACAAAATTTCTCTATCCTTTATGTATCGATGGATGTCCATACCGTATTCCAAAGCTCCCATTTTGACACAGGCAGGGAGGATGCTGGCAAAGGTTGTGGAATTTAGCTTTACACCAGCCAATTGTATTTGCTTTAAAATTTTTGAAGCCTTTTCAACAAATCCATTTTGTGCATATCCTGCAGCCATTGCAGTCCATGAGACCACATTTCTTTGAGGCATTCTGTCAAACAGTTCACGTGTCTTGTCTATGTTTCCACATTTTGCATACATGTCTAACAAGGTAGTTGCAACTACAACATTTGACAAAATTCCTCTATCCTTTATGTATTGATGGATGTCCATACCCTATTCCAAAGCTCCCATTTTGACACAGGCAGGGAGGATGCTAGCAAAGGTTGTGGAATTGGCTTTACACCAGCCAATTGCATTTGCTTTAAAATTTAAGAAGCCTTTTCAATAAATCCATTTTGTGCATATCCTGGAGTCATTGCAGTCCATGAGACCACATTTCTTTGAGGCATTCTGTCAAACAGTTCACGTGCCTTGTCTATGTTTCCACATTTTGCATACATGTCTAATAGGGCAGTTACAACTACAACATCTGACAAAATTCCTCTATCCTTTATGTATTGCTTGATGTCCATACCCTATTCCAAAGCTCCCATTTTGACATAGGCAGGGAGGATGTTGGCAAATGCTGTGGAATTTGGCTTTACACCAACAAATTGCATTTACTTTAAAATTTCTAAAGCCTTTTCAACAAATCCATTTTGTGCATATCCTGCAGTCATTGCAGTCCATGAGACCACATTTCTTTGAGGCATTCTGTCAAACAGTTCACGTGCCTTGTCTATGATTCCACATTTTGCATACATGTCTAACAGGGTAGTTGCAACTACAACATCTGACAAAATTCCTCTATCCTTTATGTATTGATGTTTGTCCATACCTTATTCCAAAGCTCCCATTTTGACACAGGCAGGGAGGATGTTGGCAAAGGTTGTGGAATTTAGCTTTACACCAACCAATTGCATTTGCTTTAAAATATCTAAAGCCTTTTCAACAAATCCATTTTGTGCATATCCTGCAGTCATTGCAGTCCATGAGACCACATTTCTTTGAGGCATTCTGTCAAATAGTTCATGTGCCTTGTCAATGCTTCCACATTTTGCATACATGTCTAACAGGGCAGTTGCAACTACAACATCTGACAAAATTCCTCTATACTTTATGTATTGATGGATGTCCATACCCTATTCCAAAACTCCCATTTTGACACAGGCAAGGAGGATGGTGGCAAAGGTTGTGGAATTTGGCTTTCAAGCAACTCATACTCATAGAGTCATAGTTTTAGGTCACGTATGTTATGGTAACAACAAGGGATTCCAACTATGGTTACAATAGCTAAGATTGCCCTCATTTGTGACCGTAACAAGGTTCTTGGACAACACTATCTTGCTCTTCACACTGGGTACTATATAGGCCAAGATTGGGTTGAAGAAATCACTTGATGGTTACCTATATAGTGATACCACACCCTAATACGCCATGCAATCTAAATAGCTTGAGATTTATACAATACTCAACCAAGATGAAATTGTATCACTGTACCACACTTAACTATGACAGTCCTTTCTTGACAATAATTTGTAATCTTTAGACTATTGGGATACTTGCCACAAATAAATATTAGGTCAATGACACAAGGCTTTTAAACAAAAACCATAATCCCAACTCTATATCTATCCCCTTAGCAGTCTCAAGGGCCACCTTGAGACAAAAAATGCTAATGTACTATTATGACAGTTATGATTGTCCTCCATCATTTCATTGTGCATTTGAAACTTGAGATGAGGATTGGGGAGGTCTCCATTTGTAAAAACATGGAAAATACTCATGGAAAGATCTTTAAAATAGGCATATTCAACTTCAGGCATTTCTGTAGACCCTAGGAAGGTGGATGTAAACTTAGTGACTTTAATTACCACCACAAAGACTGTCCCCTTTGTGACTATGACAAGGTAACACTATCATGCTCTTTATGACAATCACTTCTCCATTGGATGATGGCCTAATAACATTTATCTCCTTTGTGATTTCAATGCCTCTCTAATACACTATCATAGGAGTCTTGACAGTCCTTATGTATTAGTGAAGAAGGCTTCTAACAAAGCAGAAAGGAGAGCTTAAGATTACATACAAAGTCCTAGTCTTCATACCCTAGTCACATATCGCCCCTCTAAGAAGACCTCAATACAATTGCCCTTTAATACAAGAAGTCAATATAGTTTTAAAAGATAAAGTACAAGAGGCCAAAGGACAAGAAAACTTAAGGCCTTAAGGGGTTTAAAGGAATAAAAATATAGGCTTGCAGACTCAACTTAAAACCCTAACCCTAGGTGGGTACCACCAGAACCCTTTAACTTGGCACTACAAAACCTTGTCCAATATGATCGTGGGAAGCCGAAATCAAGAATGTACACTCACATATGATAGGTAAGTATGCCTACCAAGTGGTTTGACATAAAAATGAATATGCTTTGAATTATAACCCTTCAAAGTAGGCCACTGAAGTATATTGTACAGGTGCATTTCTAAGTGCTGCAGTCAGATTTTTCATCATGGGAACCTAAAATTTTTGCAAAAAATGGTAGGAAATTTTAGGTTCCAACAAGTCCATTAGTTGGAGGCATGCAAACAAGCGTTTTCTATTCATTATTGGCCCATTAAACTTAAGCATATGAGATAGCATGGCACACACAAAATGTTGTGGATAATGACCACAAGATTAGGTTAATTGCGACCACTTTTTGTAAGCAAGCACAAGACTAGTCTACTCATTATGATCCTAATGGCACCAAGAAGGGTCCCCAAAGATATAAGAGTAATCATTTGTCATCTAAGAAAAATATTACATTTAAGGGCTCTAGGGCCAACAGAGAAGCACTTTAGAACTCATCCTACGCATCAATAAACAACTCAACACAAGAAATCCAAATTGACATATTAACACAACAATATCCAACTAAGTTATTGAAAGTCAACTATTGATACCTCGTTCTCCATCCAGATTACAAAATTGGTCCACTTTTTGCTTTGTAACATTTCCTTTTCAAATTGGCTTGAATGTCAGCCATATTTCTCCTCCTGTCAAAACATGGCACATGGACTAGTTAAACTAATTATTATGCAATCATTTACTTTTTCCTAGGAGATTAAAAAAATATCATTTAACTTATTAAATATACTTACAAATGTATAGATCAAGGCCTATAAACTTTTCTGGCCACTATGATGTGTGGCACGAAGTTTGTCAAGCCTAGCCTTGGAGGCCTTGTCCTGAAACATATACTAATTCAATTTAACTATGCACAAATAAAATTTAAAAATCATTTAATAAATTTGATATAATCTTATGAGCAAATTCAAATACATGTGCACTCTCCTCACCAGACTTCCTCTGTGCATCAGACTTCTCATATGCTTTTACAAGCTCTTTCCATACTTTCAAACTTACATCAATTGGCCTTTTTTTGAGCCTTTGCTTAGGAGGGAGTTTTTTTATCTTCTTTGTTTGGTTGCACCGAAATCTCTTGCAGTTTTGAGACATTCATAGCTTTATCTTCTTTACAGACCAACCTGTGCCAAATTCAGTCTACATGTCTTGGATAACTATTTTTTGTAGGTGCATGGGTATCTTTGAGAATGGCAAATGTAGATGGTCTTTGAACCGTTGAAGGCATGATTCCTTCAACCTATTCACAAATGTTTTTCCAGCATCCGTCATTTGGATGTCCCCTGAAACCACATCGTATTCTATCTTGGTATCGTAGGTACCAATACAAGATGCAAAACATGGCGTGGTGGTCGAAGAAGTCTGTGTCCCAGGAGTGGGTGGGACACTGGAAGCGTTTGTTCCCTATTCCACATTCTTAGAGGTTATTGTTATTGATTTCCTCCTGGATCTTTTGCTCAATCCATGACTGGTTGGGGAATCAATTGATTCCCTTTAACATTGTTGATTTGGTTGTAATGTTTTAGGGGCTTTACCAGATCATTTTTCTATGTATCTGGCAAGCATTGTCAAGTCCACAGCATCTAATTTGTTCACTGTCTCTACCCCCAATATGGAAGACAATGCCTCTTTATCTTTGTCAGTATCATGTTCCTATAAAATAAATTTCTTCTTTTAAATTTACAAATAGAAAACGAAAAACTAAAAATCAAAGAAACAATGGAAACATTTACAAATCTATAAATTGACAATGAATTACCTCATTGTGGCCAGAGTCTACTCCCTTTGCTCTCTTCCCTCTATTTCTTGACATTTTGAGGCGACCTAGGGCAAATTATTTCCATTCAGTCTATGGAGGCAAATGAAGTACACACTGCCAGGTATGAAATATTTTGTCTAGTTTTTCTGTATTCCTCAAGGTTTTTGACCTTTACTTTGTAGAGCAAATCATGAAGCTATTTTCCTATGAATCAATTGGTGCCTTGGAAGGGAATCTATAGTTCCTGGCCTAATTTTAGTTTTCTCACCCTCATCTCAAAATCCCTATCTCCTCGTATTGTCTCGACCAACCTTTGTTTTAGTTTGCTCACCCTCATCTCAAAAGCCCTAATTTTAGTTTGCTCACAATCAACTTGTCTTAAAGCACTCAACTACTTTTTTAGGAAGGAAGCAAGAAAGTTGTGTTCAGAGAAAGGTATTGATGGTAATGATAAGCGAACCTGGGCATTGGGGTTTGAAAAATGTGTTCACTGCTCTCGAATGCAGAGGAAATAATGCAATGTCTACAATTTTACCCTCCTCCTTTGCAACCACATGAGACTTGAATGATTCGCCAGTAAACAAAACAATATTTACAACCCTTTCTTCACAATCCTCTCCATTTAATCGAAACAAAAATATATTTGGGAACAAATTTTTTTTATTGTAATTGTAACCTTACCTATGGTGTCGAAAACTAAATCAAATTTCCAATCTCTTCGCGCGATGTTGTTCTCCTGTAATTATCAAATTTCTCATATATTAATTCAGGCAGGACTCCAACCCAAACGCTCGATCTCCAAACAAAAAATGAACACCAAAAATCAATAAAGTTTTGTTTTGTTTTGTTTTGTTTTGGGGTATGTGCAGGAGGGAATTTTTTAAATTTTTTTGATCCAGTAGTCAGCACTATAGTCGGAGCAGTTAACGTCGACTTTAGCACTGACTTTTAGGCCAAAAATGTAATCTATTTGGGGCACCAAAGGTGGCGCAAAGTACGCCTAATTTAGCGCCAATCAGTGCAAAATGATGTATTTTTCTTGGAAGTTGATAAAAACGTAACCACACCAAATTTGGATTATCCTTATAATAAGTAACTATATCTTGTTTCCATGATAGCATTTTGACTTCATGCTTCTCTTATGATTAGCTCAATAATGACTCACTCTTTCACGACCTTACATAGATGGTTGGTGACAATCCTTATGCAAGTGATATGGCTTTGGAAAAACCAAACAACTCTTCTCTTACTATCATGATGACATGATATTGGGACTATATTGGCAACTTATGGAGTGTGCTTATGGTATTGTGATTTTCATTTCTATGTTCTCATTAACCTATTTTAGGTTGAAGCATGGTAACTAACCCACTAGATATTATGACAGTCATACAATGACTAGACAATCCTCCCCACTTTGACTATGATAGTCCTATGCACAGTGTTTTGTTCATGACAGTCCCCAATAATGTGAATTATTGATAGTAGCTGTAGCTAGTTCAAATGGAGTTTTGGATGGTGTAGTAAGTTGTCCCTATGGTTCATGATAGTGCATGCCTTGGTTATGTCCTTGTAACATTACTCTCTAGATATCTCCTCTTTATAGTGACAAGGTTTCAAGAACATGACAACTTAGGTAAGGTCTCAACTTGTCTCTTTAACGTCTGGATTGTCATTTTTCAAGAATTGATCTCATTGAAATGCAAAGACAACATGTCATAGATTAGATGAAAAGATCAAGGGGATGCATGTTATAGAGTATAAAACTCAAAAATCAAGTCTTTTTGGGCCTTTTTCCAACAATATGAGCAAAATTCAAACTTTAAACATGTAGCAGGTACCATATGACTCATTCACATACATCACACATGTGGGACCACTAAGAAGGGAGGTAGGTGCTTAATATGAGCAATGACAATTGCACATAATGTTTAAGTTCACTCAACAGATATTTGGGGTTATGATAGCTAATGGAGGGTTTTCTTTTCAAAGGAAACCATTAATTTTGGAGTGAAAGGTAATGGTGAAATATAACATAATGTCCCTATAATTAAAGAATATCCAATGGCTAGGATTAACCTAACAAAGATCTAATGACGTGATTTCAAAATTAACATCCAAATTATCCTTCCCTCCATCAAGAATTTAAAATTTTGGTGCCAAAGACTCTTTGAGACTATTTTGAGGGATCTATGATAGTTTTGAGGGTTTTATGGCCATTTAGAGATATAGATTGCCTTAAAATGACCCATAAAAGAAAAAGGAGAGTCAAATATGAAATAAATGTCTTTTTGATGTGAATTTGTAGTCATCTTGTAATCATAAGATTTGAGCTCTAGTTGTCAAGATTCTGCGTGTAAACTTTTTCTAAAGAGCAAAATGTTGCAATGTCCTATTTTGTTTTTCATAGTACGTTTTAATGAAAAGTGAGTGTATTAACAAGATAAATTCAAGAATATTCTCCTAGTGCATAGATGTTATGTGACTATTGTCATTGTTGTGTATTGTAGGATCCAAAGGAGGCCATGGAGAGAGGAGGTGGATTGCGTAGAACTACTAAATCGCAGAGAGGAAAGTGGGTGGAAATAGATATGACATTGGAATCTGCAGATACAATAGAGGTAAGAAGAGAAAGAAACCTCAACCAAAGGAGGAAGGTGTTTATGAATTCACAAATGCTACAACATAGAGGAGATAAAGTCATTTTTTTTGTCCACGAGGCCTCTAAGGTCAAACTTGTTGGTTGAAAATGCACAGGAATGGTGATTAAATGTGATTCTATGATCGAGGGAAAAGTTTGAAAATTAGGATGGCCAAAACATGATATCAATATGTCAAATATATGACTAAAGTGAGGTTTTGTATTGGATAGCATATTCGTTGAAATGATATAATTGGTGTACTAAACATTATTTACTATGTTGTGTATTATAGGGGCCAAACGAGGCCGTGGCAACAGATCGTGTCATATCAAATGAGGACACAATGGATGAAGAGGGAAATTAGGTACTCAAATCCAATTTCCTTAGGAAAAAATGATCTGATGGTATTTTGTGATACGTCCATCTTTTTTCACAGTATTATTGAAATTTATAATGTATTATCTAATCTTGACATAAATGAATGCATGTTGTTGATTATTTTAGATAGAGATTGGAGCAAATGCAGAGCCTGAGCATTCAACTAGAAAACAAAAAATATGCGTATGTGGACGTGGACCTAAAACTGTTAAATCACGTAGACGACAGTGGGTGGAAGAGGATATGACAATGGATCCTGCAGACACAACAAATGATTGCACTGAACAAGAGGTTGGTCAGGACTATAGTACATGGGATGAATACTTTGAGAAAATTGTTGTTTGTGGATGTTCTGTATATATGTTCATGCAACTAATATTTTTATTTTTTAAGCCATATTTGATTATATTTCTTTGAAATTGATACATTTATGATTTATCCAATTTTTGCCAAACATTAAATCATGCTTGCATTTTTTGATAGGTAGAAGATGTTAATGAAACACATACTAATACCAAAGATCCAACAGGGTTATTAAGATTTGGACGGGATGATCCAAACCATCCTTTAAACAATACCAGGGCAAAAAGAGCATTATTGAAGAGAATACTATCAGCTAAGAAATTTGAAGAGCTGATGAGATCTGCATACACTGATGACATGCCACCTAGCCTTAATGATGATGACCATGATAGTGAAAATACAGTGTATGAAGAAGGATTGAATGAAATGCTTATAGATTTCTTTGGGGATGAAAACAATGATGACAATAATGATCATATGGTTGACAGTAATGATGATAGCAGGGGTAATTACCACCAACGTAATGTTGATGATAACAACCTGAAAGACTCCATCAAGCAAGCAGCGAAGACACCCGTGTTCAAATCAGGTGCAAGTAGAACCTTAAAACTGGCACATTAATATTATTAGAAATCAAGTCACTATTTGGTTGGTTAGACAAAGGATTCACTACCCTACTGAAGTGAGTTGAAATCTATTTCTTACTTTGCAATTGTCAATTGGTGTACATAATTCATAAACATTCATAAACTTCGTTTATATTTCTTTAAGGGGATTTTAAAACCATATATTGTATATAAATAGTCCTAGTATAGATTGACATATCAAACATGTTCATCATAAGTCAAAGCATTCAATTGATTTAATCTCTGGCAATCTTACAGGGCACTAAAAACTAAAATATTCCCTAAAGAAAATGTGTTGCCATCGACTTGGAGAGAGGTGCGTCTGTTGTTGGTTGAGTTGGGGATTGAATATAAGAAAATTTATTCATGTAAAAATGATTGCATTTTATACAGAGATGAATATCAAAACAAGGTAGAATGGCCTGTATGCAAAGAGAAGAGATATCGTATAGATGTACAAGGTCCTACAGTTCCAAAGAAGGTTTTACGTCACATGCCAATTATACCTAAACTTCAATGAATGTTTCGTTGCAAGTCACTTGCACAATTGATGGACTGGCATGCAAAGAATAGGAGTAAAGATGGATTCATGCAAATTCTGGCTGACTCTAAAGCAATGAAACACATAGAGGAAAAATGGCCAAGAAAATTCAAAGATGAACCTCGTAGTATCAGGTTTGGTCTTGCAATTGATGGAGTGTACCCATTCTCTTTCCTAACCTCAAATTATAGTGTTTGGCTAGTTGGATTGATAGTATACAATATTCCCCCATGGATGAGTGTTAGAAAGGAGCACCTTATGCTGACTCTCATTGTTCCAGGAAAACATCAAGTTAAAAACATGGATGTTTATCTTGCGCCTTTTATTGATGAGATGCAACTGATATGGAAAGGCATAAGAATGTATGACATATCATGTCCCCCATCAAATAGGTCCTTCATGTTGTACGGTGACTATTCATGATTTCCCAGGACTTGGTGTTTGTTCTGGTAAGATAAAATATTTACGTATTTACACTCATAATTTATTTTCATCCCAACTTTCATACTTAGTTTTATACTATTTTTTTGATGTTATTAACATTACTTATTGAATTGCAGGGCTTCAAACAAAGGGGATATTTGCATGTCCAAGATGTACAGAACAATTTCAAGGGCGGTATTCTAAAGATCTACATAAATTTATTTACGCAAACAACAGGGTTTTTCTACCACTAGACCATAAGTTTAGAAATCGCCTAAAGAATCAATTTGATGGAAAAGTTGAAAATAGAGGCCCTCCCATGATTATGGGTCCAAATGATTGGCTTAAGAGTATGAAGATGCTGAATTGAAAGGTTGGGAGGATTTTTTTGATCGGGGTGATTCAATTGAAGAACCAGAACAAGTTGTAGTTAATATGCCAGAAGGAATGAAAAGGAAATCCATATTTTATGAGCTCCCTTACTGGAAGGATCTATTAATATCTCACCTATTAGATCCTATGCATGTCTTCAAAAATGTCCCAGATTCTATATTTCAACATATATCAGGAAAAGAGAAGGACACCTTGTCTTCGAGGAGAGATATTACTCTTTCGCGTACCAAAATTGATAGAAAACATTTGTGGCCAAACAGGGAAAATGAAACATATGTAGAAGCTCCATGGATTTTGAAAAAAAAAGTGCTAGACCAACTAAAAAATGTCATCCGTTCAATAAGGACACCTACTAACTATGGGTCATCATTGGCTAAAGCTTTTACAGTTGATGGACATATCGTGGGATTTAAAACACATGATTTTCATAATTTTATGAAGGTATTATATATCATCATTTAACATTTACTGGTAACATTGATTAAGTACTAAATATATTTTGATATTGTTATATTGTGTGAGAAAAAAATACTAATGACCTTTTCATAAATGTGTTTCATAGCATATCATGCCATTGGCAATTAGGGGGGATTCATGTCTTACAGTTGACTTTAGGAATGCCATAAGTCGATTGTCAACATTTACAAGGTATGTGGTTAATGTGTGAGAGACATAGATATATTATATTGCATTTTAATTTTTGAGTAAAGGTTCATACTAATTTACTATTCTTATATCAGGTGGGTGACCTCCAAGGAGATCCACGAATGTGAAGTACCAAAATGGAAGAAGGAAATTGTAGAAATTGTATGTGTATTTGAGAAGGAGCTCCCTACAAGTTTCATGGACCTACAAATCCATTTACTTAGACACCTAGTCGATGACATTGAATTGGTGGGTGTCGTATCAACGAGGTGGATGTTTTTCTTTGAGAGGTATATGAAAACTCTAAAAAGATATGTCTGACAAAAGGCACATCTAGAGGGCTACATGGCTGAAGGGTATGTATTGAATGAAGCATTTTTCTTCCTATGTGAATTCCTTGGTAAGGATTTTGAAGATGGGCCATGCTTCTGGGATGAAGAATGAGCATCAGATATTATTGATGGAGAAAAACCACAATCTAATGGTGTTCAAGTAGAAATTAGTAAGTAAATTCATGATTAGTGTGGTTTTTTTTCTTGCAATCATTAATTTACTCTGTAATTTATTTGTCAAATTAACAGCATGACATTTGGAGTTTGAAATAAACATGTTGACATGTAATAGGTGTAGACGAAAGTGCTATACTCGACAAGTTCATTATATACCACATGGACTTTATGAACAAATGGATTGATCTGTATGATAAAAAGAGAGAAGAAGTGTTAAAAGCAAGGAGATAATTTAAGAGATCGAACCCAAGGAATACTCCACTTCCCACTAATCTGCTTGGGGAATGGGGCAAAGATTGCACACTAGAATGGGTTACTGAACAAATTCAAAATCAAATAGAAGAAGCAAGTATAGATTCAAACATAACAGAAGATGAAATCAACATGTCTAGAGGATGTGAAAGAAAGGTACAGTAGGAATTTTACAAAATGTTGTTTCCTTACATCTTTGACACTATTAACTATTTTAATATTCATCATTATATTTGTTTTCACTGAAATAAATGGTCTTTCATAGGTGAGGAAATATCCAACAATGTGGGCATATGGTCGACATTATCGTGTAGAAAGTGTAGATGTAAAGAGACAATCCTTCGATTGTGGCATCATGGTTGAATTCAAGTAATCGAGTCGATCAAGCTTAAAAGATAAGAATATAATTGAAGGGAATCTACAATGTGTTGGGAAAATACAAGAAATTATTGAGTTGGATTATCGCTCTTTTAAATGTTCTATTTTTAAGTGTAGATGGTATGAAGCATTTGAGAGGACACGAAGACATGATACCCATAGTGGATTGTTTTCTATAGATTCCTCATGTTTCCTACCGGAGGATAAGGAGTCTTATATTCTACCAATTCATTGTGAGCAGGTATTTCTTTAACTCAAACAAGAAGCGGTAGTGATCATTAATCTATTAATTCATAGTTTATTGCGAATATACACGTGTTTATTAATCAATAAAATTGTTATACCATACATCTAATATATGTATGTCGTTCATGTGCAGGTATTTTTCTATGAAGATATTTTGGACCCGAAATGGATATTTGTCATACATTATGATCCAAGAGTAAGGCATGTATTTGATGATGCATTAGTGGATACTGAGCAAAACAATGATGGCTAACAAAATGAGAGAGGGATTAGAGAACATCGAAGAAATTGACATCCATGATGATGTTGAAGATGGTTATGTTCAAGAACAAGAAGACAACAATCCATAGTTGGATGATGTTATGGAAGACAACAATATGGATGGTATACAAAATGATGATCCAAATACATCTAGTAACAATATAGATGGTCTATAGTCAGATTTCAATGATGATGAAGATTATGGAGGTCAAGATGAGGATGATGATAATATTAAATACTTGAAAGAACATATGAACATTGACAATGATACACTGGATGAAATTGTAGCAGACAATAAAGTTAATGACCAAGACTTCTAAATTTTCAGATTTATTTGAAATCCATGTTTATAAAAGGATGATTAAATTGTTGGCAATAATGTTAATTAAATGGATTGATTGATGTTCTCCATAACTTGTTAATGGATAATCCTTATGTGATGGAAGTATTAAGTGATAAGGTCAAAGGATAAGCTCATCAAGTTCCTTAAATAGTGGGCGTTACCTTCTTTCACCAATGACAATTTACTTTCAAGTTTGTTGGTGACTTTAGAACATATTAAGGAGCTTATGTAATTTTGTCAATTAAATCATCCACTTCACTTAACCCAATTTGGCATATGATTTGGATTAATGTTTTCTATAAATCTTTAAACCCTGCTCCTAAAACAGAAAAACAAATTTAGATTTTGAAAATATATACAAGGGAATGATTTTCAAAAGAGAAAGACCGGTGCCTGCCACATGAGGAATTTGTTTATCTTTAATTATTTTTCATATATATCCTTAATTGTATCTATGCCATGTTATCTTATGATAAGTACTTGAGTAAGACCATCAATGAAATATGAAGTGGACATATTATCATCTATATTAGCTAATTGATTGCACAAATATTTCAATTTATCAATGATCTCATGTTTCTATTCATTTTCAACACTTTTAATAAAGACGTCATGATCATAATATTCTTCTTCATCATTAGAATGCAACATGTGATCATCATAGGAAGTAGGAGAAAGAGGTAGTCATGTTTGCAAGGTGAGGGTTTGACCTAGTACTTTGCCTCATTCTTTGTCATTTCATTTTGTTTATTCAAACTTTCAATTTCCTTTTCAAATTTCAATCTTGTTGCATTAAATTCTTCCGTAGACATTGTGACATCACTGGTTGTTTGTGGCATAGGGGGATGATAGGGTACAATGGCTTGACCTTGAGAAGAATTCACAACTTGCAATTGTTTCTTTAATTTCACATTTTCAAAATACAATTTGTTTACTTCATCATTCATTACTTTCTGAGTTTGCTCATAGTCTCTTAGCCTTTATTCTAACCTCTTCACAACAGCATGAGTAAACATAGCACTATGAACATTGAGAGCAGTTGCTTCTATTGCTGATGTATCTTGTAAAGTCTTTACCACATCTGTAGCCCTCATTTCATGAACAATATCAAGCAATCTTGGTTTGCTTGTATTCTTCTGAGTAGTCTAGATTGCAAGGGTCTCTGTCTTTGGATTAAAACCACATCCACTTATGCCATCTTCATAATCAAATTCTGAAACAAGTTATGGATCATCTTGACTTCTAACTTCATCAAGCAAAAATACCTTTTTCAATTCAAGGCCAGGGATGATGAGCATATTACTTTTCAACACCATTTGTCTTGCCTCCTTTGGACTCACATCAATTTCATCTACTTTCAATTCTTTGAAAGTTTGTGTAATGATTTGATCATGTTGTGTTTCATCAGTACCCATTTTATTTATTTCAACTTTTTCATTATATTCTTTCATTTTCATTTTCAGCTAGATGTCCTTCTGTTTACCGCCCAACCACAAATGTTATGAATGACCGTCACGGGATGGCGGGGGCAAAAACCAATTACATTCTCCTCTTGCCGCTCTATCGCAGGCCTCAGTTGAAACCCTTGCGGGGATGCGGTAAGTGTTATTACCGCAATGCCGCTGGTTACTTTTCAAACCTCTGTAGGACCGCAGGAAGAGTCTAACACCGCCAAGCGTGAGATGAACACCGCCAAGCTGCAAGCATCAGATGAACCATCCACGGGGTAGCAGTAGCTTCTTTATATCAACCGCTTCCTACCGCCAAGCTGCAAACTATTCTTTTATGCTCTACAGGAATGCGATATGTGCCATATTTCATTCCTGTTGTTCCCACATAACCGCAAAAGATAATCAATTAACCTGCGGGACAACGGTAATAAACAAAACACTCATATAGTAAAAAATAGTCAAGATTGTTTCACAATGGCCATGATATATATGTATTTATTTAGTTGTGGGGGAATGTTGGGGGTGATTGATTTAATTAAATAAATGTGGATTTATTTAATTAAGGATGAGACTTTGGAGGAAGAGTTAATATTTAATTAATGTCAGAAGAACGGTTAGATTTATTAATTAAATAGCGTGACTTATTAAACTGATATTAGGAGGAATGATCAAAGTGGTTAATTAAATAAATATGATTTATTTAATTAACATTGTAAGAGGAGATGTGGGATAGATCTGGTGTGATGTTAGGCCACGGTAAGATTTAGGTGTCTACATTTCTAACAGTGCATTAGTTTTTGGATCGATGAATAATGATCTTTGGTAATTTTTTCCTTCACCATATCATGAGACAATTTTGAGGAACAAAATTGATGACAAATTTATCTATGGGTTGCCCATGTATTTATTTTCCTTCACTATTAAGATAGATTGAATTAGGAATAGGAGAGCATCAAACAAGGATCAAATTAATGAGTGCAATCATGATTATGTTATTGGATTTCAAACTTTGTCCACAAAGATACACTATCAAATTCCTAATGATGATTTCGATACACTATCAAATTCTTAAGTCTAATGCACTTAAATATCGATCTCATCCTTCAAATTTTCAATAGGAAAATTTAGTTTTCAAAAGGGTGAAAATAAGCAAGAAAATCAACAAAATGCTCACCATGTTGTTAATTTACAGTCAACTTCAGATGTTATTTCATCTAATTCCCAAGGTGAGCTAGTGAGGGACAATCCTATATTATCTATTAATGTAATTAATAAGATCATAGAATGCATAAAGGAAAATAGATATGTAAACCAAAACACATTCAAATATAGAAGGGTTCTAACATATATGTCACTTCTATTCAAAATGAACAAAGGAAATATACACAGAGGTAAGATGAAAATTTGTTATATATACCTCGCTTTTACTCTACAAAATGTATAAAGCAGGCATTTGTTCAAGAATACCATCAGTTATTCTACATGTAGATGTTAACAAATATCCAACATATTGTATGGTGCATTTCTTATATGGATGGGATGAGAACAAATGTACTCAAACTTGTATGGTCATGCCAACTAGTAGATCATTGAGGAATATTGTGGCGTACATGGTGTTGGTTCTCAAAAATGCAGGCTTCAGGCCACAAGAGGTTGCCAATCTCTTGATACTTGGTCAACAAGATAGGGTTTGTGTGATAGGACCCCCTTCTCTTTTGACTCTACTAGACCTAGATGGGTATACCTATGTAAATGAAGCAGACTTAAACGGTGTGTTTCCTAATCTAGCAATCTATCCACAATGGCAATTGGAAATGGAAAGATATAGTTCTAATTTGGTATAAATTGTATAAGCAATATCAAGGTAAATCCTATGTTTAATTGATAGAAAGTTTTAAGTAAAATGAAACAGGTGAGACCAGGGCCTTGTTGGGTAAATGGAGTCAAATGAAAATCTAAGATGAGTGGCTTATACTTGGTAGTAATTCTAACTATTTGGCACACTAATATTGGTTAATAACTTGTATAAATGTGCAAGGAAATAATTGATAGACTCTTCTTAATAATCCAACTGACACAACCAAGTTACTTGTAATTTATCAAAAGGATTTTTAATCCCTACTTGAAGGAACCAATTGAATAAATCAAACAAGAACAGTAGATGATATCAACTTGGAGACAAAATGCCAACCCTAATTAAGTGGTTCTTCTTACTGATCCAGTTAATACTCCCAGATTACTGTGATTGACTAGAAGGATTTAATTCCTTTGAGGAAACCAATTAATCATATCACACAAATACAACAAATGTGCATTGATAAACTAAGTATATACTTGATATATCAATTTTAATAATAAGGAAGCACAAAAATGGAGACAACCAAATAATTGAATAACTTCAACAAATAATTGATACTAATATGGCACCACAGAATTAGAGATTTTCCATTAACTTCTTAAAAATTATGCTTGCAATATGGTCTTTGATTTTGTAAATAGTATGGAACTTTTCTACTATCTACCACTACTCCCTTCTCCCCCTCTTTTTATCGGGTCTTGGTCTCTCTTTTTATAGGACAGGCAAACAAGCTTCAGACCCATTACAACAGAAAAGACATAACTGTTCATAACTATTAAGAAAACACTTTTAAATTAACAAGTTTTAAGAAAATATTTTTAATTAGAAGGACCAATCCATTATTCACCGAATAGAAACTCGTGACCAATCAAGGCCTGAGCAAGGCATTCTATTTTCTGATGTGGTATCTCCTCTTCACATTCAATCTTCTTCAGAACCCAAATATGTTTCCTGCCATTCACTTATTTTCAGATCACTAGGCTACTTAAATTCCTGTGCGGCTGCAAAGCTTACAAGATGGCTTTTCCATCTGTTGTCCAAGAGGTTCCTGATGTCTACCACAAACTTTGTGTATCCATTGTCCAACATGATAATTCCATCGAGCAGAGTATGGAACTCAGTGATACGTTTTTGGTCAACAAGACAGGGTTTGTGTGATAGGACCCCCTTCTCTTTTGGCTCTGCCAGACCTAGGTGGGTATACCTATGTAAATGAGGTAGAATTAAACTGTGTGTTTCCTAATCTAGCAATCTATCCACAATGGCAATTAGAAATGGAAATATATAGTTCTAATTTGGTATAAATTGTATAAGCAATATCAAGGTAAATCCTATGTTTAATTGATAGAAAGTTTTAAGTAAAATGAAACGGGTGAGACCAATGCCTTGTTGGGTAAATGGAGTCAAATGAAAATCTGAGATGAGTGGCTTATATTTGGTAGTAATTCTAACTATTTGGTACACTAATATTGGTTAATAACTTGGATCAACATGCAAGGAAATAATTGACAGACTCTTCTTAATAATCCAACTGACACAACCAGGTTACTTGTAATTTATCAAAAGGATTTTTAATCCCTACTTGAAGGAACCAATTGAATAAATCAAACAAGAACAATAGATGATATCAACTTGGAGACATAATGCCAACCCTAATTATGTGGTTCTTCTTACTGATCCAATTAATACTCCCAAATTACTGTGATTGACTAGAAGTATTTAATTCCTTTGAGGAAACCAATTAATCATATCACACAAATACAGAAAATGTGCATTGATAAACTGAGTATATACTTGATATATCAATTTTAATAATAAGGAAGCACTAAAATGGAGACAACCAAATAATTGAATAACTTCAACAAACAATTGATACCAATATGGTGCCACAGAATCACAGATTTTCCATTAACTTCTTCAAAATTATGCTTGCAATATGGTCTTTGAGTTTATAAATATTATGGAACTTTTCTACTATCTACCACTACCACCTTCTTCTCCTCTCTCTCCCTTTTTTTTTTATTAGGTCTTGGTCTCTCTTTGTATAGAAGAGGCAAACAAGCTTCAGACCCGTTACAATAGAAAGGACATAACTGTTCATAACTATTAAGATAACACTTTTAAACTAACAAGATTTAAGAAAATATTTTTAATTAGAAAGACCAATCCGTTATTCATTGAATAGAAACCCGTGACCAACCAAGGCCTGAGCAAGGCATTCTATTTTCTGATGTGGTATCTCCTCTTCACATTCAATCCTCTTCAGGACCCAAATATGTTTGTTGCCATTCACTTATTTTCAGATCACTAGGCCACTTAAATTCCTGTGTGGCTGCAAAGCTTACAAGATGGATTTTCCATCTGTTGTCCAAGAGGTTCCTGATGTCCAACACAAACTTTGTGTATCCATTGTCTAACATGATAATTCCATCGAGCAGAGTATGGAACTCAGTGAATTTAATTTCCCCATCATTTTGTACATGTGCCAAACATTTAGGAATCATCTGATAAAACTCTTCTCTCCATTCATCTACACCCTTCATTTGGTTATCATCTTTGAGGATTGGTGGGCTGAAATGACATTTGATGGAGTCAAATGTACTCCTCTTACCTTCCACTTTCTTTTTTGTATCTACCAAATATTGATACTTCTCAATTATGCTTTTCACCATTTCTCATGTAGGCTTGAGCCTTGATGGGGCATCCAAATCTCTGTGTGTGGCTTTTCATAAAGTAGTCAGTATGTGGAAGGTAGGTTGCCATCTCTTTTGAAGCTTTTCAAGAATGGAAGAATTAGTGTTTATTTGTTCCAGAGCTTTGATCAGATTGCTAAATTGTTCATGTACCCCATTTATTTTGTCTTTCAATATATCAACTATGTGCTTTGATATCCTGTGCAGGATCTCTATGATGCAATTTTTGACATCTTCCTCATTATGCTTTTTCAGTTTATCAATTTCCTCTTTCATTTGTTGGATCTGGGGATCCTCTAGATGGACTGGTGGGTGATAGATAATTAATTCATCTCCCCTTACTGTGGTGGCTTGTTGCAACTGTTGTTTCAACTTTCTATTCTCAATGAACAATTTGTTCACCTCATCATTAGATAGCTTTAACCTTTTCTCATATTCATTCATTTTCTTTTCCATGTTTTCTACCACATCTCTGGTGAACATTGCAGAATGCATGGTTATGGTGGCAGCTTTAGTAGGAGTTGTGTCTCTCATAGTTCTAATCATGGCTGACCCCCTCATTTCTTGTACTACATCAAGCGGCTGAGGCTTCCTTGTGTTCTTCTGCATTGTCCATAGGGCAAGTGTTTGGGTAGTAGGGTTATACCCTACTCCTGAGACACCTTCCTTTGAATCAAATTCCACAACTAACATGGGGTCATCTTGTGCTCTGATCTGATCTAAAAGAAACATTTTGGACAACTCTATCCTTGGTATAATCAACATATCACTTTTCAACACCATTTCTCTTGCCTCCTGGGGAGTGACATTAATATTATCAATATTCAATTTTGCAAATGTTTGAGCTTGGATCTCAGCCTGTTTTGACTCATCAACACCTATAAGATTAATCTTCAACTTTTCATCAAATTGTTTCATTCTCATTTTGATCTAGAAATCTCTAAATTCATTGTTGTGTATAAAATTATCATCCTCTATGAATCTAAGAGAGGCCAGTACCCTCTCATCCTCTTGAATCTCATCACTTCCCTCCTCTGACAACCTGACCTTTGGATCATGAGGCTTTTGACTTTTTTGTTGTTCCGCTACCTCTTTTAGTTCAGTCAAGGCCAAGACTACTTCTTGTTCTTCCTCATCACCTGAATCATATTCCACTAATGGCTCCATCTTCTATTTTTTGGCCTATGGCTCATGAGTGGGAGATGGGGGGGATGGACATGTAGGTGATGGGGGTGATATTTGAGATGTGGATGTTTCATGTGGTGGTTGGTGGGGTGTGGGCAATGGAATGAGTCCCTCATCTTGGGCTATTTTGTATAATTCATAAAATTTACTCAAAATCATTTGCATTCTTTTTAGAAGGTTGGGTTCATCTGCAAAAAAGCCTTTGAAGCTTCTATCTTTTTCCTTCTTCTAATTTTCCCACCTCATCATTGCATTCCACCTTTTTTTGGTCTGCATTACATCAGAAAAATACACCAAATTCCTTATAACATCCTCTCCAGAATGAAATTCATGTGAAATAGCCTTCTTCGTCAATAGGGTTCTTCTGATCATATTGATGTGACCCTCTGGGTCACATACTCTTTTTGTTCCAGGTTTGAGGGAGTAATTGACCCTTATAAACCTCTGCACTTCTTTGAGCATACCTAACCCAATGGCCAGCTCTTCAAACATAGTCAAGTCAAGTAAAAATGTGTCTTTCCTCTAATTTCTCATCAAGTCATGTTCCATCCAGAGCATCTGCCACATAAACTCGAGGAAACACACTCTTATAGGTACAAACTTAGGTAAAATGTGTGGTGCTTGGTTGCACCCATATACTCTGATAATAGTGTGTTGTGGCATAATAAACCAATCAACATAATTATGAGTATAGCCTTGGTTTGGCCCATACTGCACAGGCCTCATTACCTTCATCAATGACTTAGGTATTCTTGGTGTTGGGTAACCAAGAGCAACAATCAATCTGACAGCAAAATCATCTCGAAACACTACAAAATCACTTTTTGTACACCTGCTATCCCAAATGTAGCACCAGCTTTGCACAGGGAGTCTAACTCCTCTTTCTTGTGTACACAATTGCATCCTTGTAGTCCACTTCATTTCATTTTGATACATAATTAAGTGACACAATAAAGAATATTTTCTAAAAGTAATAGGGGCCTTGGCTTCCCTAACTTGTAGCAAACCTTCATGTATTTGTTCTTCAATCACATATGCAAAATCAAATTCTACATTTGCCTCAGAATGTTGAATTATCATAGCCATTCTCATCAACCCTATTTGTATTTGCTCCTCTGCATCTATCCCCAAAACTTGACACAATGCATAATAGGTATTCTTGAAATAAACTTGGAAAGGTTCCATTTTGGAAGAAGGAATAGAGAGCCTTATGTTATCATCACCCCTCTTCATGTGTAAAGGGAGATCATCACTTCGATATGTTCTCCTCAACCTCTTATATTATTGCTCAAATTTCACTAAGTTCACCTATGTTACAGCTTTTTTATTGAGGTTGAAACATTTGATAATGGCATCTCTACTAATATCCACTAAGCACTCACCATTTGGAAGCCTCACAGTTTTGGTTGGGGCATGGTAACTATGGGCAAGGGCTTTAATCAACTCAACGTCAATGAAAATGTTGGAAACAATTAATTTAGCCAAATCTAGGGCCTATGGGTTTGATGTTGGTTCCTAGTCATTCCTTTTTATATAAAAGTACCAGTAGAGATTCCATCCTGACAGAGATATATAGGGGTCCCTACATCCTTGAGCTAAGTCTCTAAAAACCTTTTTAGAACCTTTGTCAATTGAGCCAGGCAACAATGAAAGCAGAGGGGATTGCAATGAAGACTTACTGGTTTTGGATTCATCCTTATTAGTTCCTACCTTAGTCTTTTTAGGTGCCATTTTATGAAATTCACAAGAAATGATGAGCAGAGCTTACCTAGAAAAATTGCCTTGAAGAATTCTCTTTACTCTCGCGGTTTAAGCTCCTGTGTAATTTATCTTTCGCTACTATGAGTGAGAAATCTTAATTTGTTTCGTTCATTTTCAAGACCAAAACGCATTTATTTCTGGCTCATAAATTCACACGATTCAAATCTTCATGCTGAGCTTAAATCTTCATATTTTGATGTTGATGTGATTGGTATGCTTTAAATAACCCAACGACTTGATTACCACACTACCATAGGTTAGGTTTTGGCCCCCCAAGGTATAGCAGTATAGTGCATAGTGTATAGTATTAACTCTTCTTACCGTCATACCGTGGGCTGTTTGAGAATGTTCTATGGTAAGGAGGTATGATATGGGTATTATGAAGGCTAGCCACTGTGATAGTGGTATCGCGGTAAAAGGCAAAGATGACTTTATGAATGGTAATAACATGATTTATTATGGAAAAATAAGAGTGGGAGTCATGGATACACAAATAAAATACTTAGAACTTTTATGAAAATTCTGGTTCCAACACATGGACATCATGACCATGTGTCAGATGCATACAGTGCCAATTATATTATCATTTTTTGCAATACAAATGTCATTAGGTGGCACACGTGTATGGAAGCATAACATGTGGTTGTTGATGTTCCATGTGTCTAACTAGCCACCAACATGTGTAGCAATGTGTATAGCCACACTATCTAGATCCTTGAAGATCTGTAAACCCTGAATAATGCCCCTAATAAACCTAAACCCTAACCCCTAAACCATAAACCCTAAATAATGCCCCTTATAAGCCCTAACCTGGCCCTGACCCGCCATAAACCCTAAACCCTAAATAGTACTAAACCTAAGCAACCCTAAACCTTTATCTCCCTATCTCCCTATCTAGCCCTATCTCTATCATTCATCTACCTCTCAATATCTCTCCCTATGTCTCTGGCCATGTCCCTCACTCTCTATATCTCCCTATTGGTCCTCTCTCTCTAAACACTAAACGCTAAACCTCTAAACCTTAACCCCTGAACCATAAACCCTAAAGTACCCTAAATAATGCCCCTAAACCATAAACCCTAAACCCTAGTAAACTCTAAACCCTAAACTTGAGCAATGCTAAACTCATAAACGCTAAATAATGCCCCTAAACCCTGACCGCTAACCTCGAGCAACTCTCTGTCTCTGTCTCTCTCTCTTTGACCTATATATTATCTACCAGCTCCTAGCTAGTTAAATCCTTTTCCTAGATTTCCTAGTTTTCCTTTTCCTTTCCAATTTCTATTTAGATCCCTGCACCAAATTTTCCCTATTTTACTATTTTCCACCTCTCCTCTCATCATTTGATCTTCCCATCCAATGAACTTTAATTTTATCATCTTGTTTCCATTTCATCCGGCTGCTAATTTATATCCTCATCCCTCTTTTCATGTCCTAGTTTTCTTGTTTCCATTTGCTTTGTTGATAAGGGGGGGAGAGAGAGAGGGGGGGTTTCTCAGGTTTTAGGTGTTAAGGTTTAGGAGCATTATTTAGGGCTTACGATTTAGGGTTTAGTGTTTAGAGAGGACCAATAGTTGGGAGATATAGAGAGTGAGGTACATGGCCAGAGACATAGTCGGAAGAGATTTTAGGGATATATATGGAGAGTGAGGGACATGGCCAGAGACACAGGGAGAGAGATTGGGAGGTAGAGGAATGATAGAGATAGAGAGATAGCTAGGGAGATAGAGGTTTAGGGTTGCTTGGGTTTAGTGTTTAGGGTTTAGGGGTTTGGGGTTTAGGGTTTCTTAGGTTTAGGGTTTATGGGTTAGGGGTTAGGGGCATTATTTAGGGTTTATATATGTTTTAGGGGTTAGGGTTTAGGGTTTAGGGGCATTATTTAAGGTTTAGAGGTTTAGGGTTGCTTAGGTTTAGGGGCATTATTCAGGGTTTACGATTGCATGTCAAAAGAAGTCTCTCTCTCTCTCCAAATCCCTCAACCCTAAATAATGCCCCTAATCCCTAACCCCTAAACCCTAAACCTGAGAAACCCTAAACCTAAGAAACCCTAAACATCTATCTCCCTATAATCTCTCCCTTTATCTCTCTCTCTCTCTCTCTCTCTCTCAACCCTGAACCCCAAACCCCTAAACCCTAAATCCAAGCAACTCTAAACCTCTATCTCCCTATCTCTATCATCCCTCTACCTCTCAATCTCTCTCCCTATGTCCCTGGCCATGTGCATGTGCCTCACTCTCTATCTCCCTATCTCTCTCCACAGTCTCCTCTATATCTCCCTATCATTCCTCTCTCTCTATAAACCCTAAACCCCAAACCTCTAAACATGAACCCCTAACCCCTAAACAATAAACCCTAAACCCTAACCCCTAACCCCTAAACCTGATCAGAAACCCTAAACCTATATCTCCCTATCTCTCCCCTCTCTCCCTATCGCCTTTGTCCCTCTACCTCTTAATCTCTCTCCCTATGTCTTTGGCCATGTCCCTCACTCTCTATCTCCCTATCTCTCCCCTCAGTCTCCTCTATATCTCCCTATTGGTCCTCTATCTCTCTCTAAACCCTAAACCCTAAACCTCTAAACCTTAACCCCTAATCCCAAAACCATATACCCTAAACCCTAAATAATACTCCTAAACCCAAGTAACCATAAATTAGGCTCTTAATTAGGTACCAAATCAGGTGCTAAATTTAGGCGCTACAACAGGCACTAAAATAGACGCTAAACTAGGCGTTAAATGTGGTGCTACAGTAGGAGCTAAAGTAGGCACTAAGTTAGGCGCTAATTGAGGTGCCAATTTGCGCCTAATTTAGCGTCACTTGTTCTAGTCGGCACAAAAAAGCCAAAAATAGTGCCATCCCGATAAATAGTGCTGACTTTTTCAAAAAAATGGAGAAAAATACATTAAAACAATGGGTGGAAGCAAAAAAGGGAGCTAATCACAGGGATTTGTTGTAGTGATGTTTAGTTGGGGGGTGTGATGAGGCCATGTTTTGTCTTATTTCTCTTGCTTTAAATACATGCTTCCTACGACATTCCCAGACTTTTATATATATTAACTATGTCTATAAGCATCATTAAGACATGGAAAGCATGAAGATGGGTATATAATATGTTGTTAATTAATTATGTGTGAATTGATGATTGCTCATGAAATATGATGGTACTTTATGTTAATTTTAGTAATTGTGATGTATAGATATCATGTGATGGACTAACTCCCCATGCAGCAAGAATGTGGCTATATTTCATGAAGACCGCTGGGCAACCCGCAACAAAGGAGGTGCTGATGTCCACAATAGATAGTACAGGCACCTGTAGCCAAAGGAAGAAGACTCCAAATTGATTGGAATGATTTATCCATAACTCTCCACTCTTTGATGGTTATCCTTTGATAGTTGATTCAGTCATCAATAATGAAGGAATCTTAGATCATGCTCCATGTTCTATTTTTAGTCTTGACTATTCTTCATAAAGACTAAAGAGAGTTATAGTAGGACTGTGCTGCTCAAGGTAGAATCTCCAAATCCTAAAAAGATAGTGGAGGAATGGATTGATCTAATTGAACATCCAGAGGTAGAAACCAAACTCCTAGAATGTAGAGCCATGGATTACAGGAAATTCACGGAATTGGCTTAAGGGATTGGTAAGGAAGATTTGGGTTTCTCACAGCATAGGTGGAAAGAGTTGACACCAACATTGCAAAGGAAAGAGTCTCATTCAGTATTCAACCTCTTAGCAGCAATCAGTAGGGCACAAAAATATATAAGATCATCCAATGAACATGGAATAACTTGGCTACCATTAGTATTCCATCCTACCCTACTTCTTTATCCCATTCCCCATTGGATGGGGCAAAGGACAAATCAGGCAGTGGAATGGGCTAGGTGGAACAGGTTGGCAGAGTAGAAATGCTTCTACCTCAAATAGGAAAGAGGAGTAGAAGAACCTACAGATTACAGGGAGATAGCTCTTCAATACAATAAGAGACCTTGGTTGCTGGAGGACCATCAACTTGTTTAGTTGGGGGGTGTGATGAGGCCATGTTTTGTCTTATTTCTCTTGCTTTAAGTACATGCTTCCTAAGACATCCCCAGACTTTTATATATATTAATTATGTCTATAATCATCCTTAAGACATTGAAAGCATGAAGATGGCTATATAATATGTTGTTAATTAATTATGTGTGAATTGATTATTGCTCATGAAATATGATAGTACTTTATGTTAATTTTAGTAATTATGATGTATAGATATCATGTGATGGACTAACCCTCCATGTAGCAAGAACGCGGCTACATTTCATGAAGACCACTAGGCAGCCCACAACAAAGGAGGTTTTGATGTCCACAGTAGATAGTATAGGCACCTGCAGCCAAAGGAAGATGACTCCAAATTGATTGGAATGAGTTATCCATAACCCTCCACTCTTTGATGGTTATCCTTCAATAGTTGATGCAATCATGAATATGAAAGAATCTTAGATCGTGCTCCATGTTCTATTTTTAGTCTTGACTATTCTTCATAAAGACTAAAGAGAGTTATAGTAGGACTATGCCGTCTATATTACCTTCATGACAGTTTAGTTTTCTATTCCTAGTTTGCTTTGTAATAAAGTCCTCTTCCTACGTTGTTGGATAATGGACAATTATGGTATTTATTGTTCAGTAGTTTTATTCAAATAGACAAGTCTGATCCTGTCTATAGATAGATAAGATTTTTGTATATGAGACAAGAAGGTTAGATAGAGATTGTGTTATCAGATTTGTTATTGTACTTTTCTCTTCAACATTCAATAAAGGAACACATTTTTTGAGTTTAATCAATGGTTCTCAAAGATATAGTAGAGATCTAGTTAGATTTCATGGGATCACAGTCACTCAAGCAAGGGCCACTTGAGGTAATTGTGTTTCTCCTATATGTTTATGTGTTTAGTTTATGTTGTATGTTTATGTGTATGTGATTAATGCATGTTGTAATGAGTTATGTTATATGGATTAGTTAGATTTTGATAATCTGTGTTGTTGAGTCAAGGTGATCACCGAACTAACTATTAGTTGTTCTTTTATCTAGAATTACATAAGATCATTTGATTACAACCAACTGAATAGCGTTGGTTACTTCTTAATAGCATTTCTTACATAGAGTATTTGTCAATCCTTGCAAATATAATTGTTTACTTTTCAATTAGTTTATTCCTATGCACAACCTCTAGATTAAAACACAGGAATCCTTAACTATACACATAGTACAGACATCAACCAAGAAGAATATGATTCCCTGGTTTGACAATTTAAATGTAACACATTATAGCCAATATGTTGCTTGATATAGGATCCGTTGGTCCATTGAGTTGTGTGCATGCCCTTTTTGCATCAATGTATTGGTTAATAATGGAGTTCGACACTAGGTTCCTAGGATTGACTACTCTGAGACTTTTGTGCCAGTTGCCAAAATGAACTCCATTCAACTTGTCCTTGCTATTGTTGTAGCCTATCATTGGGAAGTTCATCAGATGGATGTGAAGATCATGCTTTTCTTCATGATGACCTTCAGGAGGAGATATACATGGAGCAGCCATAGGGGTTCATACAAGATCCTTCACTTGTCTGTCGTCTTTAGAAATCTCTCTATGGCCTCAAATAGGCCCCTTGGGCTTGGTATGCCAAGATGGACTCCTTCCTTCTATTAGCTAGGTTCACTCGATGCCATTTTGATCCAAATGTGTATATTTAACAGTAGGATGATACTCTCACATTCCTTGTTCTCTATGTTGATGACTTGCTAATTATAGGGAGTTCCTCATCCACCATCAAGGCATTGAAAACTAGCCTTCATGATCATTTCCTGATGTCAGACTTGGGCCTTTTGCACTAATTCTTGGAGATTGAGATCACTCGGCCTCCATCCGATATCTTCATGGCATAGCCCAAGTATGCACTCGATATGCTCTCTAGAATTCGCATGGTTGATTGTAAGCTTGCACCGACTCCATTTTTGTCTCGGCTCAAATTTGAGGCTCATTATTCTTCACTATTGGTTGATGCTACTTTGTATTGCCAACTTGTTGGGAGCCTCATATACTAGACTCACACAAGGCCTGATTTGTCATATGCTATGGGCCCAGTGTCCAGATTCATGCAAGAGTCACATGAGCTACATTGGAAAGCAGCTAAGCAGATTCTTCACTATGTATAGGGCACTCACAGTTATGGGATTCACTATGTAACGAGCATGGATATTGACTTGGTGGGACACACAGTCTCAGACTAGGCAGGCGATTCTCAGGATCACAAGTCTACTTTAGGGTATTACTTCTCACTTGATTCCAGTCCACTTTCTTGGTTGAGCAAGAAGTAGTCTGCAATTGCTCTTTCATCTGTAGAGGCTGAGTATCGAGGAGTAGTTAATGCTACTACTGAAGCCATTTGGATTTAGAACATTCTCATTGAGTTTAGTATTCCCTTTCGGAAGCCTATAGTCATCTTTTGTGACAACCAAAGTGTGATACAGATCTCTTAAAATCTAGTCCATCATCAGAGGACCAAACACATTGAGATTCACATGTAAGTGTACATTCGGGAGCTGATTCATGAGCAGATCATTGATCTCAGGTATTGTCTGACATTAAAGCAGATCGTAAACATCTTCACCAAACCCTTCACTGTGAGCAAGTTCCTTCATTTGTGAGCTTTGCTAGGGTTGTGGTTGGTGTCCACTTCAGGGGTATTTTAGTCCTCTTTTCTCTCTCTATTCTAGGGGGTTTTCTCTCTACTTTGTTCTAGGGGGCTTCTTCTCTTTGGGGGGAATTCTTTGTACATGGGTACCTCATTAGGCTTGATTTGTCGGGATCCATCTTTTTACCCACCTAAGCTACGGTTATGGGGGTTGTTATTGTAGGGTTTTATTTTCCTAGTGGGTTAGTTATTTTCCCTATTTCCTAGGTTTTTCCTACACTTTTATTAAGCTTGCTTAGGTTAAATAAAGTGAGTTTAATTAGTGAGTGGGTGATTTGAGGTGTCGACATCTTACAATGGAGGTGGCATTTGCTATCTTGGGAAGATGCTCATGTTGTCTTTAGCCCATATGGTGGCATCTCCCTATTGGTCAGTTTTGCCACCTCTCCCCTCTCTCTATCTATATAAACTCACTATTGTTGTGTGGTTACACAACACGCCCCATTTTCCCTCAGCAAAATAGGGACCCAACTTTTTGGCTTGGCTTGTCTTGTGCCAATTTGCTTTTGGGTAGTATGGTAAAATCAGTATCAGATGCATGTCAAGATGTTATCCTAGGCATGTCTAGACCTTGGGATATAGGTCAAATTTTCAAAGTTTGAATTTCTTCCTACAAACCCTGCCATATGAAAGAGTATAAAATTCTAAGCAAAATTACTTTTTTAAGCACCCAGAAATTTGTTAAAACAAAGAACCTACATGCAGTTAAAGTTTGGTTAACGGGTCATAGGGATATTCACATGGCCATAACATCTGGATATTAACTTAATATCCTGACCTCCATTAACATCCAGACATCAAATTTAATGTACTTAGTGGATTAAACATCACATGCAAGGATATTAGTTAACATACAGACATTAACTTAATATCTAGACCTTAATCTAAGATCCACATCCCGATGACGTCACAATCACCCTGACTCAACATTAGGATATATCCTGCTGACATCATCCAAACTTGTATTCATATGGATATCACGCATTTCTTAATGTTTAGATATTATCTTAATATTCTAATCCAGATGACGTCATGTCATCCCAGTCCTATAAAGAACACCAAGCGTGCTTACGTCATCAGGATACCAACCCATATGGATATTAACTTTTCGAAGATCCAGACCTTATCTTAATATCCATATCACGATGATGACACCTTCACTCCGACGCAACACTAAGGATATACCATGCTTACGTCATTAGGATATTAAGTCGTAGGGATATTTCACATTCTTACTGTCCATACCTTAACTTAGTAGCCATGTCCTTGGTCCAACCAATGATATCATGCCACATGTCCACATGAACATTTGAACCTATTGCAAGTAGATTTGAAGCCCGATGGTGAATCTTCGGTCAACAATGGTTGACCCGACCTACACTGACGTCATTCAGATATTCTCATTTGGATATCCATGGGGATATTTCTTGCAAGATATCTATCCTCACATCCCCACACTTTTTTGCATTAAATGCTAAAAGAGATGGTCGTTGGCCTTTAAATTTCAAAGTGTGGCAACAGACACTTGTATGAATATCCCGCGATCGCATTGGGGTAAGACTATCAAATCTCCCAGAAACCATTATTATGAATACACGATCTTTAGTCTTTAATTATTACTATTAATAATTTCATTCTATTATTATACTATATTTTAGTTTTTATCCTATTACTTTCTTATGATTTGTGTGTATGCCATATTTTTCTAACTTTTTCATTTTGGACCTTTCTTCTGGTTTCTTGTGTTCTTAGTATAGTTGGTATTTTTAGATTTCTATCATTTTATCTCCTTGCCTAATTACTCTCTCTTTCTCTATTGTTATCAATTCTTTTTATTTTCACTATTATGATTATTATTTTTAGTATTATTAGTACTATTATTATCTTTATTATTATTATTATGTTCTTGAGAATTTATTTTTGTTTCTTTATTTCCTTTGTATTTGTTCTTATTTAATCTCTTATTTAATTTGTATTGCCACAATTGATAGCATGTTTTTTTCTCTTGTTATAATATGTTATTGTTGTTATTGTTGTCATGTTGTGACTGGATGGCTTCTTTTTCAACCTCTTTTACCCTTCCCCCCTTCACTCTTTATAAGGCAATTCTGCAATCCATTTCAACAAAATCCTCTTCCTGATGATGGTTCATTGAGTGTGACCCAAAATGTCAATGCAAAAGAATGCACACAGTCAAATCCAAAAGCAATTTCTTCATTCAACCATTAATAAGCCCTAAAATCAGAATTTGGTTAAAATAAAAGGGGATTTCATTGTCATAATTAACACAATTGCATTCAGAGAGCTCATATTCCTGCGTAGAAGATCTAAGAATTTAACAGAGTTGCTACAATGAGCTTGCAACCGAATTTCTAGCACAAGAAAGGATCATCTGCACATAGGAATTTCTAGTATTCACCTGCATTTGTTTCAATTCAAATTTTACAAACTAGGTACATATGAATATGCGCCCTGATCAATTATTTTTATGATGATGCTCCATGATTTTGAGCTAAAGTGAACATAAAATGCTGAAACTGAATGAGTTTAGGGTTAAATATGGATTAAGTGTATATTTGAATGCAATGTTTGTTAATCTCGTAGATTTAATAAATGCTAAGCCTAGTATTATAGAATGCCCTGGTTAAAACATGTCCATGAAATTGTAGAACGAAATGTTGTAACCAAGGATGGATAAGTGTGATGTCGAGTTTAAACAAGACATGTTTCCAAGATCATGCAGCACATGCAACAAACAGGGTTTTGCAGAAGACACACACTCTGGAAATATAGACATTGAAGCATTCAAAGCTAGAATCAATGGTTGAGAGGGTCATCCCATGCTGAAGAATATAGTAACGTCAGGGATGTACTATGTAGTTGGGTTCTCTTATGTCGTAGAAGCTCTGGAACTCTTGATTGCATGTACTCATAATTATAATGTCATCACAAGGAGAGTTGAGAAGCAAGGAAGGGTCTATGCAGATATGTCTATGGATGGAATAACTGAGGCATTTAATTTTCCAACATCTAGGGGAATCTATGTGCCAAACCTAGATGCATTGGCTAAGGAATATGACCTTAACTAGAAAAATTGTAGAAAAGGTGATTTATCACGGATGGAGAGATCTGGCCAACAAAGCCAAGGAAGTGGCTAAAATGCCACAATAATTCTATAAATATGATTTCAGTGAGCAAGTAGAGTATATGATTTTCTTGCTCAACAGAATGAGTGGGAGGGAAATGTGGAGCTTTTCAATCCTGGATGTTTGGTCTGATTAGGATGGTCATTGAGAACATAGATGGAAAGATCCAATGGGCAAGAATTATTAGTGATGCCATGTATGGCCAGATGGTAAAATGGATCAAAATGAAAGATAGAGTATTTGGAATGACTTCATACCTAGTATGTGCTTGTGCAGCTAAGGGCACTTTCAACGGCTTGCAGACAATAGGGAAGATGGGAAAATTGTCCCATGAGAAGACTCCCTAGGAGCATTACCCCCAGTTGGAAAGAACACAATCCATACAACACTACATGATGGTGAATGACTATTTCATAATGCATATTGTTAGACTCCTAGAAGGAGATAGAGCCAAAAGATTCTCAATAGGAGCTACTAAGTTGATTAATGCATATGGTTCTTGGTTTATACAAGTTGAGACCTACTCCTATATCTAGATGGAAGGATTTAGTGGAAATCCATTCATTCTGCCAAGGTATCCATCAGATAAAGTAGTCCTAATGGAGATGGTGAGACATCAGCTCCCTATATTTGAGATGTCCAAGAAGAAAGAAGGAAAATCATATATAAAAATACCTATACAAAGTGATTGGTTCTTGGTAGGATCTATGGATAATGCCAAAGATGTTGAATCAGATTTGAAGAATTTAAACTTGCAGTTGTTTCCATTGGCCAGAGACTATGACCCCTATCATAGGGTTCAGAAGAGGTTTAACAATAAATACAAACACATCATGCACCTAGAAGATTATTGGGTGAACTGTGATGATGAGCAGGAGGTAAGGAAAAGAGAATAGTAGAGGCTAACCCTGGATCATATGAGGACCATTGGGTAGCCGAAAGTGCCTCCACAGATTAAGAAAGATGATGGTGACATCATGGACCTAGAGTATGAGGAAAAGAAGATATACAATGACACCATCTCCTCCCTGGATCTCACACAGGGAGATGAAACATCAATTAATGTCCTTATTGCCAAAGTCATGGCAAGGACTAAAAATTGGGTGGTTAAGAAGGTTAATGAATTGCAAGAAAAAGGGTGGTGTTGTCACTTATGACAAGAAGAGAAAAATGAAAGAAAGAGAAGAACCAGGATATGATGACTTCCTGGTACATAAGAGGCAGGTCCTTGAGACCAAACTAGCACAACCCAGTTCATCTGGAACTATAGAACAACCTACTACAGAGGGGGTTTCTTTAGTATATCAGCCTCCATCACCTACTCCAAGTACTGCACTTAAATCAATTCCTATATCTGCACCTCAAGTGCTTGCTATGGAAGAGGAGGAAGACATAAATGATGAAGGTAGAGATCATATCCCAATAGGGACATTACTTGGGAAAGGGAAAGATCCATTGCAGGGAGTCAAGGTACCCAGACAAAGCATATATCAAGGCCCTCACATGAGACGAGTCATCACACCACCACCACTAGCATCACAACCAATTGATCCAACCTTGAATGTAGTGAAAGAGCTACAACACAATGTGCCTGCTGAGGGTATCATTAAAGTAAAATCTAAAATGGCACAAGAGGCCATTAGTAAAGTATTGAAGAAAGAAGTAAATAAGCCTCTTCCATTGAGTGCTACAGTAGATTTGACTGATGATGATGTAGTCATAGATGTCAGTAATCATCCTATTGAGACCCTACTCCACCACTTGGAATCTACTTTTGGGAGTAAGGATGCAGGAATAGAGGGTATAAATATTGATAGGATAGAATCACCAGAGGTGGAAGTGCAAATGGAACTTCTAAATGTCCTTATTGATGTAGTCACCAGTCCCCAAGGAATTGATTTAACATATCAGCCTAAGGGTGGGGAGCAAGAAGAAAAGACTAAAAAGAATGATTAGGGACCAAAGGAGAATATCCCTATGGATATTGATGACACAAATAAAGATGTCCAAATTGAAGGGCCACAACAGGATTGTTACAAGTATGTGCTAATTGGTGTTGTCATTAATGTCAACATATTTGTGTTGTCATTAGTGTCAACTATGCTCTTGTTTTGACGATTGTTTGTGATGAGTTAGTTGCTTTGTATTGTCTTATTTAAGTGTTGAAGATGGTGAGAAAATATTTTTGATACTGAGTTTCCAAGTGCTTTTGAGAAAATCTTCTCTCCAAGTGGAAACAGTGTGTTGCAGAGTATTTTGGCTTGTAGAACAACTACCTGAGTCTTGCTTCACATTTCCTCAGTATTGAAGACTGGAGTATGAGATTTGGATATGTTTTAGAGAAGTGTCTAAAGATGCTAAATCCATAATTTGATGGTCTGGATTGTTGTGCAGAAGAAGTTCCATTCACTAGTGTGAAGATTGTGCTTGACAGAGTTTACAGTGTGACAGAGAGAAAGTTTTTTGCTCCACATTCCTCCGCAATATGTTCTTTGATCTTGAGGTTCTAGACTTAAGCTTACAAGGTCCTTAGCTTTCTTCAATCCAAAGGTTTTGTGACTTGGTGCTCCAAAAAGCAAGTATGTGATTAGCAAAGTTTGATAGTGTATGATTGAGAGCAATCTATGATCCATCTTCAAGAAAAGTAAGTAGAGATCTGTTGCGGTTGGACTTGATGGTTTCCAAATGATTCTATGGTGTTCGTAGATGTCTTATGAATGCATTGAGGGTGTATGTGATCGCAATCTGTAATGAAGATCTTGGAAGCGTGTGTTCAAAGTGTTCTTGATGATTGCACCAGTTTGGCTGACTTGGATGTTAACATTCTTTGTGGATGTAATTCCTAAATTATAGAAGCATAATGTAGTGTGAAGATGTATTTGAGTCTGAGCTAAGGTGTGAAGTGTTCCTCTTTCATTCATTTAGTCCACAAGTTTGTTTAGGTCTAGTCCTAATTTGATTTATGTATGTATGCCAACCTTGGAGATAGTTCCAATGGTTGTAGATTGTAATGCCAACTTTGATGTACATTCCTAGGTTGATGACTTGTATAAATATATGTAATTAAGTCGTGAGTGATGTGTGTGTGTGTACGAAGATGCGAAGATAAAGTGTGTGATTGAAAAAGCAAAGTAGGAGAGATATATTGCGCTTCAATGGAACTAAACTCAAGCATGCTATAGATGCTACTATATCAATTCAACCCTTGGCAGCGAGCCACCCACTGGCAGTGGGCCATCCATTGGCAGTGAGCCACCCTATTGGGCAGTGAGCCTCTTTGATATTCGGTATTATTACTACATTATATTGTGAGCTAACACTCACCGTGGTTTTTCCCTTTCTAAGGGTTTTCCACATAAAAATCTGGTGTTCATGTGTGAATGATGTTGATGTGCTTAAGTTTTATTTCTGCTTTTCATGTTTATTCTTCATATCAGATCAAATGGTTAAAGTAAGTTAATGTGATTGTGAAATTGATCAACTAAGTTTAAAGATTTGGTACAATTGATTCACCTCCCCTCTCAGTTGTGTTGTGCCTTCAACAATTGGTATCAGAGCCAAGTTCCTCAGAAGAAAGCCTAACAACTTGGGGTAGATCCGAAATGGCACACAAAAAGGATACACCACAGTTTGATGGATCTGATTACGCATACTAGAAGGTACGCATGGAAAGCTATCTTATTTCTATAGGTTACAGTGTTTGGATGATAGTCAAAATGAAATATGAAATACCTAAAAATGGTCTAGAGACTGAAGAAGAAATTAAGGAGTTTGAGTTAAATCACAAAGCTAAAAATGCTTTATCAAATGTTGAAATGGCAAAAGTTGCAGATCTTGCAACTGCTCATGAAATTTGGGAGAAACTAAAGAATGTTTATGAAGGTGATGCATCTGTCAGGAAAGCTAAGTTGCAGAGCTTAAAAACCACATATGAAACCATGCAAATGTCTGAAGATGATAAGATAACAAATTACATACAAAAGATTGATGAAGTTGTCAGCAGCATCAAGGCCCTTGGTGGAAAGTTAGAAGATTAAGATGTTATTGATAAAATACTCAGAACCCTTCCAAAGTCCTATAGTCACAAGGTATCTGCCATTGAAGAATTTCTTGAGTTAGGTAAACTTACAAAAGATTAATTGCTTGGTAAACTAACTGCCTTTGAAATAAGGGAATTTGGTACTATTGATGGTCCGATGAAAACTGAGACTGATTTCAAGGCCAAAGAAGAAAAGACTTCTAGATCCAAGAAGTATGCTGTGGAATTAGATGAAGAAGATTTTGCAGAACTTGAGGCAAAGTTTACAAGCAGAATAAAAAGAGGAAGCAAAGGAAAGTTCAAAGGTAAGTTACCCTTCAAATGTTTCAACTGTGGAAAAATTGGTCACTATGCTTCAAGATGTCCTAACAGAGCCTTAAAATTCAATCAAAATAAAGGAAAGATGGTAAGAAAGAGTTACTATGTTAGAGATGATGATGGTGTAACTGATGATGAAAGTTCTGATGATGGCAATAGTAGTGAATGTTTATTTATTGCACTTAGAGAAGAACCTATTTCTGCTAACCCTGCTAGCTGCGTGAAGGATAGAAGTCCAGGAGAGTTGTCTACATTTCATGTTGAAAAGGAAGATGAATGGATCATTGATAGTGGATGTTCAAATCACATGACTGGAGACAAAAATAAGTTTGTCAAGTTTGAAAAATATGATGGAGGACTGGTAAGATTTAGAGATGATGCATCTAGTAAGATTTGTGGAAAAGGATCAATTACTTTTGATGGCAAGCGTAATACAGATGATGTTCTTTATGTCAAGGGATTGAAGCATAACCTTCTAGGTGTTGGAAAAATGTGTAACAAAGGATATAATCTTGTGTTCAAGGAAAAAGGATGTGAGATAAGAAAAAGCTCCGAAACTATAATTGTTGTTGGTAAAAAGACTCATGGCAATGTCTATCACTTGAAAGGTATTGACAATTGTTGTTTGTTGGCTAAGATAGATGAAAGTTGGTTGTGGCATAAAAGAATGGGTCACATCAACTTTGATAATTTGGTAAAATTAAGTATTGTTTAGATTGTAAGAGATCTACCTAAGATTGTAAAGCCTGCCAATGTTACATGTAAAGATTGCCAATTGGGCAAGATGACATAGACCACCTTCAAAAGCAAAGAATAATTCTCTACCGGTCTGTTGGAGTTGGTGCATATAGACCCTTGTGGTCCTATAAGAGTAAGAAGTTTGCAAGGCAATAGGTATTTCATGCTTCTTATTGATGACTATTCAAGAATGACTTGGGTTACTTTCCTTAGAGAAAAATCAGAAGCCCTAGACAAGTTCAAAAGTTTCAAAGCTATGGCTAAAAATGAATTGGATCTAAAAATCAAGTGCTTAAGGTCTAATAGAGGAGGTGAATTTACTTCAAATGAGTTTAATGCCTTCTATGAAGAACATGGAATAAAGAGACATTTGTCTACCCCCGGGACTCCTCAGCAAAATGGAGTGGTTGAAAAGAATAATAGAACTATTCAAGAAGCTGCTAGAATAATGATCAAGGAAGCAGACCTACCAGAAGTATACTAGAAAGAAGAAATACACACTGTTGTTTATATTTAGAATAGAGTGTAGGTCATAGCAAAAGAGATCAAGACACCTTATGAACCGTGGTATGGTAAGACTCCTACAATCAAATATTTCAAAGTTTTTGGAATCAAATGTTATATCAAAAGAGATGAAGAATTAGGGAAATTTGATGCTAGATGTGATGAAGCCATATTCCTAGGTTATTCAACCAAGATCAAGGCTTAGCGGTGCTATAACAAAAGACTAAAAAAGATCATAGAAAGTGCAAATGTGAAGGTAGATGAAGACCTTCAACTGGATGGATATGAATCAGATGAACCTGTTATCACAGAGAAGGTATAAAAAGGAAAAGAAAAGGAAGTTTAGACCAAAGTACAAGTTGCTCCTGAAGAAGAAGAAATTCAAGAAGATTCTCCTAAAAGAATTCCAAAGACTCCCAAGTATGTGCAAAGAGATCATTCTGAAGATCAGATTATAGGTGATAAAAGGAAAGGTGTATTGACAAGAAGAAGAGCTGCACAAGAACAAGTAAATCTCTATTTACTTTCAAAGGTGGAACGTAAGATAGTAAATGAAGCTTGCAATGATGAACATTGAGTCAAGGCAATGGAAGAAGAATTAATGCATATTGAGAAGAACAAGACTTGGGAACTTGTCCCTAGACTTGCAAACAAGAATGTGATTGGAACAAAATGGGTTTTTCGAAACAAACTAAATGAGGTTGGAGAAGTTGTAAGAAACAAAGCAAGACTTGTGTGCAAGGGTTACTCACAAGTGGAAGGGATAGACTATGAGGAGACTTTTTCTCCGGTGGCTAGATTGGAAACAATTAGACTATTTTTAGCCTTTGCTGCACATAAAGATTTCAAGGTGTATCAAATGGATGTGAAATCCGCCTTTCTGAATGATGAGTTAGAAGAAGAGGTATACATAGAGAAACTCGATGGATTCTAGTTATGAGACCAACCAGATATGGTATGCAAACTGAAGAAGGCTCTATATGGATTAAAGCAAGCTCCTAGAGCTTGGTATGCAAGACTAGATAAGTATCTTTTGCAACAGGGTTTCAGTAAAGGGTCCACAGATAGAAATTTGTATATCAAGGCAAGCAAAGATCAAATCCTAATTGTTGAAGTCTATGTGGATGATATTATATTTGGTGAAAATGAAGGAATGTGTAAGAATTTTGCAGATGAGATGTAGAAGGAGTTTGAGATGTCCATGTGTGGAGAGATGAATTTCTTCCTTGGATTGCAAATCAATCAGACAGACAAAGGTATCTTCATTTCTTAATCAAAGTATCTTAGAGAGTTATTAAATAAGTTTGGAATGGAAGACTCGAAACCGATGAGCACTTCTATGACTATTGGATGTAAGTTGAGTAAAAATGATGAATCTCCTAAGGCTGATCAGAGTAAGTATAGGTCAATGATTGGAGGGTTGCTTTATCTAACTACCACCAAACTAGATATCATGCATGTAGTTTGTCTTGTGGCTAGATTTCAATTAGATCCTAGAGAATCACATGTTGTGGCAGTGAAGAGGATTTTCAGGTACTTGAAAGGTACTCCAAATCATGGTCTATGGTATCCAAATAATAATGACTTCTCCCTTAGTGCCTATACGGATGCAGATTGGGCCGATTGTGTTGATAAAAGGAAAAGCACAAGTGGAGGTGTATTCTTCCTTAGATATAGGGTTGTGTCCTAGCATAGCAAGAAACAAGGATTAGCCTCCTTATTTACTACAAAGGTAGAATATATTATTGCAGTAACATGCTGCACTCAGGTGTTGTGGATGAAACAAACCTTGAAGGATATCAAAGTTGAGTATGAGGAGCCAATTCCTATTCTTTTTTATAACAAAAGTGCCATAAACATTTCAAATAATCTAGTGATGCATTCAAAGACAAAACACATTTCAATCAAGTATCACTTTTTGAGAGAGAAAGTTGTAGAGAATGTTGTGAAGCTTGAGTATGTGCCTACAAAAGATCAAGTTGTTGATATATTCACTAAGGCTCTTCCAAAGGACACATTTGAGTATCTTCGGGAAAGGTTAGGGGTTATTGCCCCTCCTTCTTTAAACTAGGTGCATAAGAAGATGCATTAGTCCAGTGTGCCTCAAAGAATATTTTCTTCTAGGCTAATTTACAAGGCTTCAAGGGGAGTAGGTAATGATCTAAGATGATTGTTATAGTCAGGGAGAGTAAAGAATGATTCCAATATGATTAGAATAGAAGTGTGCAAGTATGTGCAGTGGAGGAGATATGATGCCCTTCAGGGGGAGAAAGTGTTTCTGATGTGTAAAGAGAAAGGGGGAGATGGTGATGAATGCAGATTCCTATCTTGATGGTTTTTCACATCATATGTTGCCATCAACAACAAAGGGGGGGATTGTTGCAAGTATGTGCTAACCGATGTTGTCATTGATGTCAACATATGTGTCTTGTCATTGGTGTCAACTGTGCTCTTGTTTTGATGATTGTTTGTGATGAGTCAATTTCTTTGTATTGTCTTATTTAAGTACTGAAGATGGTGAGAAGATATTCGTGATACTGAGTTTACAAGTACTTTTGAGAAAATTTGCTCTCCAAGTGGAAACAATGTGTTGCAAAGTATTTTGGCTTGCAGAACAATTGTCTGAGTCTTGCTCCAGATTTCCTCAGTATTGAAGACCAGAGTATGATATTTTGATATGTTTTAGAGAAGTGTCTAAAGATGCTAAATCTAAAATTTGATGGTCCAGATCGCTATGCAAAGGAAGTTCCATTCACCAATGTTAAGACTGTGCTTGACAAAGTTTGCAGTGTGATAGAGAGAAAGTATTTTGCTCCACATTCCTCTGTAATATGTTCCTTGATCTTGCAGTTTTGGACTCAAGCTTACAAGTTCCTTAGCTTTCTTCATTCCAAAGGTTTTGTGACTTGGTGCTCTAGAAAGCAAGTGTATGATTAGCAAACTTTTATAGTGTCTAATTGAGAGCATTCTATGATCCATCTTTAAGAAGAGTAAGTAGAGATCTATTGTGGTTGGACTTGATCAACTAAGGTTAAATATTTGGTACAACTCATTTAGCCCTCCTCTCAGTTGTATTGTGCGTTCAACAAGGATATCCTGGTAGATAAGCCTGAGCAAGGGCTAGTGTTGGGATCAGTCACAGATACACAAGTCAAAACTGATGAAGGTGAAGAAAGACAACAAATACAAACACCTCATCAGGATGACCAGACAAAAGGGCCCGAGAACATCCAAGTAGAAAATATCCAAGAAGAGCTAGCCCATGATATGCATATAGATGATAAGGTTCAAGAGGAACCAATAGATACATCCCATCTAGATCATACCCTGCTAGAGCAAGAAAAGGTTCATGATGATGGTCAGGCTGATCAAGATGAAGAGCAACGAACAAAAAATCCTAAGATCATCCCATCACAGGAAGATCAGGATGGAAGAGAACAAGAGAATACATAAGTTTTTGTCGGTGATGATGGGACTAATAAGAATAATGAGATACAAGATGCTCAAATTGAGCAGCCAGACCAAGGAGGGTCAAGATCAACTACATTCTCATGGATGTCATCAGAGGTGGCACATCCACAAGAGGAGACCAAGCCCTTTGATTTCAAATCACTATTTACATTGGACCCAACCAAACAAAAGAGGAGGGCAAGGATAATCTCAACAATAAAATGAGATGTGGCTATAGAAAGAAGGACAACCCAAATAGTTGTGCCTGCGGTGGACAAGGCCAAAGGACAAATAAGGCCTGAGGAGTTTCAAATAACCACCATTGATTTAGGCCATGCCACAGATGGACAAGAGATCCAAGGATTAAGGGATCACACTGATGTGGTTGAGGCCAGAATAAAGAAGGCTAAAGCCAAGAAGAGGATGTATAAAGCACAAGTAGCCCAATTACAAGATTTTGTGAGAGGGTTGGTGACACCAACCAATATTCAAATTATAGAGGATTCATCCTTGACATTAGTATCACAAGATGAGATAGCTGCTTTGGATGTGCAGAAACATCATGCACAAGTCATGGATAATTGGTTCACCAAATTTTTGGCTGATGGTGAACAAGTAATAAGAATTTCATTTTCCAACTAGGACTTATTGAGTAACCTGAAAGGGAAGGCTGAAAAAGTAAAGAAAGAGGTTAGCCAAAGACTAATAAAAAGTGATAAACATCTAGCCACCCTTAAGGAGACAAGGAAAATAGATACTAGCATCCTCCTGACTAAGAATGTTTTAACACCTCAAACATTATCATAGCTAGATGATTGGTGTGAAGATGTAAGATTTGAGGTGGATATCTTAAAGAGATGTAACACTAAGGCTGCTGATGTTAGTGTAAAGATACATGACCTCTTAGCAGAGGAGATAGAGATTGTGGAAGCCCTTGAGGGCGAGGCTGAAGGAAAGGTAGAAAATCAAGATGAATATTTTGCTACTAAGGCGTTTAGAGATAATTTCAAGCTTGTAGCAGAAGATCCTATTAAGCATTTTTCTTAGGCTAGAATTGATAAGGCCATGAGGATGAAGGCCAAGATAGAAAAATATAAAGAAGAGATGGATAGTAGGACTAACCGGTGGATATCTCTGCAAGAACAAATAAAGGTGCAAGAACATGCAGCTAAGAAGGCTCAAGTGTTAGATAAAACAGAGATAGATAAGGCTATTCAAGCATATGAACTCATCTAGGGAATCACATGCAGAATAACAGAGGATATTGTACCATCTACTAATGAGAATTCTGATCGAGATGCAAAGTAAATGTCTTGTTGACGAGGTCAACGATTTTGAGGAATATTCCATATGTCAGTTGGATACCACTAGATTGATTGCCAAACGCAATCATGTGCCACATGTAATCCTGACCGTTGAATCTTTTGATGTGATCCTAATCATTGGATCAGTTGTAACTGCATCCTCTCCTTGTTCTATAAAAGGAGGATTACATTTTGTATATTATTAGGAGCTTAATCAAGAGAGAATTGTTGTGCTACATGGTTCTTTCTTGAGACTGATTGTATATATGCATACTTTTGAATATTGAATGAAATAGAGATCCAGATTACCAATTAATCGTAAATTCTGAGTAATCTTCTGTGGATGTCATCTTGATATTTCACTATGATTTGTTGTGTCCCCTGGAGTGCATGTCAACTAGTGGATATTGTTATCATCTTGTACCTTAGAAGATTAGCATCAACTGTGTGAAGTGGAATGACTTGGCAACACATGGTTTGATATTATCTCTTTTCATGAAATGTTAAATTGTGCATATGGACCAACTATCAAAGACTCACCCACTTTAAATAATTTTAGAATTTCATTTCAATTTATTTAAATTTCATTAAATCGTCATCATCAACTGCACAATATTGATAAATGAAAAGCAGAAAACACTAAATATGTAGACATCCGTAGATACATGAATATCATATGCATATTTGAACAGACAACATGGACAATTGCAAATATAATGCAAATAATTGAGAATAATGACAAAGATCATAGAAATATTTTCTTGAAAGCACATTATTTAGAAGAATTCATAGTGCAGAAGCAAAATAAAGTCCAGATTAGTTCAAATTTAGGTAAATTTAGAAGAACTAATCAAAGTTATGCACATCATCATGAATAATCCTAAAAACAATGAAGATCAAAAGAATTGATCAAACTTAGAATAAATATATGCATAATCTGGTTAGAGATTGTAAGATTTAACATCAATTTGTTGAGATTTACATAGAACAGGTGAAACATAGCAAATATCTGCATATCAAGATACAAATACTTCAAATATCATGTGTAAGGCTCCTAAAGGAATAAAAAGCAAATTCACATCAACCTACTTAGAGATTGTCAGGAGATTATGATCTAATTAACGGAGACTTGGAATCATGAATTCATCCTGAATTCATTGTATTCTTCAAGAAGATAAAGGTTTGTTATGTGAATTTTTATCATTGTTAATATGACTACCAATCATATCAACAGTTTTTGGATTTCATGTGAGGTGATATTTTCAAAGTTCTTAACAGTATTCCAAATCCTGAGTATTTTTGCAAAGATTCAACTAATATTCACTATTTTGAGGAGTCTAATCATAAATATCTTGTCCTTGCAAAAATTCATACTGATATTTACAGACAATTGTCAGGGATTCCAAGTTTGAGCCAAAGCTTTGCATTCTCTGCAAATATCCTACAAATATCCTGTCATCTGAGCTAAATATCCATAAATATCCACTCCATAAGAGTAATTATTCACATCTTTGCAAAGATCTTGTCAAATATCCAAGGTTCATCTTGAACTTTGAAGCACTGGCTCATAGACCTAACACCAGGTCAAGGTCCTTTGGACCTTTAGAAAAATTGCCTATATTCAGACCTAGACCATGCTCTGCTAGTCTGCCTAGACTGTATGTCACCAATTCACCAATAGTAGCTGTCGTAGTACCTCCAACACGTCTTTCAATGTCATTCTTTGCTTTGGAGTCATAGTTGCACTTTGTTGCACATAATAATTTGCCTAAAAATCCAGACAAGATTTGTCCAAAATATCATCCCTAACAAGATGCAAATGATCATATCTGAACCTTCAAGGAGGCATGTTTCAGGGCCAGAATACAACATGAGGATGTTGTGTGTAGGTTGTTCCCTTATTCACTAGGAGAAGACGCATATGGCTGGTTTGTTAGTCTTCCTCAAACCTCTATTGATTCATGGGATGAACTAGAGAAAGCTAATTTCACAACCAGATTTAAAATACCTATAGATGCAGCCATGATGTATCACCTCTTTGCCACAATTAAAAGAGCTAAAGGGGAGTTGATCTTAAACTTCAATGCTAGATTCAAAAAATGTATTCCAAGATGATAGCTCCTTATAATGTAGATGATGAAGTAGCAAGGTTGGTCTATTATTCAACTTTAGATCCTTTGACATCTATGTTCATCAAGAGAACACACCCTACCATCACATCCTTGTCAGGTGTTTTTGTTGAAAATGTTAAGGTTAACCAACAATTAACACCAAGTACTGCACCTAACTTAGGGTATCCTGCATATCCTAGTCAAGTACCAGCTAGTGGAGCTCTGATGCCCCCTACTAATCCATTACAATTGCCTCCTCAGGGGAATGGTCAGATCATACCTCACCCTGGACTTGCACCCTAGGATGCTACACAAAATAACAATGACAGTTCATTCTTTCAGCCACATCAGGACACTATAGTAGCCAAAGTGCAGGAAGAGAAGGATGATATCAAAGAGATATTACCTCAGCTAAGAAAGTTGACTACTGAGGTCACTCATCTGAGAATTCAGAACTTTTATGCTCAATCTAATGCACAAAACCAGAACCAAAATAGAGGATATCTTGATAGAGGATACGGCAACAATAATGAAAGATCTAGATATGCTGATAGGGGATATAACAATGAAAGAAACTTCAACAATAGTAATAACAATGCCCCTAGGTCACAGAGAGTTTGGAACACCGACCAAATAATGGTTCCCTACCTTCACCCTTAGATAATCAGCCTGCTCCTGAGCCTAAGCAAACCACAAGAATTAATCTGGTAGAGGTTGCACTTACTAACTGGTGCAGAATGCATAATACAAATGCACATGCTGAGTTGGATTATCCACAATTCAAAATTGCAGCAAACATATTCCAAGCTGAAGTGTCAAACACTGCAGGGGAGACAACTTTCCCTAAAGGTAATAAGATAGTTCCTTTAGGATATGAGTCAACTTTAGTACTTGAGAGTTCCTTAGATGATCATCAACATCAACAGATGAAAATTATACCTTGGCATGTGAGGAGTTAGCCATGGCCTTTGAGACAAATTATATTTTTCCCTTTGAAGATGAGAATGAACCTGATTAAGAAACTGAAGAAGTTCATGCATATCAACAGCAGTATCAAGGAAGGCATAATTACAACCTTAGGAGCAATCCTAATTGCCCTGTTGGTCCTTTGACGACTTCCATCCCTCCTAACAATTTCAACACACCTTCGGATCCCAAGGCTAGTAATAATCCAGGACCTCCAAAGGTTAATCCATAATACTTTACACGACAAAGGACAATAGCAAAGGCTATGACTCAATTACATGAATCAGAGAAACTCGTTGCCTATCTAGCCGATTGGATGAAGAAGATAAAAATTAGTTTATTCCTGTCAGAGTAACTGAAGACTCCAGTCATTAAGAAAGCTTTTCTGAAGTCATTAGATGAACCTGCAGCAAGAGAGGATAGTCCTAGTCATAATCCTAGTCATATCCTTGCTAGAGATCCTGTACCCAGGGATGTTGTCAAACCAAAAGTGCAAGCTACTATTCATACTACAGATGTAGCACAGATGACCCTATACAAGAAAAATTCAGAGTCACCCTCTTTCCTACTAACACATAGAATCTTTGGTAAGAACCTACACAATTGCCTTGTAGATTCGGGTGCTTCTACCAATGTGATGCCCTTGTCTATTTGTCAGAGATTAGGTTTACATCTTGCAAAATCACTCAAGAAAGTAACTCAACTAGACAAGTCCGAGGTCAGTGTTGTAGGAGAATTAACACATATCCACATGCAACTTACATCAGATCCTAGGGTGCAATATTACATAGACATTCAGCTTGTAGACATACTTGATACATATGGCATGCTCCTCAATAGGGACTAGTCCAAGACCTTAAACGGTTACATGGCTACCAATTTCTCCCACATGTGGTTGCCATGGAAATGCGTCCCTAATCAACTTAGAATTGAAGCTGAACCCCGAATGAAACATATGATCACTGAATATAACCATAGCAATGAGATATTAAATATGTAGATGTTGAGCCAGGGGTATATTCACTGAGATTGAGAGGAACCTCTTGCAACAATATAATAAAAATTACATGAAATAACAGAAATAGCAGAAACACAGAAGGAATTTATTGATCGCAGGCCACTTTGAGGGGGCAACCTCCTTTGAGCAAGCTCAATACAATAAATTAGTGGATGCCTTCATTGGCCTCAACACGTACTTATATACTAAGTCTAATCTAATCAACTTTTACTTCCCATGAATGTGGGATAATACAATAAACTCACGGGATGACTTACAAAGCATATGTGTCCAACAACAATATACTAACAAAGTAAAGGGAAGGGTTAAACATGGGTTCCTAACATCCCCTCCCTCTTAGAAAAGCTTTGTCCTCAAAGCTTAAGATGTGGAAATTGTTGCTGAATCTGAAGGAGTGGTTCCCATGTAGCATCCTCTAGTTGCATTCCGTGTCACTGAATTAATACCTCTATGATGGATCGAGAGCGAAGCTAACGAGTGCACCTATCAAGGATTGCCTTCGGCTCAAAAATGATGGATCCTTCGTTACCTAGTTCTGGTAAAATAGTTTGTTCTCTGATGTTGGTGCCAAGAACTTTCTTTAGACAAGAGACATGAAATACTGGATGAACGCGGGAAGGAGGAAGCTCTAATTTATAAGCAACTGACCCAATCTTCTGAAGAACCTTATATGGCCCATAGAACTTTGGAGCCAGCTTATGATGCCCTTTGAGTTTCAGGGATGATTACTTGTATGGCTGTAGACGAAGAAAAACCATATCACCTACTTGAAAAGTGCGCTCAGAACTGTGTTGATGGGCTTGTTGTTTCATTTGATTTCTTGTCATGTGAAGATTGTCCTGCAAGATGCAAAGAATCTAATCTCGGGTTCAGAGAACTGTGTTGACTGCCTAAACTGGTGAACTGTTGGGGGTGTATGGAAGGAGCACTAGTGGTGCCTGACCATAGACTGCTTCATATAGGGTCATTTTAGATGCAGTGTGGTAGGAGGTATTGTACCACCATTCAGCGAGAGGGAGCCACTTTGCCCACTGATGATGTTGTTCTAAGGTGAAGCAACGAAGATAAGTTTCCAAACATTTGTTGATAATTTCAATCTAACCATCTATTTGTGTACCCTAAACTCATCTTCAGTTTGGTGTTAGTGTGTCAAAATAGTTTTGTCCAAAAATGACTGGTGAAAGTTGCATCACGATCTGAGACAATGGAAGAAGGGATGCCATGAAGACGAAAGATTTGGTCCATGAAAATTTGTACGACTGAGGAGGCAATATAGGGATGGCTGAAGGCACAAAAATGACTATATTTGGAGAGGCAATAAACCACAACCAAGATCATTGTCTTCCCTCTAGATTTAGGGAGCCCCTCAATGAAATCCATAGAAACATCTGTCCAAATCCGTGTAGGAATGGGCAAGGGTTCAAGCAATCTAGGAAGGAGTGTCATTTCACCCTTGTTGCATTGGTAGGTATCACATTCAGCCACCATCTATTGAATTGCCCTTTTCATTCCCTTCCAAAAGAAGTTACGTCGTGTCTGCTCATAAGTTTTGAGGAACCCAGAGTGCCCTGCTGATGGAGAAGCATGGAGTTCATAGAAGATAGCCTATTGAAGATCTGTGCTCTAGGGAAGCACCAGACGACCATTGTATCTCAAAGAAGCACCATCCCAAGAGTAATACGATATAGCAGAAGGGTTATTGGCCAACTGTTGGATGATTTGAGATAATGAAGAGTCATTGACATTGCCTTGGTGGACAGATTCCAACCAATTTGGAACATGCATAGAAATAGCTAAAAAAGAAGCTTGGTCATCAAATGTGCGAGAAAGAGCATCTGCCAAAATATTATCCTTACCCTTCTTGTAAGTGATCTCATAGTCATAACCCATGAGTTTGCTAACCCATTTATGTTGTGCTGGGGAGGAGACCCGTTGTTCCAGGAAATATTTCAGACTCTGGTGATCAATCTTGATGCAGAAATAATTCCCTAGTAGGTATGGCCGCCACTTCTGTACTGCATGCAAAATAACCATCATTTCCTTCTCATATGTAGAGAGTACTAAATTCTTACCAGAAAGGGCTTTGCTGGTGAACGCAATGGGATGTTCATCTTGAAGGAGAACAACACCAAGTCCATTGCCGCAAGCATCACTCTCAATAGTGAAGGTCTTGTAAAAATCTGGCATAGCTAGAACAGGTGTAGTACACATAGCTTGTTTTAGGTTTTGAAATGCACACTCAGCAACATGTGTCCATTGAAAAGCATCCTTTTTTAACATAGTTGTTGATGGAGTTGCAATCTTTTCATAATCCTTGACAAACTTGCGATAGTACCAGTTAGTCCCAAAAAACCACGGAGGCTCTTGAGTGTCTGAGGATGCGGCCAATTTTTCATCGCATCTATTTTTGCAGGATCCACTCAAACCCCTTGGGCTAAAACAATATGCCTGAGTTACTCCACTTCTTCCTAGCCAAAAACACATTTAGACTATTTTGCATAGAGATGATGATTAGAGAGAAGTTGTAGTACAAGATCCAGATGTTGGAGATGCTCATCCCATGTTTTACTATAGATGAGGATATCATCAAAGAAGACCAGAATGAATTTCTGTAGGTGGGGCCGGAATATTTTATTCATCAATGCTTGGAATGTTGAAGGAGCATTAGTGAGGCCAAAGGGCATGACCAAAAACTCATAGTGGCCATCGTGCGTGTGGAAAGCCGTTTTAGGGATATCATCCTCATGAACCAGAATTTGGTGATACCCAGAATGAAGATCCAACTTGGAGAAAAAATGAGCGCCATGAAGCTCGTCAACAATAGGAATCGGAAACTTATCCTTGATTGTGATGTGATTAAGTGCTCGGAAGTTAATGTAGAGGCGCCATGACCCATCTTTCTTCCGGACAAGAAGAACTGGTTAAGAAAAGGAATTGGTACTAGGGAGAATAATACCTTGCTTCAGTAAGTCTCAAACGAGCATCTCAATCTCTATCTTTTGGTGAAATGGGTAGTGGTAGGGCCTAATGTTGGGAGGAATGCTTCCAGGAAGACGCTGAATATAGTGGTCCTCTGGTCGTGAAGGTGGAAATCCCACTGGTTTGGCAAAGACATATGCATACCTATCCAAAATTTGTTGTAGATCTGAAGGAGTAGTGGAGACCACTGATGGTTGCATCTGAATGGAATGGAGCTGAGTGATGACACCATGTGAATTCTTCTTAAGAAGCTTTTCCATGCGATGTTAACAGATGATGCTGAGAGACCCTGGTTGTAAGCCCTTCAATGTGTGTTTTTCCCATTGTCTGAAAACTGCATCCAAAGTTTAGCAAAATCCCATAAGATGGGTCCAAGTGTGCATAACCATTGAGCGCCCAAAACCACATCGCATCTACCTAAGGGCAAGGCAAACATGTCAGAGCACAGGTTATAATCTCCAATAGAGATACGCACATTGTGACACTTCCCTTTGCAAGGTAATGTGCCCCCATTGGCAATCATGACTTCAAAGCTAGAGCAAGGATGGACAAAACAATCGGCTTGTTTGGCGATCCGAGGGTCAATGAAGTTATGAGTGCTACCAGAATTAATGAGTATTGTAAGAGGGAGCTTCTTGAAGTAACCCTTGATCCGCATGGTTTGTAGGGTGGTGACTCCTACTAAAGCATGGAGAGAGATCTCTAGGTGGTCTTCCTGAGAAGTAGGGTCAACAAGCGACTGTTGAGTTACAACCTGATCATCTACTATATCCTGAGCATCTTCATAAACTTCAGTTTTAAGCAGAGAATCCACATCCAAGAGATAGAGCTTTTGCTCAACACATCTATGTCCCTGAGTGAATTTCTCATCACAATTATAACAAAGCTCTTTTTCTCTATGTGCCCACATCTCTACTTCAATCAAATGCTTGATTTGAGTTGTTCTAGGAGCTGGCGTGATTGGAGGTCTTTGGGAAGCCACATTTCTGAATGGAACAAAATTAGATTTGGAGCGTTGTTGAGTTGTGATCTTGTCCTCCGCTAACTTAGCCAACCCTAGGGCTTCCATCATTGTGCTGGGACAACACATTTTAACCTCAGATCAGATTGCATCCTTCAAACCACTGAAAAAATAACTACTGAAGAATTCATTAGACAATCCCTCTATGTGATTGGCCAGTTTTTCAAATTCTGTCTGATATTCTCTCACAGTGCCAGTTTGGCGAAGTTTAGCGAGTGCTCTTGTGAAGTCATCAAAAGCACTAGGCCCAAATCGTTGCAAAATGAGTTTGCAAAAATCTATCCATTTTGGCTCTTCATGAGCCTTGATGTACCAACAGAACCATTGAAGGGCTTCGTGTTCTAAATGAAAGGATGTAAGTGGGACTTTGTTGACATCAAAAGTATTATGCAAACTGAAATATTGTTATGCCTGGTATATCCATCTAGTCGAATCATCACCATTGAAGAAAAGAAAATCAAGCTTCGGCCCATGAAAATTGCTGGAAGAAGAGAACCCAGTGTCTGCAGAAGACTCTGGTTGCCGTCTATTGTTCATGGCTGAATGCTGAAGATTGAGGCTGAGAATTTTTTCATCCAGATCTTGGAGTTTGGTCTTGAGGGCTGCAAGTTCATCCTCCATGTTTTTTGCTCCTGCACGGGTGACAACCATAACTAAGAGATTTTTTTTTTTGGGAATGGGTAGAAAAACAAAAATAGAAACTTTTTTAGTAAAGGAAAATTTGGATTTGGAAAAAAACTCTGATGGGTAATTGGGGTTTGACTAGATTTTGGGCACTTTCTGAGGGGTAGGGAAGCAGAAAATGGGGACTTCAGAAGCGGGGTGAAAGAATGGGAAAATTTGTCCTAGAGGGACAAAGGAGTAGAAATAAGAAATGAACACTGTGGCAAAATTTGAAGGCTATTGGGTGAGAATCAAAGAAGTTATGGCAAACCCTAAAAATAGACAAATGTGGGATTTCTGGCTTTGATAAGTGGAATTTGGGATAGGGTCCTCAAGGAAGGAAATATGTAGAATGAAATTCCAAGGGTTCCAGTGAATTTTGAGAGGAAACAGAGCTAAAGTTGTCAATAGATAGGGGCCCTAGGTATGTCAATAGATATGGGCCCTAGGTATGTTCGGCTGCCTAAAGGTTCAGGGGAGTCACTCGACCACCAATGCTATCTAGCAGCTTGCGTATTGGGGTAGTACCCCTCACTCCACAGCTCAGGTAAAACTGATAACCGCTTTGCCACAAATGACAGCTCTTGGTTTACCTCATGGATGGGAACTAGTCAATTAGGTAGAGGCCATTGCCCTTTTCGCTGGCAGGTCCTCTTAATGGGCCAACTACTTCGGGGTTCCTGTGGTACTCCTCACAATGAGTTTTAGGGCTATGCCCAGGCACCTCCCACAGTTAAGCAGATAGGGTTATTCCCTGATCCAAACCTGCAATTGAAATGAACAATACAGATGCAAAAAGAAAGAACTACTGCAATAATCACAGTGCCTAGAGGCCACTGCAGAAAAAAAATTTGGCAGAAATTCCACCCAGTGAGCCCAAGAAAGCACTCTGATACCAGATGAGAGGAACCTCCTGCAACAATATAATGAAAAATGCATGAAATAATAGAAATAGCAGAAACATAGAAGGAATTTATTGATCGCAGGCCACTTCGAGGGGGCAACCTCCTTTGAGCAAGCTCAATACAATAAATTCGTGGATGCCTTCATTGGCCTCAACACGTACTTATACACTAAATCTAATCTAATCAACTATTACTTCCCATGAATGTGGGATAATACAATATACTCATGAGACGACTTACAAAGCATATGCATCCAACAATAATATACTAACAAAGTAAAGAGAAGGGTTAAACACGGGTTCCTAACAAAGACCCCAGGGAGTCAGAATAGAGGAAGTGTTGATGACGTCTTGTCATAGGCAGGAATATAGTGATAAAGAAGAAATTATGCCAGAGGCAAGATTGATGACAAAATCAGATTATAGTTCAACTGATGAGCACAAGGTGGATCACTTATTTGAATTTGAGAAGTATTTGTTCAAGGAAGTTCAGAAGTGTCACTTGACAGGGACATCCATAGAAGATATCTTGATGACTGGATGGTGTAGACTCCACGAGGATGCACACTCAGAGAGTACCTGTGAGACATGTCTGGATATGATTGAATTGGAAAGAGTATGCATAGAAGACAAGTTGTCATGGCCAAAGGTAAGTGAAATACTTGATGTTAACGATCATGATCATTTGTTGTCTTCTTTAGATGCAGAGGAACATAAACAAAAGGTACATCAGGCAAATATCTTGATGCCTGACTTAAAAGAGGTATTGGCATGTAATGGTATGCGTTCCAATGATAAGATGAGTACAACCATGCCAGGGACTGACTATCTCATTGAGTCTGATTATGAGTTATCAGATGAAGATAGAGGAAGTCATTTGACATAATTTGAAGAGTTTCTATCTAAAATAATTCAGAGGCATATTCTGCAAGGAATTCCACTCGGTCAAGCACTAATTGAAGGATGGTGTAGACTACATGAGGCTCCCCATTCAGAGACAACTTGTGCTCTATGTCTGGACATACTAAACAAGGAGGAGCGATTGTGCTCAAGAAACAAATTACATAAAGTTAGGGATATTCCTGAAGATACAAGAAAAGAAGTTGCGACATCTCTTGATGACAGAGGTGATGATATCAAGTCCACAAAAAGAGAAGATATTTAAAGGGATGGTGTCCAAAAGAAACAAAAGGCGGATGTTATAGTTCCACCAAAACATCTAGATGTGGTGAAAGATGAACCATAGAAGATTAAATGGATATCTGTAGGAGCAGTTGCACATGCCAAATGAAAGAAAGAAGGTCTTGATAAACCTGTGACCAAAGATGAATCACATGGACATTAAGATTTGATGGCTCCAAGTCAAAACAAGGAGTCGGAGTAGGAGTAGATATGATTAATCCACAAGGGAAGTCATTCCTAGCAGCATATAGGTTGTAATTTCCATGCACCAACAACATGGATGAATATGAAGCTCCAATTCATGCCTATTATTTTCTTTAAAAAAAGAAAGGGTTTTGCATGTCTATGGAGACTCAGAACTTGTAGTAAAACAAGTTAGAGGCATATATGCGTGCAACTACAAGAGGCTATCTAGTTACAGACACAGAGTCTGGGACTTGATAGAAAGCTTTGATGCTTTCAACATCATGCATGTTCTAAGAGAACTCAATCACCATGTTGATGCACTTATATTATAGGCTGCTAGTATGCTAGAACCTTTGTCCATATCTAGGATGAAGAGGTTCTCTGTCGAGCTGGTGTCAACACCATCCATTCCTGACAATGTCACCAATTTTTAGGTGTTTGACGATGATCAACACATTTTGGACTTTATTGCCAATAGAGACATATTTGAAGCCCAGATAGTAGATGAGAAGAATCTGGAGGACCAAGTATGGGATGAAGAGGACATAATTGATTTACCTAGCAACAAGATTCCTAAGGGCATGATTCAATTAGAACAAGCTTTTGATCTGGACAACATGATCAAACAGAAAGATCTCCCTAAGACAGATGGAGGAGAGTATGAGCTTGTTAACATAGGACAGGGTGAAGATACCAGGAATGTCCTGATAGGCAAGGTTTGCACTGAAGAAGAAAAGGAAGGGATAGTCCTAGCCTTAAAAGACTATATTCATGTCATTGCATGGACATATCATGAGTTAAAAACCTATGACACATCCATTATAACTCACATGATTCCCCTAAAACCTGATGCCAAGCCCTTTAGGCAGAAACAAAGACTAGTGAATGCTCTACTGGAACCTCTCATTTTTTAAGAAGTCAAGAAACTGCTTGCTGCTAGGATCATATTTCTAGTCTGACATTCAACCTGGGCTAGTAATCTGGTCCCTATCAGGAAGAAAAATAGAGACATGCACCTATGTGTGGACTTTAGGAACTTAAACAAAGCATCCAAGAAGGATAATTATCCTTTGCCTTCTCTGGATGAGGTCCTCCAGATTGTGAATAGTACACAAATGATGTCCTTCTTGGACAACTTTTTAGGATACAACCAGGTAATGGTTGATAAGATAAATAGATTGAAAATAGCTTTCACCACTAAGTGGGGAATCTTAGCTTACAAAGACATCCCATTCATCGTCATCGACACTGGAGCAACCTTCCAGCAAGCTATGGATGTAGAATTCAGAGGGTTGGTAGGTCAATGTATCGTTATATATATGGATGACCTAACAATGTTTTCAAAGCAGAGAGGTGATCACATAGAAGACCTCAGAAGAGTGCTAAAGAAATGTGAGTAGTATGGCATATCCCTGAATCCAAAGAAATGCATTTCTAGGGTGACCACTGGCAAACTGCTTGGTCATGTCATATCTGAGAATGGGATAACCATTGACCCTGCTAGGGTAGATTCAATTATGAAATTACAGCTTCCAGGAGCAAGAAAGAACTAAAGTCTTACTTTGGTAAGATCAACTTCATCAGGAAGTTTATTACTAGATTTGCACAGATAGTAAGACCTCTCAATGTTATGCTAAATAAAGATGCCTGTTGTCTCTCAGATTTGCACCCTTGCTGAGTTGTGAAACTTGGCAATCTGGAGAAACATGGGATCTTTCTAGGTCTGTGGGTCACCTGTGATGGAAAGAGCCTCCGGAGAAGGCCGGCTTCCTAGCTGATAATCACCTAAAATCTATTGGATTTACAGAGGAAAAGGGAGAAGGAATGCTTCTAAAATGAAAGATAAAACTGGAAAACTTGAAAAGATAAGGGTGATGCACCAGATTCAATAAAAGAAACACTCACAGGACTGAGAAAAATGCACAAGATGACTAGGTACAACCAATAAACATACACAGATCAAGCTGATTTTAACAGAGGCAAGGAGCAAGAGATGATTAGAAGGAATTAAACATTCACAAACACATCATTCCTAGATCACATAGAGTCAAAATAGCATGAAGAGGTAAAATAACCAGCATTTATTTAATCAAAAGGCAAGGTTACAATAGTGGAATGCTCTGTTTGGAATCAGACGCCTAAATTACTATATCTTCCAACTTCCAACCCCTTTTTCATCTCATGCTTATGCATATATAGCATTTTGCCTTTGACCCAAGTTGGTTACAATCAATTCGTCCCATGGGCTCTGTCAAAAAATATCTGCATCTGAAGGGAGTGACGACCTGCTAGAAGTTATGGCATGGAAAATAGGAATAGAGCAGATGAGAGATATTTCTGGTCATCAATGTGAAATAGTTGAGTTGTCTGATTTGTAGCAATGAATGCTACAAATATCTGGAAAGGGTAGGTGAGGAATCAAATTTGAATTGCACACAAGTAGGATGCAAACCTTCGAAGAAAGTTTTATGGCACTGTAGATCTCTAAGTCCTCTAAACTTGACATCTGATCACTTGAATTTGTTGAATGATCAGGCCCTGCATCTAATACAATCGGCCCCTAAATTCCTTGTTTGAAGCTACAAATTTGAATGCATGCTGTCAAATTTATCTTTGCTGCAAAATGGTCGTCATTTGTATGCATACAGACATACAAAAATTGGATATACTTTGAAAATCATGATTACGTCATCATCCTAAAGAACCATGGTCGAAGAGGAGATCTGGATGACTTCATCATGCAATCTGGTCCTTCAAATCCTTCAAATTTGCACTTACACAATTTCTTCATTCACTTTTTTGCATATACAAATTGTTTTGCATGTCTTTGAATTTTCCTTTGTATATGCCTTTGTATATACAATAGAATGGCCAACATACAAAAATGGGCCTTAACCTTTGTATCACCCTTTGCACCTGCCTTTGAATTGGTCCTTGGATCGGCCATGACACATGTCATCATCTGATTTTCCGCTGAGCTGAAACTGGGACCCATCGCCGAACATTTGCATGCCTTATCGGCCATCGGAAAAACCTCAAATTGAGCCACCAATAAGGTTTGTCTCGCCAAAAGTCCTTGTATGTGACTTTGTATCTGTGATTGTATATGAGATACAATCGTGGATACATACAATGCGGAACTCAAAAGGATTATCAACCATATTGGAACTTTAGAACAGGTCTGGCTTGTATCTTTGCTTTTGCATCTTGGCACATACATGAACTTCTACATACAACCCGCGGATCCCAAATCATTATCTACCATATTCAATTCCGTAGTCGGGTCCAGCTTGTATGTATTCCCTTTGCATCTTCCTTTGTATATTACATATACAATGTGAATATACATGCAAAGCTCTATACAATCGCTCGTACATACAACTGTTGCATCTGACCCCTGTATATCACCTTTGTATGCTTCATCAGCCATCGAAAAAACCTCAAACTGAGCCACTGATAAGGTTTGTCACGCCAAAAATCCTTTGTATGTTTGCCCCTTGTATATTGCCTTATGTATCTTGCCGATGTACATTCATCTTTTGCATATGCACTTGTATATACAAGAAAACCTGATGTACATTCTCTTTTGTATCCCGCCTTTTGTATATCTTGCCTTGTACATTCATCTTTGTATATGGCCTTTGTATCTTGCCGATGTACATTCACCTTTGTATATGGCCTTTGTATCTTGCCGATGTACATTCACCTTTGTGTATTGCCTTTGCAAACAAAAATACATACAACAATACATACAAAGGACCTGATGTACAGTAACATTGTACATGACCAAGATACAAGAAAAAATTGTATCTGAGATGCAATTTGACCAAATGATAGAAAACTCCAAAAAAAGGATGACGTCATCATCATATACATGAAAAATGGCTAAGTATAAAACTAAGAAATTTCTAAGATAGAAAATAATTAGAGACAAAAGATTTTTGGGTTTTTCTCAGTTTTCTGCAAGGATTCTCAAGGTGAGATTTTTGGGATTTTTTGCAAGGTAGAGCATGGGTTTTTGAAGAATTTAAGCTTTGTAGGGTCATTTCTAAAGGATATTCAAGGAATATACAAGGTGAACTATTTAACTCTAGACAGAGGAAAATAGGTCAACATTTTGGTGACTTCTCAGGGATGTTTGCCTGCTAAACAAATTGACCAGTGGTCTTAAACATCCATTGGGCATGGAGTCATGCAAGGACTTAAAAATATCTTTGACAATCAATCGTGACCTCAATAACTCAACATATCAGTAATGAAGAACACTTGGAAGACCAAAACCAAAACAAAAATATTGAAAGCAACTTATCTAACTGTGCTAGACAGCACTTAGGGAAAACAAAAAGGGATCTAAACTATTGTGCAGTAGCACTTATTGAAAGCAAGAAACCTAATCTACTGATTCACAAGGCAACTCATACCTCAAAACACCTCTTCAGGGGTATCCCATTAACTAGGATAGGCAAATTTTCTCCATCCATGTTTGATAACTGAAATGCATTGTGCTCCTTGCATTCAGTAATGATAAACGGGCCACTCCACATGCTGTCAAACTTGGAGTGCCTTCCTGGCTTGCTTTTCAACTCATCCCATTTGAGTACCATATCACCCTCCCTAAAAATTCTAGGAGTGGCTTTCTTATCAAAAACTCTTTTTGTCTGGAGCTGATGATACTCCATAGCTTTCATAGCTTTATCTCTGATCTCTTCAAGCTCCATAAGTAGAGCATATCTGACAGCCATGGGATCTTCCTCTTCAAACATCTCCAACTGATTCATGATATCAAGTACTGGCAGCTCCACAGACATAGGCAATCTTGTCTCTTTTCCATAAACTAACATATATGGGGAGTTTCCAATAGACCTCTTAGGAGTTATTCTATCTGCCCATAAAGCAGATTTCAAATTGGTGTGTCAGGTTCTCTGGTTGTCCTCCATTGATCTTTTGATAATCCTTATGAGATTCTTATTTGTGGATTCAGCCAAACCATTACCCTGTGGGTAATAATTTGATGAAGTGTTCAAATAGATTCCATTTTTTACAGCCCAGTTAGTTATCTTCAATCCAACAAAGGCTAAAGCATTGTCAGAGATAATTGACTCAGGTACTCCAAATCTAGATACCAAATCACAATAAAAGTTCAAAACAACATTTTCATTGGCTTCCCTCAAAGCCACTGCTTCAGTCTACCTTGTGAAATAGTCTGTTGCTGTAAGTACCCACTTGTGGCCTGTGCTTGACGGTGGGTTAATGGGACCTATAAACTCAATGCCCCATCTCATGAAGGGTTGTTCTACTTGAATCGGATATAGAGGTAAAGTTGGCAGCCTTTCTTTGCCTGCAAAAATGGCGCATTTTACACACTTTTTGGCCCATGCATGGGCATCCTTGAATAAGCTGGGCCAGTAATATCCAGCTCTCATTATTTTTCAAGCAGTAGTCCTTGGGGCAAAATGACCCCCTACTGTTCCATCATGAAACTCTTGCAACACCTTGTTAGTTTGATCATTATCAATGCATCTTAATAACACACCATTAAAATCTTTTCTGAAAAGGATATCATTAATTAAAACATATGGAATATACTACAGTTTAAAATATCTTCTCTTGGTTCTATCTAAACCTGCTGGACATTCACCAGCTTGTAAAAAATGAGTCATGTCATTAACCCAACCTGTTCCAACTGTTGTTGTATCATCCTAATGTTCATCTTCAATGGTCAAAAACACCTCTTCTTCCTTCTCTGTTTCATTTTCAGACCTAGTAGCAAGCTGTTCACTGAGTCCTCTACCTCTGATGAGCTTGGTTATCTTGATATCTACGTCATATTCCATGACTTTGGTAATCCAACCAGCCCTTTTCTCATTAACATCCTTACCTAGCAGAAACTCCTTCACACCAGGGTGAGCAACCATCAAATGTACCTTATTGTTAGAAATAAGATGCCTAAACTTCTTGAGACTCTTTACCATGGCAAGGACATGCTTTTCAATGAAACTATACCTCTATTCATACTCCTCCAGTCCCTAACTAAAGAAAGCAATTGGCTACTCAAAGCCTTCACTTTGTTGTTGTACCAGAATTGCAGAAATTGTATCTAGATCGCCATAAGCATACAAAATAAACTCTTTTGAGAAATTGGGATTTACCAGAGTTGGTACAGCTGATAAAGCTTCTTTTATGGACTCAAAGCTAAGTTTGGCCTCTTTTGTCCAACTAAAAACTACATTTTTCTTTAACATAGAGGTCAATGGCTTCAATAAATTTGTAATGTCAGGTATAAATCTTCGTAGAAAATTAATTCTGCCAATAAAATTTTGTAGTCCTTTCTTGTGACTGGGTAAAGGCACCTCCAAAGTAGCTCTTACCCTTTCTGTATCAATGGTAACTCTCTCTTTTGACACATTGTGTCCTAAAAGCTTACCTTCATGCACAACAAAAATGCATTTCTTGGGATTGAGAGATATCCCAAACTCTTTACATCTCTCAAATACTTGTTTCAAGTGGGATAAATGTTCAGCTGCATCCTTAGAGAAAACTGTGATGTCATCCAGGTACACAAGTACCAATTTATAAAGCAAATCTTTAAAAGCCATATCCATAGCTCTTTGAAAAGTAGAGCCAACATTTGATAGACCAAAAGGCATCCTTTTGTAGGCCATGGTGCCCCATTTGGTGGTAAAAGCAATTTTAAACTGATCTTCTTCCTTGACTAATACCTGATTATAACCTGAATATCCATCAAGTAAGGAGAATCTTTCTGAACCAGCTATTACTTGCAGAATTTGCTCCATTGAGGGCAGCAGGTAGTGGTCCTTCAGGGAGGCTCTATTAAGGTTTCTAAAATCAGCGCACAGCCTAATTTCTCCATTCTTTTTCCTCACAAGAACAAGATTGGAGACCCAAGAAGTATGCTTGATCAGAAAAATGATGTTTCCCTCGTTTAGCTTAGTTAATTCCTTAATCATCAGAGGCTCAAGTTTTGGATTTAAAGGTCTTTGTTTCTGTCTCACAGGTTTCACACCTGTCTCTAACTCTATAGTATGCTGAGCAATATGGGGGTCAAACCCTTTAAAGTCTAAGTATTCCCAAGAAAACACAGCCTCAAATTCTTGACAAAGAGCAATAAAAGCTTTCCTATCCTCAGGTGAACAAATTTTACCAATTTTGAGAAGCTTACCTTTGAAAATTTCTAGCTCCTCATAATGTTCCTCTTTGACCTGCATGCTGGTTTTGCTCTTTTTTAGCTGATCATCAGTACCAAAAATGGATTCCAAGGTTACCAACCCTCTGGGCAACTTATTAGTCCTTAACTGAACAACCTGATCATCATCATATTGCTGTTTGAGTTTGTTTTGATTCATCACAGAAAACTCATCCTCTTCTAACAAAAAACGCAGAACCTGCTCATCACTCTCAAAAACCTGCCAATGAATGTTATTGTTAGGAATAGAGGGCCTATCAACTATCTTCACATGAGGCTATACCTTTTCTCTTTGAATCTCATTGGAGATATCGAACTGAGCCCCAATTGCAGCTAACCTATCTGCATGATTGTTCTAATTTCTTGGAATAGAGATTAGATTGAAAGCATCAAACTCCTCAATCATATCACATACCCTATGTTTATAGCATTTCAAAACATCATTCTTTGTAACATGCAGTCCCCTCACCTGATTCACAATAAGTTCGTTGTCCCCATACACCTGCAAATAGCCAATTTTCCTCTTCCTTGCCCATTGCAAACCTTGAATCAATCCTTCATATTCAGCAGTGTTATTTGTACACAAAAAAGCAAAATGGAAAGCATAATAATAACTGTCACTTTGTGGAGACACAAGCATTGCACCACCACCAGATCCATTCTTACTCCTAGAGCCATCAAAGTACATTGTCCATACCTCATCTTGTTGTTCTATTTGTTGTTCTGCACTCTTTACAAGGTTTGGAATTGTTGTTTCAGGTTCGTGTAGTATGTAAACCCCCATACCAATTTCTTGAATGGGTCCTTTAGGATCATCTACAATATTTTCTAAGGCCCACTCCTTTAACAATAGCTCTAGTATACTTTTAGCTTGCAGCTCTTAAGCAGCAACAATCTCAGGATCATCAGAAATAACGCAATTTGCATTAACGACACTTGGGACATAAGGCTCTATGTGATATTTGGCAAGCAATTCAAATTTTAGGGTCACTTTTGTGCCATATCGGGTCCTAAAAAATATGTGGGACCAATCCGAGGATAAATATCCTCCTATCTTGGCTGTGAACTCTCTTGACAAACACATGGCAAAATAAGGAGGTAAATCTATGATGAATACCTCTTGAGAAATAGAAACATTTGGATAGGTATGCAAAGTGAGACCTAGATCTTTTATCACACCTACAGTGTTAATAGCTGTGCCATCTAGCTGGAGTACACTCTTCGTAAGGGGTTGGTATTTCAATCTTAATTGGTCTGCAATTTGTTTTGGCATTACAGAACTACTTGCACCACTATCCACCATGCAGTTATGTACTAACTTGTCTCCTATTATTAATGCCACATAAAATGGAAGTGGTTTAGCACTCTTGTTGTCCTGAGATGAATTGGTAAGGACAACCCTAGCTGGGTCAACAGTTGCATCATTTGACACTTTTAAATCAGATAAGGCAGATTGTAGCATGTCATTTTGACCTGGGATGGCTAAAGAATCCCACATAGATATTGTCACATTCATTTTCTTCATATTTTTAATGATATTGAAAGGTGAAGTAATATTTACCTTCTGATGTGACTTTGCAGCGACAATATCAGCCTGCAAATGAGGCTATTCCCTGGCAGTTGCTTGAGTGTTCCTTTCCAATATATGGGGAATCTGGGATGTAGAAGGATCAACAAGTCCTTTTCCTTTGTTTGTTGCTTGATCTATCTCATAACCCCTCTTTTTAGCTCTCGTATTTGCTGCAACTGAAGTATTATCTCTATTTACGCCACATAACTCATCTTCCTGCCAGTTTAGGAAGGCAATATCATTATGAGGCTGTTCTTAATGTTGTACAGTCCCATCATTAGGTGTTTTTGGCTATGAAACTGTAACATTTTGCACCATTAGAGCTTGATTTATCACTCCATTTGAACAGGTTGCCTGACTGTGTGGCTGATTGCATGGAAAACACCATTCATACTCAGCTGCAAGGTTATTCTGAACAGGGACAAGGTCTCTAACTGCATTAATGGGTACGGGATTGTAAGGCTGGAAAGGCCTCTGGTTCACATTCTGCCTAGCACCCTGGTAATTGCTTTGATAAGGTGGCCTATTAGCTTGGTATGGCTAATTTTGCCCTTGATAAGGCTAATTTTGCCCTTGATTGAGTGGCTGATAAGGTTGTCTGTTCTGGGATTACTATTTTTTTATGTTCACCAACTCATTCCCAAAAGTTTGCAAGATATTTTCTATTTTCTGTTGGTTGTTTTTGATCTCTCTTAACTCTTGTGATGAGCTAGAAACAACAGTCTCAGGATTGGCAGTACTTGGCAATGTTGATGTTGTTGATAAAGGGGCAAAATACGGAATCGACAAAGGCATTGAAGCTTAAATCTCAAGAAAACAGGGCATTGGTGGTCTAGGTGCTATTTTCCTAGCTTGAATCAGGTTGTTTTCTACTCTAATAGCTATTTCATATGAATCAGGTAAACTTGTACCTCCCAATGATTGTATCATTACTGAAATGTCACTATTTAGAGCTTTCAAAAAATATAGAAATGCGTATTCTGATGAAGGCCTTACCGTGGTAGGAATTCTGTTCCATGTCTTCTAAAACCAAAAATTGAAATCCATCATTTTCTCCTGGGGAGCTCTCTTTATTGTAGTCATCTGTTCAACCAGCGATAAGTTATCAGACTTATCTTGAAATTGTTTGTTCAACTTATCACCTAGATCATCCCAAGTTGCAATGGTTTACACTGGTAAACTCCTGAACCACTGTAACTCTTTTCCTTTAAATGAGGTAGCCAGCAGCCTGATGGCTACATTTTCTTGAGTTACATGATGAACACCACATAGAGAAGCTACGTCTCTAATGTGCTCGATTGGGGTAGTTTGATCCTCCCCAGTGAAATAGGGCAGGCTCTTCAAAGCTGCCATGGGTATATTATCATGCACTATCAAATTCAATGGGCTGCCTCCATCAAAAGCCACAAATGGCTGATTTCTTTCCATTGGAACAACTAGAGGTAGGTTTGCTTGAACTGGTACAGGAACTATAGGTACTACTGGCCTGAAACTTGGTGGGGTTGATTGTATTCTTTTTGAAACCGGAGTTCTTACTATAGCTCTACTCTGTCTTCTAGGCGGAGACAGCTCCAAATAATCAAATGAACTCAAACTCTGAGTTTGTATCTTTCTCATAAAATGTGTGACAACATTGATCTACTTATCTTTTCTCAGTATGAGTCGCCAGATATACAGAACTGCCCCTCAAAGGCTTGATAATGCTAGTAGCATATCAAAACTAGCAATATGATTGTAGAGTCCCATCGAGCGTGCCAGAAACTGTTGTCTCTCAGATTTGCACCCTTGTTGAGTTGTGAAACTTGGCAATCTAGAGAAACATGGGATCTTTCTAGGTCTGTGGGTCACCTGTGATGGAAAGAACCTCCAAAGAAGGCCGGCTTCCTAGCTCGTAATCACCTAAAATCTACTGGATTTGCAGAGGAAAAGGGAGAAGGAATGCTTCTAAAATGAAAGATAAAACTGGAAAACTTGAAAAGATAAGGGTGATGCACCAGATTTAATAAAAGAAACACTCACAGGACTGAGAAAAATGCACAAGATGACTAGGTACAACCAATAAACATACACAAATCAAGCTGATTTTAATAGAGGCAAGGAGCAAGAGATGATTAGAAGGAATTAAACATTCACAAACACATCATTCCTAGATCACACAGAGTGAAAATAGCATGAAGAGGTAAAATAACCAGCATGTATTTAATCAAAAGGTAAGGTTACAGTAGTGGAATGCTCTGTTTGGAATCAGAAGCCTATATTACTAAATCTTCCAACTTCCAACCCCTTTTTCATCTCATGCTTATGCATATATAGCATTTTGCCTTTGACCCAAGTCGGTTACAATCAATTCGCCCCATGGGCTCTATCAGAAAATATTTGCATCTGAAGGGAGTGCTGACCTGCTAGAAGTTATGGCGTGGAAAACAGGAATAGAGCAGATGAGAAATATTTTTGGTCATCAATGTGAAATAGCTGAGTTGTCTGATTTGTAGCAATGAATGCTACAAATATCTGGAAAGGGTAGGTGAGGAATTAGATTTGCATTGCACACAAGCAGGATGCAAACCTTTGAAGAAAGTTTTACGGCACTGTAGATCTCTGAGTCCTCTAAACCCGACATCTGATCACTTGAATTTGTTGAATGATCGGGCCCTGCATCTAATACAATCGGCCCCTAAATTCCTTGTTTGAAGCTACAAATTTGAATGCATGCCGTCAAATTTATCTTTGTTGCAAAAGGGTCGTCGTTTGTATGCATACAGACATACAAAAATTGGATATACTTTGAAAATCATGATTACGTCATCATCCTAAAGAACCATGGTCGAAGAGGAGATCTGGATGACTTCATCATGCAATCTGGTCCTTCAAATCCTTCAAATTTGCACTTACGCGATTTCTTCATTCGCTTTTTTGCATATACAAATTGCTTTGCATGTCTTTGAATTTTCCTTTGTATATGCCTTTGTATCTGCAATTGTATATACAATACAATGGCAAACATACAAAAGTGGGGCCTTAACCTTTGTATCACCCTTTGAATAAGCCCTTGGATCGGCCATGACACGTGTCATCATTTGATTTGCCGCTGAGCTAAAACTGGGACCCATTACTGAACATTTGCATGCCTTATCAGCCATCAGAAAAACCTCAAACTGAGCCACCGATAAGGTTTGTCTCGCCGAAAGTCCTTGTATGTGACTTTGTATCTGCGATTGTATATGAGATACAATCACAGATACATACAATGCGGAACTCAAAAGGATTATCAACCATATTGGAACTTTAGAACAGGTTCGGCTTGTATCTTTGCTTTTGCATCTTGGCACATACATGCACTTCTACATACAACCCACGGATCCCAAATGATTATCTGCCATATTCAATTCTGCAATTGGGTCCAGCTTGTATGTATTCCCTTTGCATCTTCCTTTGTATATTACATATACAATGCGAATATACATGCAAAGCTGCATACAATCGCTCGTACATACAACCGTTGCATCTGACCCCTGTATATCGCATTTGTATGCTTCATCGGCCATTGGAAAAACCTCAAACTGAGCCATCGATAAGGTTTGTCACGTCGAAAATCCTTTGTATGTCTACCCCTTGTATATTGGCTTATGTATCTTGCCGATGTACATTCACCTTTTGCATATGCACTTGTATATACAAAGAAAACCTGATGTACATTCTCTTTTGTATCCCGCCTTTTGTATTGTACATTCACCTTTGTATATTGCCTTTGCAAACAAAAATACATACAACAATACATACAAAGGACCCGATGTACAGTAACATTGTACATGACTAAGATACAAGAAAAAATTATATCTGAGATGTAATTCAACCAAATGATAGAAAACCCCAAAACAAGGATGACGTCATCATCATATACATGAAAAATGGCTAAGTATAAAACTAAGAAATCTCTGCGATAAAAAACAATTGGAGACAAAAGATTTCTAGGTTTTTCTGGGTTTTCTACAAGGATTCTCAAGGTGAGATTTTTGGGATTTTTTGCAAGTTAGAGCATGGGTTTTTGAAGAATTTAAGCTTTGTAGGGTCATTTCTAAAGGATATTCAAGGAATATACAAGGTGAACTATTTAACTTTGGACAGAGGAAAATAGGTCAACAATGCCAAGATAGAATGGACTCCTGAAGCAAAGGCAACATTTGGAGATATAAAGAAAGCCATTACAGATGCCCTAGTCCTAATCAATCCAGACTATACCAGAGATTTCTAGATATACTCATTTGCATTAGAACATACATGTGCAACAGTCTTAACTCAGAGGAGTGAGGCAAAAGAGGAGAAACCCATTTCATTCATGAGTTCCCCATTCAGATATGCTGAGCTTAGGTATATGGATGTAGAGAGATGAGCTATTGCCTTAGTCAGAGCCGTGAAAAAGTTCAAGCATTATATCCTGAGAAGTAAAGTAATTGCAGTAGTACTTGATTCAACTATGAATATGCTCCTTATGCAAAGTGAAGCAAGAGAGAAAAGAGCTAAGTGGATCACTGTACTACAAGAATATGATATGGATATAACTCCAATGAAACTAGTCAGGGGACAAGCCCTTAGTCAGATGATAGCAGAGATAGACCCCAATCTGACAAGTCAACAATATGTAGTAGATGCAGAAGTACCTGATGACTGGTACTCTAATATCAGGCATGTCCTTATCACAGGGAGATGTCCACCCAATATGCATGCATCCTAGAGAAGAGAATTAAGTCACAAAGATATATGATTAAAGGAGGAGTCATGTTCAAGAAAAATTATGAGGGGATATACCTCATGTGCTTAGACAAACAAGAAGCTGCCAAAGTCCTTCTTGAATTACATGATAAGTTTGGTATAACCCATGGAACACATCTCGCTACCGCACATGCCATCTTGAGGGCTGGGTATTATTAGCCCACTATCTTCAAGGATATAGCCGACCACATCAAATTCTACCATACATGTCAAACTACTTCAAACAAAGAGAAGTATGCAGCTCAACCATTGCAACCTGTGATGGAGATGCACCCATTCGCACAACGGGGCATGGATTTCATCGGTCCCATCAACCCTCCATCCTCTACAGGACACAAGTATGTGTTGACTATTACAGATTATTACACTAGATGGATAGAAGCCATCAGTAGTAAGACATGCACATCAGATGATGTGATCAAGTTTTTGGAAAGCAATATCAGCACCAGGTATGGAATCCCTTATGCTCTAGTTTGTGATAACAGACCTTCTTTTGCATCTCTTAAATTTTTGAGTTGGGCATTTGATCATGGGATAATTTTAAAGTTTTCATCTAATTACTACCTCCAAGGTAATGGCCTAGCTGAATCAACCAATAAGCATCTATTGAATATCATTAAAAAGCTAATTGAAAAGAATCCTAGGGAGTGGAACACTTTACTTAATTATGCCCTATGGGTAGACAGAACAAGAATTAAGATTGCCTTGGAAAATTCTCCCTACTAGCTAGTGTATGGGGTGGATCCCATCCTCCCTATCAACTTGAAAATCCCAACCCTACAATTTGCCCAAGAATATTTAGGCATTGATAATAAACAAGAGGTCAAGTTATTGCAACTAATGCACTTAGAAGAGAAAAGAGACAAGGCAATTAATCAATTTTCTAAACATCAGGCTATTGTCAAACATTGGTTTGATAAAAGAGCCAAAGTAAAGGCTTTTAGGATCTCAGATTTGGTCCTATCATGGGATAAAGCCCATGAGAGGAAGGGTGATCATGGAAAATTTGATAAACTCTAGATTGGCCCCTTTCAAATATAAAATTTTTTAGGTGACAACACCTACAGGCTCAAGACTTTAATAGGTGAGGATGTGCCATTGCTAGTCAATGGCCAATTCCTTAAACACCACTTTCAGGCCTAGGTAGGTCAGTTCAAAATAATGTACAATATGTGTATATTGTATAGTTGCTTGTATAGCTTGCTTTGTGTGTTTTATTTGCTTGTGTGTTATTGAGTCCTTATTTTGGTCAGTCAATATAGTACCCCTTTCCACTTCAGAAAACTAGTGAAATTGTTATAATTCAAGAAAAGAACACAAATTCTTACATGGGTTGTAGCTCCTGTCAGTTTAGGTTCCCTTGATCAGGTTTGTGATGTCATGTTCATCAGTGGTAACTCTTTTGATCAAGGAGATCCTCACATAATACACCTAACAGCCTTGGATTTGTTGAAGCCACTAGTGTAGTGTTAAGTAAAAAATCTAAAGGTTTGCCCTTGCTACCATTGCAATTCTAAACCTAAACAAGCAAGTGACCACTCCTTGCAAATGTGCTTACATGATCATATCTTATGAAAACTAAAAACTGAGAAAGAAATATATTGAATATCAAAAGAAATAAAGGCAATCCAAGTAACTCTACCAGGGCTACAGACGCCTGTCTGGTAGTGGGGCTCTACTTGGGAGAATTGCAAAGATAACCTTGTCGGGGCTATGGACACCTGTGTTGATAACTGAGAGGGGGGGGTGAATCAGTTATCCTAATTATTTCCCTTATTGAACTTTCCTTTTAATTGAAGCAGCATAAAATCAAACACAAAACATTAACCATGAAATAAGAAACACATGACACAGTATTTTTGACGTGGAAACCCTGTTAAGGGAGAAAACCACGGGGTGATTAACCCAAGAATTATTCTCTGTTAGAAGAATAGGAAATTACAAAAATGGCACTTGCCAATTAGGGCTCACTGCCCGAGCACACTGCTCACAAGAGGCTCACTGCCTACAAGAAGACACACTGTCTTACAAAGTGATAAGAATCACAGTCTTGAACTGATTGGAAGCATCTGCATATGCTGGAGTTCAGTTCCGGTTAGGTTCAGTATACTGATCTGCTGCACTTCATCTTTCCTCTGTTCTTTAGTCTGTTATCCTTTCACATACCGGATCTTTCTTGCTACTTCTGCTCTACTCTGGACTTGTTCGCATATCCTTTCACACATTTCACACACTTTACAACTAAATCCATCCTCTATATATATCCGCACAAGTAATTTCATCACCTTTCTAGTCGGCATCCGGAACAGTCTAGTTTCTTACAAACTTAGTTCTGTCGGCTGAATCCTTGCTCACCAAGCAATGCGGATCAAGCATATACTTGTAGATATCATCAATTATGTCGGCCAAACATGATTCATGCCTCCGCAACCTTTATCATCATCTGTAACACATCCGGAAAGTAGTCTGATACTCTGTCAGTCAGTTCTTCCTCTGTTTTCACTGTCTCTCAGGAATCCGGTACTCAACTATTCATATCTTTTTCCTTGTCCAACTCCGGAGGCTAAATCCTTGGAATATACCACTCAAGATAGTCCTCTTGACTTCCCTAGATCCGCACTGCACCAAGACACTTCCTCTGAGAGATCCGGACCAATCTGTCGGACCTTGCCACATGCTCTGTTCTTGTTCACCGGACCACAACAATCTTCAATCTGACTTCCGGTAGAGACATATCATGACTTGCGGATATGTGGGATGACCTTTGTTGCCATCAATGACAACAACCATGAATCCATATAGTGTCTCTTGCCAACAATCTCCCCCTTTGGCATTGATGGCAACACTTAGTGAAAAATGACTAAGTGTTTACACTATGCTCCCCCTTTGCTGATGCTCTGTCTTTATATACAATTTCCGGAACTCCCCCTGAGTTGGATTCCTCATTTTTCACTGCTCCTCACTCCCCCTTTGACATCAATGGCAAAGGGTAGGGTCCGCACACCAAAATTTTCAAAAATTTTCTATATATAGCCGCATATTTACATACTCACATATACTGCAGAATGTCTGCAAAGGATGTCTGCAGTTGAACCATTTCAGTAGCCCAACTTAGCTTCATTCTGTCCAAGATTGAAATGTGACCACTCAACAAAAATGCAAAAGCTTCTGCCCGCCTGAGATCTGTCGGATCTTTTGTATGGGCGGTGGTCTGGGCATCACTGATGGCCTCATGCATAGTTTCCAACTTAGGGACTATAATCCTTCTAAGTTCTCCCATCCGGTTGGTAATGTTCTTCCTCTCCTTCTCAAGATTCTTTATTTCATTCAAGACTGCAATAGTCTGACATTCTTGATTTATTATAGAGGAAGAGAGAGGATCAAAACTTTGAGATAAGCTTTGAAGCTTGTCCTGTTCCTCTTTTATTTTCTTGTCAATTGCTGCTGTTGCCTTTGACCAAGATATACAAAATTTGTAGATGTCACCGCCATCCTTAAGAGCATTTTCTAAGCTCTTTATTCCAATGCTTACAATCTTCCTATCCTTAGAGATTAATTCTAATATTTCAGAAAATCTCTTATCCAAAAATTCCTTCCGGACCTTTTCTTCAGCTGATTTTTCTAGAGAATTAAAATGTGTATCAATACTGCTGACTAAGGTTTTTAGATTACCGGAAGTGGAGGCTGTCGGATCTATCTGGATTGATGGCATGATCTTTACAAGTACTCCGGAAGCAGCCTCTATCAACTCACAGTCTTCCATATGAGACTTCAGGAGCTTTTCATTTGCCTTGGCATTTGCAAATGAAGCTATCTTCATTGTTTGTACCGGAGAGAGAGAGTCAAAATCAAATGGACCTTTTAGAAGCTCCGGTTCATCAATCTCTAGAGTTTCTTTGCTCAAAAATTGTTGAACAGTTTGTGCAGTGTCTCTTGCCGGAGACAGATGTTTCTTTTCTTCTGCAGTCTTAGAACTGTCAACCTCTTTGTCTGTCACCACTGCTTCCTTCTCCTGCAATTGCTCTTCTTCTTTGGATCCGGAGACTGTAGGGGAAACCGGAGGAGAGATGCTTGCTTGTTCATGGGCCACTTCTTCTGGAGCAGAGGGTCCCAAGTCCTCACTTGTCTGTTCAGGGCTCACTTCTTCCAGAACAGAAGATTCCAAATCAGCAGCTGTTTCTGCACCTAAGTCCTCTACAACAGGAAGATTGAACCTTTTGAAGGCCTTCCGGAGGATCTCTTCTGTCTCTTGTGCCACTTTGTCAGTCTCACCAAGCATGAGCTGATTCATCCTGGCTTTACTTCTGAACTCATCTTTGCAGTCCTTGAAGATCATGTTCATTGTCTTGGGATCAATTTGAGGATATAGCTGAATAGCTATCTGCTCCCGGATCTCAAGATCTTTGGCATGAGCATTATTCTTTCTTACTTCCATTTCCTTCTCTAGGCTTTTAGGAATGAGAGATATGATCTCAATGAAAGCCTTATTGTATGTGTTCAGATATTTAACTGTGGCTTCCTGCAGAGTCTTTTGGTCTGCCTCACTGAAGTCATCATAGGATTCAGTCATTGGTTGAAGGTTTCCATCCACCGTGACCGACTTGATTATGCTCTCTAGTGACAGAGTGGGTTTTTCAACAGTTACCTCTGCCATTTCATCCTTGTCTTGGCCTGTGGAGGGCTTACCGGATCCTTTCTTCTTCTGTTTCTTTACTTCTCTTACTTCCTCATCTGATTCTGTTTCCTCTTCATCCTTTTGGCTTTCATAAGCCCTTGATGCTTTTGTCTTGGATCTTTTACCGGATGCCTGGACTTCCGGTTTTGAGCTTTTGGTTGTGGAAGGTGCAGATCTCTTTGATGATCTGGTCCGAGTGGGGGTTTCAACCGGAGCACTTTCTTTGCTTTTCTCTTCTTCCTCAGCCTTTCTCCTCTTTTCCCGGCTGGCATCAAGTGCCTCTTTTGAGATGCCTAGGCCTTGAGCAATGTGCTCTACTTCTTTTCTCACTTTTCTCTTAATCTCAGGTTCCCTGAGTTCTACATGTAATTTCACACTCAGCTCCTCAAAGGTTCCAAACCTTTCTGCCTTAGGATCTTTGGGCTGACTTAGCATGTGTTGAACATGCAGCTCTACTATCTGTTCATCAACTTCATACCCCATGGGCATGATCCAGACAGTCCTTGGCTCCACTGCCTCCATTAGGCACTGATCAGTGTCAACCATAAAGCATACTGAGTCCTTGTATTTGTCAATGAGAGACTGGGGAATTCTCTCTCTTGCTTGCATCATGCTCTGAAAGTTTTTGAAGTATCCCCATAGAGCTGTATTTCTCGCTTTTGCATCCCCAAGTCCATGCAAATAGTCTCTTATCTGGACTGCAACAGGTTTGTCATTCTGCCATACCCATCCACTTGTTCCGGGTAGCTCATTCATGAAGTAAAAGAATAGACATATAATGAGAGTACCATACTTAAAGGAGTTCTTCTTGTCTTTCTTGATTTTCTGTACATTTTCCATTAATTGGCTTAGTAGTAGTTCACAAAGATCATAATCTGCATTCTTTCTTAGCATTTCATATGCTGTGTATATTGCAGTTCCGGATACAGAATTCTCCCTGCTGGAGTGATAGATCTTGTATCCTATTATCATTGATGCATATTTGATATCCGGATCCGAAATATCTTCAATGGTCATTGCCCTCTTATCATATTTTGATCCGGTGGCCTCAGTTACAACGTTGTTCTTGACAGATTTGAGGATAGGTACCCCCCCGGAAGAGTATAGACCAGTTACTGCTCTAATTGCTTCTTTTGTGATCTTACAGGGTCTATCTAGCCAAAGGAAGTTGTCATGCATCCTGCTCAGTACATACCGGACCCATTCATCTTCTTCAAAGCTAGGGAAATGAATGAATTGCTCAAATTGTTTCTTCTGGATACCCTTATACTCTGGTTTGAGCTCAAAAGCATTGTCTATCAGTTGCTTGTGATAGAGGTCTCTTAATTTGAATTCCCCAAATTCCTCAATGTTTGCGTGTATGTAAACCCTAATATCTTCAGTATGTAAGATTCCGTGGGGAACACTAGAGAAGGCTCCTAGTGGATCTACCTCCAATGATTTGTAGGGATATTTCTTGAATGAGGGGCGAGGTCTATCAGAGATCTTAACTATGTTTGGAGTAGCCATTCTTCAAAGATTTGCAGTGAGGCAATGAAAAACGAAGAATACCTTATGCGCCTTCGGTTTGCACGGAGTGGTTGGATTGATTTCTTTATGCAATAGCTTCGGCAGGAGATCCTTGGTGTGCTTGATGAACCTTGTTGCAGAGCTCCACTATTCGCTTCTTCTCAAGTGTAGAATGAGCAGATAACTTTTGAGAAATCCCTTATATTGCTCCGCAAACCCTAGTATCTGTCTGCAATAAATGCTTCACCTGCATTATTCCGGTTTACCATGTCTGGACAGCTTGGAGTATCCCGGATTAGTCCTGATCACTGAATATCATCCGGATCTTTAAATCATGAATAAATCTAGGTAACATATTACAAGAACATCCCAAACACTCTGTCCAATCCGCAAGACAAGATCGTGCACTTCCGGATCTCTCCGGACCTTTTTGTAATCCTTTATCATACCAGAGCACCTCCCTGAACAGGTCTAACTTAATCGAACACAGCTTCTTCATAACTCCATGCGGACCTCTGAAAACTTGACTGAAGCATCTCAGGACTTATATCTACAAACCCTTTAATCCGCATCTTGTGCCACATCCGGCACAACTTGTTTGGCTGGGGGAACAGAATCTTCTTTGAGTCTCCCCCTGAGCCTGAGCTCACTTTTTAATTTCCGGAAGAAATATCAGCACCAGAATCTGGTGCGGATCCAACCTCTACATTCTCTGAGCTTTTCTTCACCCAAATCTTGCTCATCTGATTCCTAACTTCATCCGCATTCATCTTTTGTTTACCCTTGTCTTGATTCTGATCATACACCGGACCTCTTTTGTCCTGATTCTTGTTTCTGCAGACTTTAGCATTATGACCGGACCTATTGCAGATTTGGCAAATAACATTTCTTTGCATATTTAACTGATATCCCCTTGATCTGCATTGATTAGCCATATGACCTACTCTATTGCATGTAAAGCATCTACCTTTGAATGATTTGTTTACTTGCATAATTCTGCATTCATGGGATTTGTGTCCATACCTTTTGCAGTTGAAGCACTGTCCGGAGAAGGATGAATTAATCTGATTCATTCTCATTCTGCACTGATTAGCTTTGTGACCAAAATGGTTGCAGCTGTGGCAGTATCCATTGAAGGATGGATATTTTTGAGCATTTGGCTGTCTTACCGGAGGTCTTCTAGGCCTGCTCCTTGGATTTTCTGATCCAAGATTCCTCTGACCGGATCCGGAGCTTTCTCCTTTCTCATATCCCAAACCATACTTGTCATCAGTTCTCTTTTGACTTCCAAGAAGAACTTCAAGTTGAGCAGAACTTATCTTGAATTTCTCTTTATATTCATTTGCTGTTTGAAGATCTCTTTTGAGAGAGGTAATTTGATCCTCAAGTTTTTCTTCATTATCTTTGGCATCTTCAAGATCAGATTCAAGATGTCTGATAATCCTGTCCATCTGGTGGCATTCTTCTGATTTTTCCTTAAGAGATTGTCTTAGATTGTCTTCAGCCTTTCTTTTTTCTTCAATCTCTTGAGTGAACTTTATAGTTCCTGATTCCATTTCATGTCTCAACATAATGACTTCTTTTGATAATTTTTCACATAACTTGGTTTGCTCAGTCAATTCTTCATTTGTATTGCTTTCTTCACTTTGTCTTGCCAACTGTTGGAGCAGCTCCTTTCTCTTTTTCATAGAGAGACTTAATTTGTCTTTTAATTCCCTCATGAATTCATCAGCCTGTTTGAGTCTTTCTCTTAATTCACTGACTTCAGAATTTGACTGTTCAAGATCCTCAAGGGCAGTCTTGAGTTGCTCCTTTAAACCATATGCATCCATTTGAAATCCCAGATCTTCCTCAAGCTGTTAGGCTCTATTAGGAGGAACTTGGCTCTGATACCAATTGTTGATAACTGAGAGGGGGGGGTGAATCAGTTATCCTAATTATTTCCCTTATTGAACTTTCCTTTTAATTGAAGCAGCATAAAATCAAACACAAAACATTAACCATGAAATAAGAAACACATGACACAGTATTTTTGACGTGGAAACCCTGTTAAGGGAGAAAACCACGGGGTGATTAACCCAAGAATTATTCTCTGTTAGAAGAATAGGAAATTACAAAAATGGCACTTGCCAATTAGGGCTCACTGCCCGAGCACACTGCTCACAAGAGGCTCACTGCCTACAAGAAGACACACTGTCTTACAAAGTGATAAGAATCACAGTCTTGAACTGATTGGAAGCATCTGCATATGCTGGAGTTCAGTTCCGGTTAGGTTCAGTATACTGATCTGCTGCACTTCATCTTTCCTCTGTTCTTTAGTCTGTTATCCTTTCACATACCGGATCTTTCTTGCTACTTCTGCTCTACTCTGGACTTGTTCGCATATCCTTTCACACATTTCACACACTTTACAACTAAATCCATCCTCTATATATATCCGCACAAGTAATTTCATCACCTTTCTAGTCGGCATCCGGAACAGTCTAGTTTCTTACAAACTTAGTTCTGTCGGCTGAATCCTTGCTCACCAAGCAATGCGGATCAAGCATATACTTGTAGATATCATCAATTATGTCGGCCAAACATGATTCATGCCTCCGCAACCTTTATCATCATCTGTAACACATCCGGAAAGTAGTCTGATACTCTGTCAGTCAGTTCTTCCTCTGTTTTCACTGTCTCTCAGGAATCCGGTACTCAACTATTCATATCTTTTTCCTTGTCCAACTCCGGAGGCTAAATCCTTGGAATATACCACTCAAGATAGTCCTCTTGACTTCCCCAGATCCGTACTGCACCAAGACACTTCCTCTGAGAGATCCGGACCAATCTGTCGGACCTTGCCACATGCTCTGTTCTTGTTCACCGGACCACAACAATCTTCAATCTGACTTCCGGTAGAGACATATCATGACTTGCGGATATGTGGGATGACCTTTGTTGCCATCAATGACAACAACCATGAATCCATATAGTGTCTCTTGCCAACAACCTGCTGGCAGCAAGGCTCTATCTAGGTTGGCTACATTGAGGGTTAAATCAAACTATGTAGCTTAACATCTATCACTAGTGTTTTCAACTTGTCTTCAAGATGAAGGAAATGAATCACATGCACACACCTGATTCCTTATTATATTATTATGTTGATGAACATGATATCATTTAGGAACCTTAGGATGCTTATGCTTGATAAGAGCTAGAACATTATGTCTTAATTTATCTTCATTTCTTGAATTATTTAAATTTTAGTTGTTTTCTTTGGTGGCAAGTTGTTGTGTGGTTACACAATGTGCCCCATTTTGCCTCAGCAAAACAGGGACCCAACTTTTTGGCTTGGCTTGTCTTGTGCCCCTTTGCTTTTGGGCAGTATGGTAAAATCAGTATCAAATGCATGTCAAGATGTTATCCTAGGCATGTCTAGACCTTGGGATATAGGTCAAATTTTCAAAGTTTGAATTTCTTCCTACAAACCCTGCTAGATGAAAGAGTATAAAATTCTAAGTAGAATTGCTTTTTGAAGCACCCAGAAATTTGTTAAAAAAAAGAAGCTACACGTAGTCAAAGTTTGGTCAACGAGTCATAAGGATATTCACATGGCCATAACATCTGGATATCAACTTAATATCCTCACCTCTGTTAACATCTAGATGTCAAATTTAATGTACTCAGTGGATTAAACATCACACATAAGGATATTAGTTAACATGCAAACATTAACTTAATATCTAGACCTTAATCTAAGATCCACATCCCAATAATGTCACAATCACACTGACTCAACATTAGGATTTATCTCATTGACATCATCCAGACTTTTATTCATATGGATATCGTGCATTTCTTAATGTCAGGATATTATCTTAATACCCGATCCAGATGACGTCATGTCATCCTAGTCCTATAAAGAACGCCAAGCTTGTTTACGCCATCAGGATATTAACCCATATGGATATTAAGTTTTCGAAGATCCAGACCTTATCTTAATATCCATATCATGATGACGACACCTTTACCCCAATGTAACACTAAGGATATACCATGCTTACATCATCAGGATATTAAGCCGTAGGCATATTTCGCATTCTTAATGTCTAGACCTTAACTTAGTATCCATGTCCTCGGTCCAACCAATGATATCATGTCATGTGTCCACATGAACATTCAAACCTATTGCAAGTAGATTTGAAACCCGATGGTGAATCTTCAGTCAATGATGGTTGACCCAACCTACGCTTATGCCATCTAGATATTCTCATCTGGATATCCATGGGGATTTTTCTTGCAGGATATCTATCCTCACATCCCTGTGCTTTTTTGCATTAAATGCTGAAAGAGAAGGTCGTTGGCCTTTAAATTTCAAAGTGTGCCAATGGACACTTGTATGAATATCCCACGATTGTGTTGGGGTAAGACTGTCAAATCTCTCGAAAACCATTAATAAGCCCTAAAATCAGAATTTGGTTAAAATAAAAGGGGATTTTGTTGTCATAATTAACACAATTGCATTTAGAGAGACCATATTCCTGCGCAAAAGATCTAAGAATTTAACAGAGTTACTATAGTGAGCCTGTGACCAAATTTTTGGCACAGCAAAGGATCATCTGCACATAGGAATTTCTGGTATTCACCTGCATTTATTTCAATTCAAATTTTGCAAACCAGGTATGTATGAATATGAGGCCTAACTGGTTATTTTTATGATGATGCTCCATGATTTTGAGTTAAAGTGAACATCAAATGCTAAAATTGAATGAGTTTAGGGTTAACTATGGATTAAATGTATATTTGAATGCAATGTTTATTAATCTCGTAGATTTAATAAATGCTAACCCTAGTATTATAGAATGCCCTGGTTAAGACATGTCCATGAAATTGTAGAATGAAATGTCGCAACCAAGGATGGATAAGCATGATGTCGAGTTCAAACAAGACATGTTTCCAAAATCACACAGCACATGCAACAAACAGGGTTTTGCGGAAGACACCCACTCTGGAAATATAGACACTGAAGCATTCAGAGCTAAAATCAATGGTTGAGAGGATCATCTCATGCTGAAGAATATAGTAACGTCATAGATGTACTATGCGGCTGGGTTCCCTTATGCAGCAGAAGCTCTGGGACTCTTGATTGCATGTACTCAAAATTATAATATCGTCACAAGGAGAGTTGAGAAGCAAGGAAGGGTCTATGCAGATTTGTCTGTGGATGGGATAACTAAGGCATTTAATTTGCCAACATCTAGGGGAATCTATCTGCCAGACCTAGATGCATTGGCCAAGGAATATGACCTTAACCAGAAAAATTGCAGAAAGGTGATTTATCAGGGATGGAGAGATCCGGCCAACAAAGCCAAGGTAGTGGCTAAAATGCCACAACATTTGTATAAATATGATTTTAGTGAGGAAGTGCAGTAAATGATTTTCTTGCTCAGCAGAATGAGTGGGAGGGCAAATTGTGGAACTTTTGAATCCTAGATGTTTGGTCTGATCAGGATGGTCATTGAGAACATAGATGGAAAGATCTAGTGGGCTAGAATTATTAGTGATGCCCTGTATGATCAGATGGTAAAATGGAGAAAAATGAAAGATAGAGTATTCAAAATGACTTCATACCTAGTATATGCCTGTGTAGCTAAGGGCACTTTCAATGGATTGTAGACAATAGGGAAGATGGGCAAATTGCCCCATGAGAAGATTCCTTAAGAGCATTACCTCCAGTTGGAAAGAACACAATCCATACAACACTATAGGATGGTGAATGACTGTTTCATAATGCATATTGTTAGACTCCTGGAAGGAGATAGAGCCAAAAGATTCTCAGTAGGATCTACTAAGTTGATTGATGCATATGGTTCTTGGTTTATACAAGCCAAGACCTACTCCTATATTTGGATGGAAGGATTTAGTGGAAATCCATTCATGCTGCCAAGGTATCCATCGGATAAAGTAGTCCTAATGGAGATGGTGGGACATCAACTCCCTATATTTGAGTTGTCCAAGAAGAAATAAGGAAAACTGTATAGAAAACTCCCTATACAAAGTGACTAGTTAATGGTAGCATCTATGGATAATGCCAATGATGTTGAATCAGATTTGAAGAATTTGAACTTGCAGTTGTTTTAGTTGGCCAGAGACTATGACCCCTATCATAGGGTTAAGAAGAGGTTTAACAAGAAATACAAACACATCATGCACCTAGAAGATTATTGGGTGAACTGTGATGATGAGCATGAGGTAAGGACAAGAGAATATCAGAGGCTAACCTTGGATTAGATGAGGACCATTGGGCAGCCGAAAGTCCCTCCATAGATTAAGAAAGATGATGGTGACATCATGGACCCAAAGCATGAGGAAAATAAGATATATAATGACACCATCTCCTCCCCAGATCTAACACAGGGAGATGAAACATCAATTGATGTCCTTATTGCCAAAGTCATGGTAAGGACTAAAAATTGGGTGGCCAAGAAGGTCAATTAATTAAAATAAAAAGGGTGTTGTTGCCACTTATGACAAGAAGAGAAAAATGAAAGAAAGAGAAGAACCAGGATATGATGACTTCCTGGTACATAAGAGGCAGGTCCTTGAGACTAAACTACTGCAGCCCAGTTCATCTAGAATTGCAGAACAACCTACTACAGAGGTGGTTTCTTTAGTATATCAGCTTCCATCACCTACTCTAGGTACTGCTCTTAAAGCAATTCCTATATTTGCACCTCAAGTGTCTGCTATGGAAGAGGAGGAAGACATAAATGATGAAGGGAAAGATCATATACCAATAGGGACATTACTTGGGAAAGGGTAAGATCCGCTGCATGGAGTCAAGGTACCCAGACAAAGTAGTTATCAAGGCCCTCACATGAGAGGAGTCATCACACCACCACCATCAGCATCACAACCAACTGATCCAACCTTGAATGTAGTGAAAGAGCTACATCATAATGTGCCTGCTGAGGGTATCATTAAAGTAAAATCTAAAATGGCGCAAGAGGCCATTAGTAAAGCATCAGAGAAAGAAGTAAATAAGCCTCTTCCATTGAGTGCTACAAAAAATTTAACTAGTCATAATGTAGTCACAGATGTGACTAATCATCCTATTGATACCCTACTCCACCACTCAGAATCTATAGTTGGGAGTAAGGACACAAGAATAGAGGATATAAATATCGATAGGGTAGAGTCACTAGAGGTGGAAGTGCAAATGGAACATCTAAATGTCCTTATTGATACAGTCACCAGTCCCCAAGTAATTGATTTAACATATCAACCTAAGGGTGGGGAGCAAGAAGAAAAGACTGACAACAATGATCAGGGACCAGAGGAGAACATCCCTATGGATATTGATGACACAAATAAAGATGCCCAAATTGAAGGGCCACAAAAGGATATCCTGGTGGATAAGCCTGAGCAAGGGCCAGTGTTGGGATCAGTCATAGATACAGAAGACAAAACTAATGAAGGTGAAGAAAGACAACAAACACAAACACCTCATTAGGATGACCAAACACAAGGGCCCGAGAACATCCAAGTAGAAAATATCCAAGAAGAGCTAGCCCAGGATATGCATATAGATGATAAGGTTCATGAGGAACCAATAGATACATTCCATCTCGATCATCGCCCGCTAGAGAAAGAAAATATTCATGATGATGGCCGGGCTGATCAAGATGAAGACCAACAAACATAAAATCCTAAGGTCATCCCATCACAACAAGATCAGGATGGAAGACAACAAGAAAATATACAAGTTTCTGTCGGTGATGATGGGACTAATAAGAATAAATAGATACAAGATGCTCAAATTGAGCAGCCAGACCAAGGAGGGTCAGGATCAACTGCATTCTCATAGATGTCATCGGAGGTGGCACATCCATAAGAGGAGACTGAGCCCTTTGATTTCAAATCACTATTTACATTGGACCCAACCAAATAGAAGAGGAGGGCAAGGACAATCTCAACAATAAAATGAGATGCATCTACAGGAAGAAGGACAACCCAAATAGTTGTGCCCATGGTGGACAAGGCCAAAGGAGAAATAAAGCCTGAGGAGTTTCAAATAACCACCATTGATTTAGGCCATGCCATAGATGAACAGGAGATCCAGGGATTAAGGGATGACATTGATGTGGTTGAGGCAAGAATAAAGAAGGCTAAAGCCAAGAAGAGGATGTATAAAGCACAAGTAGCCCAATTACAGGCTTTTGTGAGAGGGTTGGTGACACCAACCAATATTAAGATTACAGAGGATGCATCCTTGACATTAGTATCACAAGAGGAGATAGTTGCTTTGAATGTGTAGAAACATCATGCACAAGTCATGGACAATTGGTTCACCAATTTTTTGGCCGATGGTGAACAAGTAATAAGAATTTCATTGTCCTATTGAGACTTACTGAGTAACCTGAAAGGGAAGGCTGAAAAAGTAAAGAAAGAGGTTAGCCAAAGACTAATAAAAAGTGACAAACATCTGGCCACCCGTAAGGAGACAAGGAAAAAAGATACTAGCATCCTCCTGACTAAGAATGTTTTAACACCTCAAACATTATCACAACTAGATGATTGGTGTGAAGATGTAAGATTTGAGGTGGATATCTTAAAGAGATGTAACGCTAAGGCTACTGATGTTAGTGTAAAGATACATGACCTCTTAGCAAAGGAGATAGAGATTTTGGAAGCCCTTGAGGGCGAGGTTGAAGGAAAGGTAGAAAATCTAGACGAATATTTTGCTACTACGACGTTTAGAGATAATTTCAAGCTTGTAGTAGAAGATCCCATTAAGAATTTTTTTGAGGCTATAATTGATAAGGCCTTGAGGATGAAGGCTAAGATAGAAAAATATAAAGAAGAGATGGATAGTAGGACTAACTGGTGGATATCTCTGCAAGAACAAATAAAGGCGCAAGAACATGCAGCTAAGAAGGCTCCAGTGTTAGATAAAGTAGAGATAGATAATGCTACTCAAGCATATGAATTCATCCAGGGAATCACATGCAGAATAACAAAGGATGCACCATCTACTGATGAGGAGTTTAACGGAGATGTAGATTAAATGTCATGTTGACCAGGTCAACCATTTTGAGGAATATTCCAGATGCCCACTGGATACCACTAGATTAATTGCCAAACGCAATCATGTGCCACATGTAATCCCGACCGTCGAATCTTTTGAAGTGATCATGATCATTGGATCAGTTGTAACCTCATCCTCTCCTTGTTCTATAAAAGGAGGAGGATTGCCTTTTGTATATTATTAGGAGCTTAATCAGGAGAGAATTATTGAGCTACATGGTTCTTTCTTGAGAGTAATTGTATATATGCATACTTTTGAATGTTGAATGAAATAGAGATCCATATTACCAATTAATCATAAATTTTGAGTAATCTTGTGTGGATGTCATCTTGATATTTCACCGTGATTTGTTGCATCCCTTGGAGTGCATGTCAATTGGTGGATATTGTTGTCATCCTATACATTAGAAGATTAGCATCGATTGTGTGAAGTTGTGAAATGACATGGCAACACATGGTTTGCTATTATCTCTTTTCATGAAATGTTAAATTGTGCATATGGACCAACTGTCAAAAACTCACTCACTTTAAATAATTTTAGAATTTCATTTCAATTTCTTTAAATTTCATTAAATCATCATCATCAACTACACAATATTGATAAATGAAAAGCAGAAAACACTAAATATGTAGACATCCATAGATACATGAATATCATATGCATATTTGAACAGACAACATGTACAATTGCAAATATCATGCAAATACTTGAGAATAACGACAAAGATAATAGAAATAACTGCTTGCAAGCACATTATTTAGAAGAGTTCATAGTGCAGAAGCAAAATTAAGTCTAGATTAGTTCAAATTTAAGTAAATTTAGAAGAACTAATCAAAGTTATGCACATCATCATGAATAATCCTAATTAGAATGAAGATAAGAAGAATTGATCAAACTTAGAATAAATATATGCATAATCTGGCTAGAGATTGTAAGATTTAACATCAATTTGTTGAGATTTACACAGAATAGGTGAAACAAAGCAAATATCTCCATATCAGGATACAAATACTTCAAATATCATGCGTAAGGCCCATAAAGGAATAAACAACAAATTCACATCAAACTACCAAGAGATTGTCATGAGACTATGATATAATCAACAGTGACTTGGAATCATGAATTCATCCCGAACTCATCGTATTCTTCAAGAAGATAAAGGTTTGTTATGTGAATTTTTATCATTGTTAATATGACTAACAATCGTATCAACAACGACCTAGCTTGTATTTTGATTATCTTGAATGCATTGTCTAGTTACTCTGCCATTCTTTGTTTGAAGCTTTGAGCTCTTAATGCAATTCTGTCACATCAACATTTGCATATCTCTCATAATCACTAGTTTTCTTTTGCTTTGCATTTTCTAGTTTATGTAGCTTAGAATATCTCTCATAAAGTTCCTGGTTTTTCACATCTTATTCAAGATTTCTAATAGGGTCTTTGTTCATTCTGTTCCATAAATCCTTCAAATCTACATGCTCCAACTCTGTGTCTCTGATACCTGCCAAATTATTATCTATGATTGATGCAACATCAAAACCCTGATATTTGTATTTCATCCTAACCAGTTTAATTTCTCACCAGATATACGAGTCGAGGACTCTTAGTAGAATTTGTCAAGAGGGGGCTTCAGGTGGGAAGTGTATGTGGTACTCACGAAACCTTTAACTAATAAAATGTACAATTCCCAAACAGAAATGTATTCACACAAACAAGAGTACAAAGTGTTCACAAATCCATTGCCCTGATTACCCTACAACTATGAACTGACCAGTGTCACCAAGCTAACCTTTCTCCAAACTTCCTGAAGACTGGAAACTTAGATGCCTTTCATAGCTATTTCTATGAATGAATAACTTCAAAGCTATAATAATTCATGTAAGGATTTAATAAATCCCATTTATGTTGGCATTCGTGGTGAGGCCAAATTTCATAAATAAGCTTCAAGGATTTTGAATATGACATGACTATTTGTGCATGTGAAATTACTCCTGCTAATAATGACACAATACAGTGACTTAATCTCTGCGCCCATTGGTGAGGATAACCTTTTTCAAAAATAAACCATTGAACAGATGAATTCAAAAACTTAGAAAATCAATGATGCAAAAAAAATTTTCCTTAATGATGAGTCTTCAGTCGGTGGCTCACCGAATCGACAAAAGTGAGAATGTTGAAACACATTGTCAGCCAAAGGAACAAGTTCACATTTGAGATATTTGCCGATATATTTGGTCTTTGAACTTTCCATCGATTGGTGAAAGACAGATTTTACAAACTAGGAACACCGGGAGTCGCTAGGTTCATAAAACCTAAACCTTGCCGACCAAAGGGTTTAGAAATGAAGTTAGTAATCAGTGAAAATGGCCAATGGGAAACAAAGTGGCACCGAAGGAAGAAGGAAAGATCGCTTTATCGATAGGTTCTAGAAAAAAACAAAATTGCGGATAAAGTTCGTGAATGGGCAAAAACACCGACAAGGAAAGGGGACTTTAAGGACTTAGCCAAAATTTGAAGGCGACACAAAGTAAGCAAAGACTTAATTGAGGAAAATTAAAGCCGAAAATTTTTGGTATTTAAAAAAATTTGTAGTCAATTGTTTGACTTATTTATTTTTGGATAAACATTGTATTTAATTTTGTTATTTGAATTTTTGATTATGTTATTGCATAATTTTAATATTTTATTATTTTTATATTATTTGATTTTGGACGGATCTTACATTGATAAAATTAAAAAAAATAGAAGATCCCATGGCATAAGATAAGGGAGACAATTTTGATGAGGATCATATAATAAAAATACAATAATTGAATATGACTTTCATCTATACTATCTTCCCACAATTTGTGTACCAAAAATTATAGAATGAAAAGAATTTTATTTGATAGTACGTGTTTAATATAATTGATGCCTTATTCATCCCTTGATACATCCAATGTATATTATATATTATTTATTTTTGCATTGTATGTACATAGCATTGTTTTGAATCTTTCATCTATACTATCATCCCACAATTTGTGTACCACAAATTATAGAATGAAAAGAATCTTATTTGATAGCAAGTGTTTAATATAATTGATGCCATATTCATCCCTTGATACATCCAAGTGTATATTATATATTATTTATTTTTGCATTGTATGTACATAGCATTGTTTTGAATCTTTCATCTATACTATCATCCCACAATTTGTGTACCACAAATTATAGAATGAAAAGAATCTTATTTGATAGCAAGTGTTTAATATAATTGATGCCATATTCATCCCTTGATACATCCAAGTGTATATTATATATTATTTATTTTTGCATTGTATGTACATAGTGTTGTCTTAGATCTCTAAGATAAATCATTCAAATAAGAGTTTTATCAACATTGTGAAAAGATCATTTTGAAACGAAAAACCTTAACCCTAATACGTAGAAACCCGTGACCAAATGCCCTCCTTTGAAGACATGGTTGAGCATTAGTTAAACCACATCTCACTTTGCTAGCTATCTGTTTTTTACCTCATCGGGCGTTTCACAGGATGACGCTACTATTCATTTCTAAGTGCATTGCTTGTGCAATCAGATATTCATGCCTACCTGTAGCAAAAACACTGCATCCCACATCAGTTATACACAAACCATTCTCACCACATTCTTCATCATCTCCTTTCAGAACCTCGCACAGTGTCATTTCAGATTTCTTGATAAAAGAATGTGGGTTTTGCTCTTCTCAAGTAACAAAACTCATGACGGTAGATCCTCGTCTATTGCGGACCAAATCCGACCACAATGCGAGAGAAGCCATTCGTTTCTTGAGAGATTCCGGACTCACTGAAAAACAGCTTAATAGGATTATTGTTAATAACACATCTATTCTTACACGCAAGGTGAATCAGTTGAAGGTAAAGATGGATTTCTTGAAAACATTTGGCTTGGCTCCCCAAGACCTCGCACATCTCATATCCGCCCAACCCAGATTGCTTAACTCCAGTATAGAAAACTTTCTTGCTCCTAGAATCCTCTATCTTAAAAACCTATGTGGTCCAGAGGTCGAACTGTGCAAGGCGCTTAAAGTTGCAGGCACCCTTCTTTTGGGTAATATGGAGAAGTAGGTCAAACCCAAAGTGGAGTATGTCAAGAATAATATGGGCATTTCTGAAGGCTCTAGACAGTTTTTGTACGCCGTCCACACAGTTGCGTGCCAAGGGTTTGAAGGCGTGGAAAAGAAAATGAGACACATGGCAAGCCTTGGTCTCTCACAGCAGGAGATCCACCAGATTCTTAAGAAAATGCCTCAAGTACTTAATAATTCAATGATGAAGACACAGGAAAACATCGATTTCTTGATACATACTGCAGGTTTTGACACCAGGACTTTAACTTCATATCCCGTAATCTTGTGTTTAAGTGTTGAGAAACGGCTCAAACCACGCCTAGATGTCTTTAAATCTCTAAGAACAAACGATTCCAAGGGTTTACCTACTCTGATTGCCTTCTTTAAGCTAAGCGAGCAAAAATTCTGTCAGAAGTTTGGCCAATGCAATACTCAAGTCAAGTCCACTGAACATGCAATTACTTGAAAAAACATCTAGGAAGAGTAATGGGAGTTTGACTGGAATTTTTTTTTCAGACTGGCCTGGATTGAAAGGGCACTGGAACCCGTTCAGGCCAAGGTAATGTTTTAATCATCTTTCACTTCTTTATTGCTTTCCTTAACTCCCTACCTATTAACAAAGTGCAAGAATGAGTGCTGTTATGTATAAACAGTGCGTTTGTATGTCATACTAGCTTCAGAGAACAATGCTGTTAAGTATATTTCATTTTGAAACTGGCAGAAGATTCCTTTTTATATCAAAAACTTGTAGAATATGGTTTAATTAGCACAATATTTAATATCCTCACTTTTATGGACAGTCTGTTGTTCTGTTCTGTTTGTCTCCAAATAGGGCTTCTATGGTCGAGACTAAACATTGGATATCAGTTGCTTAACTTTGCAATATTAGAGGCGCCTCTCAACATATTGAGACCCTGATGTCGCCAGTTTTACTGTGTAGTCTATCAATGCAATATCATGTGTGGTTTGTCTCTGCAGGCATTCAGCGTGATTATGAAGGGTTATTTAGATTTGGTGGATAGCTTGCTATTGCTCACTTAAACAATATTGAAGATGATTTTGGTTAGCACGTTTGGATTAATTCATCCACACTTTTGTGATATTGAGTTCCAGGGAAACAATTATTTCATATGGGATTCTTTAAAGGATTTATATGGTTAGTTAACCAGAGAAAAATTTAAAAATTCAGTCATCAAGGGCTTTCAGCTTCTGTAGTTAACTCGTTTTCATATGAGCTATGAACTTATTTTGAATAGTTGAGTGGAGAGTCATATAGCGTTTATTCATCTTTAGATGGTCATGAAACTTGTTTAGCTCCACCCTCAGTTTTCCTTTCAATCTGTAATTAAGATATCCACTTCCAGAGTATGTCGACAATTGCTTTCTTCTGCACAGTTTGAGCTTTAACATTGAAGGTGCCGAGGCAGCCTATTTTCTCTAAGGCCAATGGCAATTTTACAATGTTGGGCCATAGAACATCCTCAACAGGCTAGTGTACGCAAGATATTTCATCAATCTTTTACTTCTTTAGATTGGTTTGGTTGGTCAATGTGATATCCTACCATAGTTGTTGTGGTTTAAACTTTAATATACTTCACCCATGGGTTTCTGAGTCTGGACCTTAGCTTTCTCATTCACATGTGTTTCCTTTCCCCCGCCTGTGGCTAATAGAAGTATAATTATTGATCTGCAATATTCTTATTGCTTCTGTACATTTATTCTAGCAATGCACTAGTTACCTTGGCTGAGGTTGATCTCCTACTTTCTAGATGATTAATACCTCTTTTTCATTGAAACTTCTTAAGATGGTTCAGTTTGATGGACTGATTTGAGTTGTGTATGGAAATGATTTTAGCCACTACAATTTGTACTCGAATTGGTTTGACGTGGTCGTCTTCCAAGAGATGTTATGGTTTGATTGCAAATTTGGAATGATCAAGAAGTACAAGATTACTCAGAATGCACTTAAATTAAAATAGTATGGAATTAGGCTTGTGATTGGTTTATGTGCTTTGCAAATTGAGCTTCATTACATTAGTGTTAGGGCTATTTTTCTTGTGGATAGGTAATTTGATTCCACCACAAGTAAGAAGCAATTAGCAACCAAATTGCAGACCATGGAGTTTCTACTTTCAACAGAAAGCATGGTTATGGGAGCCTGAAGTTGTCAAATGAAGAAATCATGTCATTTCATATAGACCTTAACATTTTGATGGAAGCCCCTACTAGTTTATGGACAATCCACATCAAACAAAAAAAATGAGGAAACATTTTTTTTTGTATGTTGTCTTATTTGTTTTGTCTACGAGTGTTTGACATGGTCTAGTAATTCCAAGTTGGAACTTTCTAATTCGATGGCCGATGTAATGGGATGGGCTTTCTAAAAACACATTTGATTTTATTTTACCCTCACAGCTTTTAGAAGTATATCAGATATTATTTTATCCTCACAAGTTTAAGAAGTTTTCCAGTGGTGGAGAGTGGTAAAAATATTCTATAAAGATGACTGGGTAAACCATTTGAGGCCATCTTCTTCTAGCAATTGAAGAGTTGCCTTCTTGTGTCTGCACCCAGGACTTTGTGTGGATGCATATTGAAGTATTGAAGCAGAGTATTTCTATTACCAGAGCCCTGAAACATAGGTGAGGAGTATCTAAATATTGTTGTAAGCATAAGTTGGAATTTTTTATTTTATTTCCTAGATTTGTTTTTGAGTCCATTGTGATGTGTTGTCACTCTCTGTGTGGCTGTAATAGGATTGTGATTGCCTTTTGTGTTCACATTGAGTCTCATTTGCTTTGTATTTGGAATCTGAAGGCTACTAATACCTTGTGTTCACTTCTTACTTAGTAAATTGTGTTAAAAGCTTCTAGTGTGTAATTGCGGTCTACACTGCTTGGAGCATGTTGGTTTATTTGACCCACTGTAGCTACTGTTTCAAGTGGTAATCAGAGCTTGCTGAAGTATTTGGGAGTTGAAGAATGGCTCACAAAGGTCGAGGAAGAGGATTACTTGTTTGAGGTTGAAGAGGCCCTGAAAATGTTAGAAACATTATTGGAAGCCATCAGAGGCTTGAGCTTATCTAGTGATTAATCTATCAGCAGTAAGCCAATCAAAACACAGGATTATTTTTCTTGTCGGGCAAATTTGATTTAAATTTGAACTTTTCCTATGTCAAAATGATAAAATTTTAACAAAAAATCATTGAAAAATGATTTATCTCTATTGTGATTGGCTCAAAAAAAATGACCTCTTCTCGGCAGATTGTCGGAGAGTGCAACAGACACCTATAAATGTGGAGAGAAATTCGGTTTGAAGGGAGAGGTGGCAATGTAAACAAATTATGAACACTAATCTTACCTCCCACGAGTTAAGTCATGCTTAAAATGATGGCGATAATTCTGAGAGTGAAAAATCATCAGTTTCGGAGTCATTTAATCAACATGATTTGCTGTATATACCGAAAAGTGACGCTGCCACCGAATATTACAACAAATATTTTTCTGTAGAAGTTGTAGCAAGCATTGCAGTTTAGTCGGAAAAAAACCATGCGAATGGGGTGCGGGTTTTGCTAGAAAAGTTTACGGCGACTGAAATTTTTGTCTCTGCTGTGAGCTGGGGTTTTTCTTTACATTTATCCTTTAAATTTGCCTAAATATAAAGTAATTCGATAACATTAGTAATCTTTAGGGTTTTGGGGGTTTAATATATGGACGACCTGAAGTCACGATGATATTGCTGGTTAATCAATGTGAAAATATTTGATTGATTTATGTCAACAATTTGTATCATGAATGGAAGGAAAAACATATAGTCAATAAATCTCTGTGGTGATATTTATCATTATATATTTCCATATTTGCGGCAGAGATATTTATTACCTGAATATATAGTTTTAACAAACAAAGATGCAATGCAGAAATGTCAAATTTTTAAAGAAATCTCAAATTTTGAAGTTTACTTTTGGTTGTTCTGTAAAATGTTTGAACCCTATTTTTTGATTTGGTAATTTTTTCTTCTGCTTAGGTGCCTTGACAGCGGTATATATTTTGTTAATTCTTCGGTAGTTCTACTGGTCACATCTGTTGGGATAAATCGCACCCAGCGAGTTGGATGTAGTATTTTACACGATTTCCGCACATGATCATGGCTTTCAATGCTTTATCATATCTCTTGGTGATTTGTGTCGAGTCTTCACTGTGGAATCTCCAAATGCTTTTACCTCCTCAGCTCATCCCATTCAAGAAAATTTTGAATTGCATTTTGAACCCTAATATTAGGTTTTTTTAAGGTCCCTCTCTAGCCAGCATACTAATTTGGTGTAACTGTATGATACCCGCCTTGTGGGAACACAGAGATCCTTTCACTTTTTTTGGGCTGGAAAATCAATTATTATGCAAACATTCAAATCCAAAGATCTCATAGCTTAAATAACAGCCCTATTAGAATGGATTAGGTTATATCCTTACAATAAATTTGACAAGGCTTGCTTAACTGTGAAGCATATTTACAAACATTTGACGGACTGTATGGTTGGTAGCTCCAGTTGCAGGGACAAGACAGAAAAAACAAAGACATTGATGATAGTTGAAATTTTTAATCACCTTGGCAGGGAAGAATTGAGTCGTTATTGCTGTCTTCTTCCATAGCTTCTTGATGATCATTATAAGCCTCTTCTTCCGTGGCTTATGAATGGAGTCATTTCTCCCCAGGCTGATGTAATTAATCTACCATCATCTGAAAAAATACCACTGGAAAGTGTCAATAGAGTGAAGCTAGTTCATCCTAAGATAACATTCTATTAAATGGTGTAGCTGCATAGCACTCATAAAATCAGAATGGCACTGGTGTAAATAATTGGTATCTATCTTACAATCTTCAACCTCTAAATTGTATTTGTATTCAAGTTGAGAGTACATGAGAGAGAACAATTGCAAACTGCACTTTAAAGCGTTAGGGGTCGAGAAACTGCTTGAAGTGTTCTGATGATGTTTGGTATGAATCCCTGTAAACTTTCAATGTGCCTAATGTCTACTCCAAAATTAAAATACATACAGATAGGGAAGATGTAGCTCGAAAATGCGAAACTAATAAATCACTACCTTAAATTTAATCGCTAGAATTAAAATACATAGACAGTGGAGACATAGCGCCAAAATAATTAACTAGCAAAGCATTATCCTAATGAGCAAACGATTTTTAAAATAATTCAGATTGATTTCAAAAATTAAAAAATATATATATATTTTTTAAAATTGTGAGCCACTCTAGTCATTAATGATTGAATGTTTCTGAATTTAATTGTATTAGATTTTTTTTTATCAAAAGTTTGAATCACACTCTGGATCAGACTCTAATCATTGTTAATTTTCTGTATTTTGTGCAGCTTCATCTGCAGCCCCTGTTTCAGCCATGGTGGCCTACCGAGCCCCAGCAAAAGAATTCTGCTTTGTTACCCCTTTCCAGTACAATTTTCAAATTAAATCTATGGTCAGTTTGAATATGATATTTATACATATGGTCATCACCACATACTAGTGTTTGGAAAAGGAAGATGGAGAAAGAAGGAAAATTTGCATCAAAGAAAGGTACAAATTCAGTGTAACGAGACTCGCTCGAACTGGGCAAAACTTGGCGAGTTCGAGGCGAGGCAGCTTGGCCGAGTCTGGGGGACTCAGACCCGGACTCGGCCGATTTTTTCGAAAAATTCGCCGGACTCGCCGTACTTGGTGAGTCCCGATGGGAAGACTCGGCCACTCAGTAGGCCGTCAAAAAGTTAAAAAAAAAACATAAAATGCTTGTTTCAATTTTTTTTTTTTTGACTTATAGACCCTCTTCCACCCTAAAAGCAACATCATTTCATTTTGAAGCCAAAGGGGAAGGAGAAAAGAGAGTTGTGAGCAAAATTTGGAGTGCATTGTAGGGAAACCGGCGAGGAGGTAAAGCAAAAATCGATTGTTGAATCGCATTGGGGCAGCTTAGTAGCTACTTTTGGTGCATCTAGAGGTGTCTATAAAGGATTGGAAGGAGCTCTCTATTGATTTCAAGCTAGATTTAAGAGGTAAGTTTGTATTTTGAAGGTTTTTTTGTGTTTTTTTAAACCAAAAATTGCATTTTTCTTTACATTTCATTTCTTCTTTCTATTTTATTTTAGTAGATAAAAAAAAGAACCCTAGGTGTTTTGATTTTTTTTTTAATTAAACCCTAGGTGTTTTTATAAGCAAACCCTACATTTTTTTTTTATTACTTTAATAATTATAAATCACAAATGTTAATTTTTTTTGTATTTATAAATTTTATATGTTATTGCAACAGTGTTGAACTTGAGATTTTCAAATCATCTTTATCACAATGTTCAAAGAGTCAGTTAGAAGGGACCCCTATTGGAAACATGCTAAAATTATGCCTGGCCAAAAGAAAGGAGAAGTAAAATGTTTTTATTGCAAAACAATTTTTCGTGGAGGAGGCATTAATAGATTCAAATACCATCTTGCACAAATACCAGTCCATGATGCTAACCCATGCGGAGATGTGCCTCTTGAGGTTATACGAGAGGTGAAAGTGCAACTAGAAACATTTGAGCAAAAAAAGAATTGAAAATGAGGCAAATAGAGGAGATGGCAAGTGTTGGTGGTAGTGGAGAGTCTTCTTCCATGCCTCCATTTCATCCTCCAAGTGTTGGGCCTGGAGGTGCTAGTGTTGGAAGTGGAACACCTGCTACTGCTAGTGCCACTGCCAACGACAGTGTTCTTGGGCCTAGAGTTTGTAAATCTAGGAATCTTGATTCATATATTTTGCCACGCACCACTCCAGGTTCCCAACCGTTGCTTGAGAGCATGGGTTGAAACAAGGATGTACATGATGCAGCTAAACGTGCAATCGGAGACTTTTGGTACTATTGCACCATTCTATTCCATGCAGCCAGGTAATTCTTTTTTGTTTGATTGTTTTAAAATTTATAGCTTGATTCTTTCTCCTGAATTTTTATATTTAGAGATATGTTGAATTCAAATTTAAACTCTCCATCTTACAATACTTATTTAATTTAATTTATTTGTGACATGTGTCAGGTCTCCTTATTGGCAAAACATGGTTGATGCCATTACTGTTTGTGGGGCGGCGTTCAAAGCCCCTAGTGAAGATGACATAAAGGGCCCAATTTTGACACAAAAGGTGGCCGATGTAAAAGCCACAATAGAGGAGCAACGATTGATATGGAGGACGACGGGTTGCACCATCATGACCGATGGTTGGACTGATAGAAGAAATAGGACATTGCTAAATTTTCTTGTTTCTTCTTCAAGTGATTCTACTTCCTACAATGCATTGACTTAGTGATTAATATTTTTAATTTATGCTTTATTGAATCATTGATTTTGTTTCTTTTTCAGGTGGTACCGTATTCATCAAATCTATTGATGCTTCAGGACATGTTAAAAATGCCACATTCCTTTGTGAAGCTATAGAGGAAGTCATAGCTGAAGTGGGTGAGGAGAATGTGATGCAAGTGATGACGAATAATGCAGCAAATTATGTTGCTGCGGGTAGACTATTGATGGAGAGGCACCCATCATTATTTTGGACTCCATGTGCTGCCCATTGCCTTGACCTCACATTGGAGGATATTGACAAGATTCCATGGATCAAAACATGTGTGGAGATGGCAAGAAATATTTGTAAATTCATATACAATCACACATGGATCCTCAACCTAATGAGGCAATTCACGCAGGAAAAAGGAGTTGGCTCGTCCTGGCATAACCCGATTTGCAACAAATTTCATCACATTACAATCCTTGCTTCAGTAAAAAAAAGCTTTGAGGCACATGTTTGTTGATGAGGAGTGGACTTCCTCATCCTATGCTAATACCAATGCAAGGGTTGAAGTAACAAATTGGATCTTTGATGAGGCAAGATTTTGGACATCTGTTGAGGAGATTGTAAAGGTAAATGAAAATCTAATTATACATTATGTTTTAATTTTTATTCATATTTTTCTTTTATTTGTCTATTTTTGTTCACACTTAAGTTAATGTTTCACAATAATTGCAGGTCACTGAGCCTCTAGTAGTTTTCCTACGAGTTGCTGATGGGGAGAAGCCCACAATGGGCTACATATATGAGGGCATGGATAGGGCCAAAGAGGCCATTAGATCCATCTATTGGGGAGTTGAGGGTAAGTATTGTCCCATTTGGGAGATCATTGATAGGAGATGGCACCACTAGCTTCACAAGCCCTTACACGCAACCGCTTATTACTTCAATCCGGCATTTCAATTTCGCCTTGATTTCAAGGCGGATGAGGAGGTTCTGAGTGGGCTCTACATAGTGTTAGAGTGGATGTCGGCTAATTCAACACAGATAGTCCATGAGCTTGAGACTTTTAGACTTGCACAAGGAGATCCCTTTTCTTGTGAGATGTGCAAAAATACTTGGTCAACATTGCAGCCAGGTAAAATTATATTAAGAGCATAATTTAAGTTTAAAAATCTAATAAACTTTTCCTCTTTTTATATTATTATTAAATGTTGAAACTTAAGTTGGATAATGAGATTGATTTTTTTCTTTTTCTCATCTCAGATGCATGGTGGGATATGTTTGGTGCTAAGGTACCAAATCTTCAGAAGATTGCAATTCGAATATTGAGCCAACCATGCAGTGCTTCGGGTTATGAGCGCAATTGGAGTATGTTTGAGCACATACACTCCAAGAAGTGCAATAGACTATCTGTGCAGAGGTTGAATGATCTAGTATTTGTTCATTACAACTTTCGTCTTCGCCACAGACAAATTTTGGGCACTGACTCCACCCCCATCACGCTAGAGGAGGTCGATTCATAATCTGATTGGATCGCTGAGGCTGAGGATCCTATTTTTAGTGATGATGACCTCGATTGGGTTGACCAGGCGGATAGAGAGGCTGAGGCTGTAGCCATGGTAGAGGAGGAGGTTAGAGCACGAGCAGAGTCAACAGACACATTACATGTTGGTGTGGGTGGCACAGAGACAGAGGCAAATATTATGGCTGCATCATCATCCAAGACCTATTTTAGACACCTTCGTAAGAAGGGTGCACTTGTAGGCTCCTCTGAGCCATAGACTTCTAGTTTTTGTTTTGATATTTGTTTGGAACTTTTGATGCCATGGATTTCATATTCCATGACTTTTGTATACATTTGACAATATTTATATATCTAAGTGTGTTATTTCCTCCAGCTACAATTTGCGTTTATACTTATGTGATCGATGTATACTTGTGTATGTGATCAAATTAGCTTCTATTTGATGATGTTATTGTGTCTTTAAGGTTTATTTATTAAAGGGTGCATGAAACAAGTTTTACATCCTTAAAAATCTTTGAATTTCTTGGGTTTTTCAATTTGCCAAGTTTTTGCCGAGTCTAGGCGCTGAGTCTGAGTTCGAGTCCAAAATCAGCTTGCCGAGTCCAAGTCTCATAACTATGGGTACAATGCTCTGCTAGTCACACAAGCACCTTGTAGCTGGTGGTTGAACCATTCCGTCTTTTACACAAACATGTCTTTGACATTGCATAATGGTTATTGCCCATTGTATTGCACTTCTTATTACCCATTGGGTGGGGAATGAAAGTTATGCTACATTTTATTAGTGTGTTGAATGTACATTTATGTGCAGTTTTAAGCATGGTAAGTGTTGTTGTCTACATGGTTTGAAGCAATGCATGGATTTTGACATGGACAGAACATATAAACTACATGGGTGGATACTGTTGGGTTAAACTAGTTCTTGGGTTAGAGTTAGTGGATTAACCATTAGTGGTCTTTAGCACATGGTTTTGTGCTAGTTGTATTGGTCCATTGTTTTGGAACTCATGGTTTTGAGCCCATGTTTTTGCATGTATGGAAGTCTATATAATGGCTTGGTGACTCCATTGTATGTGTGGCTGGTTGAAGCCTCCAGGGTCAGCCTGGTTGGGGCTGAGGGTTAATATGAAGATCTTCATTGTTGGTTTTTCCCCGGTTTGGGGTTTTCTAGGGTAAATCATTGTGTTGTGATTGTGTTCTTGTTGCATGCTTGATTTGAGTTTCTGCTGTGCATTCTGAATTCTTGGCTGTGTATGTTTCCAACAATTGGTATCAGAGCTTGAGTTGCAAGCTCTAGCGTTCGTGTCTACGGAGGAGTAATGCAGCTCACAGCGTGTGGAGATAAGGCAACATTTATTTTTCGATCTGGTATTCTTGCTGAAACAAAAGGTTTGAGCGTGTGCCTCAGCGCTCTGGCTCTCGGAAGAAGGTTGAGCAGGTATGTGCAAGATTGGTCGTGGTTGCTGCTGTAGGCATGTTGCCTGGTCAAAGTCGTTGTATGCAGTTGCTGCATGGTGTCGTAGCCAAGGCTGGCTGTAGCAAGAACAAGATTGTAATGGAGTTGTATGTAAAATTTAATACATGTATTTGGGCTGATGGTTGTAAGACCTGGTATGGCTTGCTCAATCCCTGAAAGGAAAGGCCTGGTAAGAGAGGAGTTCTCCCAGGTGGTAAGGGGGCTCAGAGTCATGTGGATTCCCAGTTTGATGTCGATCTCGGTGACAGAGAGGGCATTGCACTTGGTGCTTGTGGAAGGGGGGTTTGGTGCTAACCCCAAGACCAAGTTTAAAGGGGGGATTGTTGGATTAAACTAGTTCTTGGGTTAGAGTTAGTGGATTAACCATTAGTGGTCTTTAGCACATGGTTTTGTGTTAATTGTATTGGTCCATGGTTTTGGAGCTCATGGTTTTCAGCCCATAGTTTTGCATGTATGGAAGTCTATATAATGGCTTGGTGACTCCATTGTATGTGTGGCTGGTTGAAGCCTCCAGGCTCAGCCCAGTTGGGGCTAAGGGTTAATATGAAGATCTTCATTGTTGGTTTTTCCCCGGTTTGGGGTTTTCTAGGGTAAATCACTGTGTTGTGATTGTGTTCTTGTTGCATGCTTGATTTGAGTTTCTACTGTGCATTCTGAATTCTTGGCTGTGTATGTTTCCAACATATACCATCACTACTATTCCCCATATATGTAAATAATATTCAGAGAGCAAAGCATGGATGCGACACAGGTGTGTATGATAAAGAAGGCAAATTTGATTCTCACAAGTTTGAAAGCATTTTCAACAAATATGCAGGCACTCAACCACACAGACTTACGTGCTCCGAATTGGATTCCATGCTCGAATCCAACAGGGATCCCAACAACTATCTTGGATGGTAAGCAAATTGCCATGAGTAGAGTACATTATTTCATATATAAAAAAGAAATTCTGTCTTACAAGAGTATTAATGGCTTCTCATTCTGTATTTGACCAAGATTGCAAGCAAGGCAGAATGGGGTTACTTATATGATTTAGCCAAGGACGACAAAGGATTTCTGGAGAAAGAGGCCATCAAAGGTGTTTATGATGGCAACTTATTCGAACTCTTCGAAAAGAAGAATGCCTCAAATCCACGCTAAAAAGAATATATTTTAAAATGCTAAATTCTCAAGAGGATACAGATCCTATTCGTTAAATACTTTGTTATGTTACGTATTATTAGTCCAAAAATTTGTTGATTGATTTATTATGGTATGCCTTATTGTCCCACTCGTTTCAGGCTAAATTTAGCCCTACGTTTGAATGAATATATATATATATATATATATATATATATATATATATATATCATACTTTTTATGTATTTTGATGATTAATTATTAGGTGTGATTTGAAATTTTGAAGAAATTTTGATGTTAAAAATGACTATACAATTAAATTATTATTATATATTTGATTATTATGAACTACAAAAACATTTTTTTTTTTACATTTACTACTTCATGAATTATAGTCTATACAATGCAACTTTCTATCTTGAAATAGTATTGATGTAAATTAGAATTGACATTATGATTCAGAAAAATCATGGAAAATTGAAAAATCATTTTATATAGACATTTTCAAAACTAGAAATGATCTAAATATAAGAAAAAACATACTAAGATATGTGCTAAATATTGAAATGTAATTCAACTAAACAAGTTTATGCAAAAAAGAAGCATATTGATTTGTATTAGAAATTACAAAAACAAAGTTAACAATCCAAAATCCATAGATTGTGTTATTTGTGGCATGAATTGCATGGACACAAAATCAACATGGAAGAATGGTCATTGGAGCCAATGCTACTCAGCCGACCCCCTTTCAGACCTCAAAAACATGAGTTGTCATAGGACACAACACTCTTTGTTCCCACAATTGAAATTAATTCCATTTCATTAATCAATATTAAAAAATAGACTTAGTCTTCAATTCTTTCCTTTGTGGATTTATCAGGGTGAAATGAGCATACAAAATGATTTTTGACCAAGTTTAAAGCTTAAATATGTTTATTTATTTTTTAATAAAAAACTATTTTTATGGATGCACAAGAGATTTAGGGAGACCTCAAAACATGTCTTTGAAGATACTTGGAGTTGTCAAGAATCAATTTGTGGAATCTCCTGCCATCCCCAACCCTGCCTTTCATACCAGTCATGTCCCTACTCCTGACATGCATGACCAAGGCAAGACACTTCTGCCCATCTCTATGGGTACACTTCTCCAAATATGAAAAGTCAGTTTCCTAATACTGGCATCAAATCTAATTACAACTAAAATAGTAATATTATTATTTTACCATTATGACTATCATTTATGTAATTATCTATTTATTAAAAAATAGAATTTGCTTAAAACTATCTAATTAGTTTATTTTAATATAACTTTACCATATATTTTAATTTAAAATTTCGTTTAGTATTATTATTAAATTATTTATTCTTATTTTAATCACTTGCTCATTTATCACTATATAAATTTTTTTATTTTAATTTCCACTATGGAATAGAATTTAAATTTAATTTTTTTTACTATTTATTCTAAATAATTAGTCATATTATTTAACTTTATAGTCAATTAAATTAACATTTATATATGTTAGTCTATACATCCTACAACTTGCACATACAATCAACTGTAATGTTTCATGTTTTGCAATAGATGTTATAATTACGAATAATAGATCAAAAAAATGCATTATCAACTTCTTAATGATGAGATTCAACATCTCAAACTAAAGTCTTATGAATTGAACTTCTTATTATTGAAGAATTAATCTACAACCACTATCTCTAATAGAATTATTATGTTACTTTAGGTGTTGCACTTAAATGTTTTAATGTCACTTTTATTTACAAAATACGTTGCATTTTTCTCCCCATTCAAATTAGGTTGTAAGAACTACTCACTTTGTCCTCTTACTCCCAACTCTAACCACTTTAGAGTTTATCTAGGATATCCTTAGCTCACACAAATCCAACAAATCCTCTCAAATATCCACCAATGTGTGAATTTTGTATATGATAATGAGATGGTAATTATTATTGACTACCAACCCCTCAGTAACTTTACAATCAATTTATTTGTTCATTTCACCACAAGACCACCATACATGTGTCATGAAAGTCTCTTCTATCTCTATAAATGCTTCAAAGAACAACAATCCTATATCCATGAGAGCAGTCCCTCCCTTACTCTCCCTCCTCCATTGCCCCTCACTATGGGCACTCCATTGTAGTGTATGCTAACCAAACAAATATTAAATCAAACTCAAAATCAATGAATCAATTAATCAAGACTATTTACTAATAAATCATTTCCTTAGCAATATTAAACAAATATTTGATCTAAGAAATTAATTTCAACTACAAAACACATATTATTATTACAACACTACAAGGTAGGTACTCTAGCCACTATGTGGCACTTGTTTACACTTCCATTTCTATTATACTACTATTCATCATCCATGAATATCTATCATTTCTTCATGATTCTTATTGTCTAATCTTTCATTTTCATGATCACTATTGTCCAATCTTCATTTCATACACAATAATAGGTAATTTTTGGTGTCATCCTTTTAAAATATCATGTGTCTTACAATCGAGAAGACTTGATTTCTCACATACTTTTTGTGAATCATTCAACGTCACCAACAAACCAAAAACTATTTGAGTCGCTATAAATTTTAAAATGATTTTTTTTTTAAATAATTTTTTTTAACAATTAATATAAAAAAAATAAAATTAAAGTTTCGAAAAATATCATATAGAGAAGTGAAGTCCCTAGTGGAAGAAACATTGACCCCCTCACCAATATCAAACTTAAAACTTGGAATTCCGTATGTAAGACTGTAAACATATCATTGTGAAAAGATCATCTTTGAAAAGAAAAACCCTAACCCTAATACGTAGAAACCCGTGACAAAATGCCCTCGTTTGAAGACATGGTTGAGCATTAGTTAAACCACATCTCACTTTGCTAGCTATCTGTTTTTTCCCTCATCAGGCATTTCACAGTGTTGAGACATGGACCAGCTAGGACTCGAGCCTAGGACCTTCCATATGCTGTTGGAGTGCTCTACCACTGAGCTACTGGCCCCTCTTGGACCAGTCCATCTTCGGTCCGAGTGTGGCTTAACACCAACACCCCCCCTTAAGCCACACCTCTCGTGTGCTTGGGGCTCTTAGCCTGGGCCTCGCTCTGATACCATGTTGAGACATGGACCAGCTAGGACTCGAACCTAGGACCTTCCATTTGCTGCTGGAGTGCTCTACCACTGAGCTACTGGCCCCTCTTGGACCAGTCCATCATCGGTCCAGGTGTGGCTTACACCAACACCCCCCCTTAAGCCACACCACACAAACATCACACAAACAATAGAACATAGCATATATCCTGGGAAAACCCTTCTGCTTGAGGGGAAAAACCCAGCAAGATATTCTCTTATATATTAGAATAATAAGTGCAGGCACTCACAATCAAGCCCTAGAAGGGCAGAATCTTACACAATAAATCTGCACCTGAAAATAGTGTAATTCTCTTGTATAAACAATAAGAATGATGCTTCTCCTTTAGATCTGCTGCTCCAGACAAAAGAGGGTGAACCTGCTTTTGCTCTAAATTAATTGCGTTGGAATTTTCTTTAATAATGCCCAAATAAGGAGATTCTATCTCCTATATATACCAAATTGGTGAACCTGTTGCTAGGGCCGACTGGTGCTTGCATTACTTTTATTTTATAAAATGACTCCCGCAGCTACAATCACTAACACTCCCTCTTAGCTAGGGAGGTATTTTTCCAGATATTCATGTCATGGAGTCTCTCAACATGACACCATCAATGACTACACCCATTTGAGAAAAAAATATTCATCACGGAATCATTCAACGTGATATTGTCATGGAGTCACTCAACATGACGTCCACCATGGCTACTCCCATGTGTGGAAAGAACCATATCTTCGTCTCAGAGATGGACAAGGGCTTTCACCTCATGTTTCTCCGACTCAGAGAAACATACACTACAAGGGCTTTCACCTCATATTTCTCCATCTCAGAGAAACATACACTACAAGGGCTTTCACCTCATATTTCTCCGTCTCAGAGAAATATACACTACAAGGGCTTTCACCTCATATTTCTCCGTCTCAGAGAAATATACACTACAAGGGCTTTCACCTCATATTTCTCCGTCTTAGAGAAATATACACTACAAGGAACCTTCAAGATGATGTGACTCCCTCTGAAGTTCCAAGAACTAACATCAACCTCCTGACCTCCTCGTCCAAGGTTGCCTCTGATAGTTTGTCAGACTCCCTCTGAATGTTAATTCCTCCTCTTCAAAGAAACTGATCGACTTTAGAAAAAGAAAACTTCTGAATCGACTTTAGAGCTTTGCTCCTTCTGAGATGTCCCCATGGCAATTTCCGCAGTAGAAACAAGTTGAGTAGACCTTAATTTGCAATCTCGAGCGAAGTGACCATACTTGTCACACCTGAAACATTGAATGTGAGAGAGATCCTTCTTCTTCTTCGGTTCAGGGGCAAAATCTGATTCTCTATCTCTATTCCTCTTTCTTCCTTTTCCTCTTTCTCTAGAAGTATGTGTAGCAAGAACTTGATTTCCTACATCATAATAGTTTCGCTCAATTCCTCTTGCTACCAACTTGGACTCTTCTTGAATACAATCAGCTCGAAGACGATCAAACTTGGGCAACTTAGTTCTCCCATTGATGCTTTGGATAAAGGGCTCCCAAGATTGGGGAAGACCATTTAGTGCCAACATAACAAGATCTTTGTTTGCAATTATGTCCCCAATAGCGCTCAACCGATCTCTTAAATCAGCGATCTTCATAAAGAATGAGATAACTGAATCTTCTTTATCCATTTTTACATGGTGAAGTTGATGTCTCAAAGCAAGGGCTCTGCTGGTATTGTTGATCTCATACAATCCTTTTAGAGTATCAAACATTTCTTTAGCTGACTTCAACTTGGAGATGATCGGTACTAGGTGATTCATCACAGAGTCTATCATGATGTTTCTAGCCTTCGTGTCCTTTTTCTTCCACTGGATTTTCTCAGTATCATCGGAAGGCTCAGGCATATTACTTTTCACGAAATCAAGAAGATCATTTTCCTCTAATGCAATGAGTACCCTGGGTTTCCAAGAGTTGAAGTTTGAGGCTCCATCAAGCCTATCTTCTACCTTGACACCATTCACCATCTTCTTTTTCTGCACAAATTCTCCTAGAAAGATCTGCCCTTAGGTCTAAAATAATTTGCAACCTTAGATCTGCAATACTTTGCCTTCAAGATCTGCCCTAGATGAAAAGTTGACTTGACTACTTAAACAAATCTGATTAGATCTTTTCTTAGACCCGCTCTGATACCATGTTGAGACATGGACCAGCTAGGACTCGAACCTAGGACCTTCCATATGCTGCTGGAGTGCTCTACCACTGAGCTACTGGCCCCTCTTGGACCAGTCCATCTTCAGTCCGAGTGTGGCTTAACACCAACACACAGGATGATGTTACTATTCATTCCTAAGTGCATTGCTTGTGCAATCAGATATTCATGCCTCCCTGTAGCAAAAACACTGCATCCCACATCACTTATACGCAAACCATTCTCACCACATTCTTCATCATCTCCTTTCACAACCTCGCACGGTGTCATTTCAGATTTATTGATAAAAGAATGTGGGTTTTGCTCTTCTCAAGTAACAAAAGTCATGACAGTAGATCCTCGTCTTTTGAGGACCAAATCCGACCACACTGCGAGAGAAGCCATTTGTTTCTTTAGAGATTCTGGACTCACTGAAAAACAGCTTAATAAGATCATTGTTAAAAACCCATCTATTCTTACACGCAAGGTGAATCAGTTGAAGGTCAAGATAGAATTCCTGAAAACATTAGGCTTCGCTCCCCAAGACCTTGCATATATTATATCCACCCAACCCAGATTGCTTTACTTCAGTTTAGAAAACTTTCTTGCTCCTAAGATCCTCTATCTTAAAAACCTATGTGGTCCAAAGGTCGAACTGTGCAAGGCGCTTAAAGCTGCAAACACCCTTCTTTTGGGTGATATGGAGAAGCAGGTCAAACCCAAAGTGGAGTATGTCAAGAATAATATGGGCATTTCTGAAGGCTCTACACGGTTTTTGTATGCCATCAACACAGTTATGTGCCAGGGGTTTGAAGGCGTGGAAAAGAAAATGAGACACATGGCAAGCCTTGGTCTCTCACAGCAGGAGATCCACCAGATTCTTAAGAACATGCCTCAAGTACTTAATCTTTCAATGAAGAAGACACAGGAAAACATTGATTTCTTGATACATACTGCAGGTTTTGACACCGGGACTTTAACTTCAAATCCCATAATATTGTGTTTAAGTGTAGAGAAAAGGCTCAAACCACGCCTAAAAGTCTTTCAATCTCTAAGGACAAACCCTAATTTCAAGGGTTTACCTGCCCTGGCTACCTTCTTTAGGCTAAGCGAGCAAAAATTTTGTCAGAAGTTTGGCCAATGCAATACTCAAGTCAAGTCCACTGAACATGCAATTACCTGAAAAAACATTTAGGATAAGTAATGGGAGTTTGACTGGAATTTTTTTTGCAGATTGGCCTGCACTAAAAGGGCTCTGGAACCCGTTCAGGCCAAGGTAATGTTTTAATCATCTTTCACTTCTTTATTGCTTTCCTTAACTCCCTACCTCTTAACAAAGTGCAAGAATAAGTGCTGTTATGTATAAACAGTGCGTTTGTATGTCATACTAGCTTCAGAGAACAATGCTGTCAAGTATATTTCATTTTGAAACTGCAAGAAGAATCCTTTTTATATCAAAAACTTGTAGAATATGGTTTAATTAGCACAATATTTTATATCCTCACCTGTATGGACAGTCTGTTGTTCTGTTCTGTTTTTCTCCAAATATGGCTCCTATGTTCGAGACTAAACATTGGATACCAGTTTCTTAACTTTCCAATATTAGAGGCGCCTCTCAATATATTGAGACCCTGATGTCGCCAGTTTTATTGTGTAGTCTGTCAATGCAATATCATGTGTGGTTTATCTCTGCAGGCATTCAGTGTGATTATGAATGGTTCTTTAGATTTGGTGGTTAGCGCGTTTGGATTAATTCATCCACTCTTTTGTGATATTGATTTTCAGGGAAACAATTATTTCATATGTGATTCTTTAAAGGATGTATATGATTAGTTAACCAGATCAAATAATGAAAATTCAGTCATCAAGGGCTTTCAGCTTCTGTAGTTAAGTCGTTTTCATATGAGCTATTAACTTATTTTGAATAGTTGAGTGGAGAGTCATATAGCATTTACTTACGATTTGTTCATGTTTGGATGGTGATGAAACTTGTTTAGCTCCACCCTCAGTTTTCCATTCAATCTGCAATTAAGATATCCACTTCCAGAGTACATTGACAATTGCTTTCTTGGGCATAGTTTGAGCTTTAACATTAAAGGTGCCGGGGCAGCCTATTTTCTCTGAGGCCAATGGCAATTTTACAATGTTGGGCTATAGAGCATCCTCAACAGACTAGTGTACGCAAGATTTTTCATCAATCTTGTAATTCTTTAGTTTGGTTTGGTTGGTCATTGTGATATCCTACCATAGTTGTTGTGGTTTAAACTCTAATATACTTCAACGTTGGGTTTCTGAGTCTGGACCGTAGATTTCTCATTCACGTTTTTCCTTTTCCCCTGCCTGTGGCTAATAGTAGTATAATTTTTGGTCTGCAATGTTCTTTTCTGCGCATTTATTATAGCAATGCACTAGTTATCTTGCCTGAGGTTGATCTCCTACTTTCTAGGTGATTAATATTGTTTTCTCATTTAAACTTCTTAAGATGGTTCAGTCTGATGGAGTGAGTTGAGTTGTGTATGGAAATGATTTGCACTAGAATTGGTTTGATAGAGTGGTCTTCCAAGAGATATTATGGTTTGATTGCAAATTTGGACTGATAATGCACTTAAACTCAAATGACATGGAAATACGCTTGTGATTGATTGTGTGCTTTGCTAATTGAACTTCATTACATTAGTGATAGGACTATTTTTCTTGTGGACAGGTAATTTGATTCCACCACAAGTAAGAAGCAATTAGCAACCAAATTGCACACCATGGAGTTGCTACTTTTGACAGAAGGCATGGTTATTGGAGCCTTTAGTTGTCAAATGAAGAAATCATGTCATTTCATATAGACCTTGACATCTTGATCGAAGCCCCTACAAGTTTATAGGCAATGTACATCAAACTAAAAAAAACGGAAGAAACATTCTTTTGTTTTTTTTTGTTTTTTTTTTGTCTTATTTGTTTTGTCTACTAGTGTCTGACGTGGTCCAGTAATTCCAAGTTGGAAATTTCTAATTGGATGGTTGATGTAATGGACTTTCTAAAAGCTTAATTGATTTTATTTTACCCTCACAAGTTCTAGAAGTATATCAGATCTTATTTTATCCTCACAAGTTTAAGAAGTTTTCCAATGGTGGAGAGTGGTAAAAATAGAGTCTATAAAGATGATCAGGTAAGCCATTTGAGGCCATCTTCTTCTAACAATTGAAGAGTTGCCTTCCTGTGTCTGCACCCAGGACCTTATGTGGATGCATATTGAAGTATTGAAGCAGAGTATTTCTATTACCACAGCCCTGAAACATAGGTGAGGAGTATCTAAATATTGTTGTAAGCGTAAGTTGGGATTTTCTTTTTTATTTCTTAGATTTGTTTTTGAGTCCATTGTGACATGTTGTCACTCTGTGTGTAGCTGTAATAGGATTGAGACTGCCTTTTGTGTTGACATTGAGTCTCATTTGCTTTGTATTTGGAATCTGAAGGTTAATTATACCCTGTGTTCACTTCTTAGTAAATTGTTTTAAAAGCTTCTAGTGTGTAATTGTGGTCTACACTCCTTGGAGTTTGTTGGTTTTATCTGATCTACTCTAGCTACTGTGCCATGTGATGATCAGAGCTTGCTGAAGTATTTGGAAGTTGAAGAATGGCTCCGAAAGGTAGATGAAGAGGAGTACTTGTTTGAGGTTGAACAGACCCTGGAAAGGTTAGAGACATTATTGGAAGCTATCAGAGGCTTACCGGTTGAATGGAAGCCATGGAAATTGCCCCCATTGAAGAAGAGTGGAGGCAGGAGTGAGTGATTGAGAAGAAAATGACAAGGAAGCAAAACAAGAGGAAAGGGAAAGAACCTGAAGAAAGGGTAGTCAAGGCTATTGAAAAAATTGGAAGCCAGCCTAGGATTTACCCAATTATGTTGGTACTCTAGATTTGGATGAGCCAATTGGCTAAATATCAAATATAGAGTAGTACATAGATTTGGAGCAATTTGAGAACCTTAGGAAGGTTAAGATTGTTGTTACCAAATTGAAGGGTCATGCGTACTTACATGATGGGGCCAAGTACAACAAGAAAGAGTTTGTGGAGGAAAAATAATAATATGAGAATGGGATTGGATGGTGAGTAAGTTGAAGCACAATTTTTTGCCTTATGATTATTCTATGATGTTATTTAAGAAGTTCTAGAGTCTCCATTAGAAGTAGTTGAGTGTCATTTTGAACATACTAAAGAAAAAATTTCAAGATATATTAATGGGTTGAGATTGATAGTTCAAGGTAAAATTAGTGTGCCTAATAATAGATCAGCAACAACAAAGTCTTGGTAGAGATAGAGGTCATGGCAAGTAGTCAGTTGGATGTGGACAAAGATCCAACAAAAAGGAGGATGAATGTTGAGTATTTCAATCATTGAGAGGAAGAGGATTGGATCACGAGGGCATGATTGAGGGTTTAGTGATACTTGCTACAATTGTGTAGCATATAGACATCACAAAAATGAATGTCAAAAAGCTACTAAATATTACATCCCTTATTTTATCTATTGATAAAGAAGAACTAATAGTCATGGTTGTTGAATGAATTTTATGTTGTATCGAGATTTTTATGGATGATAGTTTTATTTTTTCTTATCGAATTGAGCATTATATACTTGTAGCATGATTTAAGGTGATACTAAGGTATGTTTTCATTTTGCTTGATATGATTTTACCTTGATAAGGAAAAGTCCAACTTTTAGTTGCAGTATTATTATCTATGATCACATATCTCAAACTAACTAATGCTTGTTGGCTTGAGGTGGATGTAGGACATTTACTCTAACCCTCGCAATTTGTAGAGGGAGGTAGATTGTGGAAATATGTTGGTAATAGGCGGATGTTTTGAACCTACTGATTGCAATAACTTATATTTTGTCAATTTTGATATGTCTATAGGCATTGTAGTGGTGATAGGTACATTCCTATGTGATTCGAGAGTGTGGATGATGGATAATTAATAATTAATTAATCAAGAAATAATTGCATTATTATTTATTCATGAAGATGTTTGAAACTAATTGAATTAATTATCTATTTAGGATAACTTTAGAAATAAAATGTTAAAATAAAGAACTTTATTTATTTATGGAGATTTGCTTTAATTAAATTATTTCTAAATTCATGCAAATGAAATGGATGGATAACCTTTTGGTGGTTGGGTAACTTAATTAGTGATAAGTATGATTAAGCTTTTCTTGGCCATTTTGGGCATGCTTTATTTTGCTTTATTCTGAGTACTACTTATTGGTGAAAGAGAGAATGACAAGCCAAGGGTTTTGGTGGGAGCAATATGCTCTGATAATTGTTTGTGTGAATTGTTTGAAGATTGTGGGAAAGATAGTAGGAACAAATCTTTAATGTTGGGGTAACATTACCAAGTATGGTTTTATTTGTGATGATTAAGTAGCAATTGTTGGTTGTAATCTTTGAGTTTTGTGATTATATTTTATTTCTTCACCTTTATGTCCTCCCATTCATCCATTGCCATTTCTTTCTTTTGCATACAAATCCCTGAATTGATTGTTGATAGAATACAAATACTTTTTGGTAAATGACCCATCCATTCATCCAATCGTTGTTTCGACTATCCAATGAAGTGCAATTCATTTATTTAACACAACACACTTTCTAGATAACAATATGCTAGAGAGAAGTGACTCCTCAAATGACCCAATAAGAAGCGCACTTGTTGGCAACCCATTATTGCTTCCATATAACTAGATCTCATTCTACATCACATAAGTTGATTTGAAACCAGCTTGCATCTCTCGTCTTGCATACTTGTGGTGTAGAGGGAGGTAAATTTGCATAGAAAATTCTGAATCACTAACACAACTCTCTTGCAAATTTGACTTCATTTTCCAATGTTGATGCATCATCTTTACATTGCTACTTATTATTTTATTCCAATGCCAAATCTAGGCAATCCATCCATTGTTTCGGAACATTTAAAATTTAAAATTTCATTGAGAAATGAAATAGTTATGACATTTTTATGGCAGTCTAGTAATTATGGGAAAGACTACTATAAATTTGATATTAAAAAAAAAATTGACATGGGGTTTTGGCACAAGGCATCCTATCGTGTAATAGTAGTCTTCTAAATATTTACGACTAACTGTAGAGTTAGTCTTTATATAGGAGTGGTAGCTAATAATCTAAAATTTCTAAGCTCTAGACATAACATTCAGTTCCCTTGTACATAAGTAAAGCTGATATTATTATACATTGAGTAATGATATATCGGTGGGTGTAAATTAAAACGCATTATTAAAGAAACTTACGTTCATAGATATTGAATGGATAATTTAGTCTAAAATACTCTTGGATCATTATTACATGAAAAGTATATCATGACTATTATCACATTATGACTCGCTGAAGGGATATAGTTTAAAGCCCATAGTAAGTGTGTTATTTTCCTCATACATAGAGTTGGCTGCACTTTTCCTCTTAGTAATATGATACCTTGTTATATTTGAATGTGGTTAGACAAGATCTTGCTTAGATTCCAACATCAACATTCGTAGTTCAAATTATTAAATTATCCTTTTAAATCTTATTACTATTTAGTGGTTATCTTTATCTTATGGAACACCAAGGTGATAGACCTAAGGTAGTTTGATGTTGTTAGAACAATAATATGATTTTCTGTTTTGGGCAACCTAAAGGTTACGGAAAATTAAACCTAAAATGTTGGTTGTGAGATGAGTAATTGATTGATACTTTTCATATGGATTTTAGCGTTTAGTTATTATCTGCTTAGAGAGTATAACAACTAAGTGGTATGATACATATTATTTACGTTGTGTTTTACTATTAATAGAATTCAATATTCCTTTTTGTTGAATGCTAGGATATCATGGTGAGATGATTAGGACATTTTTATGCTATAGGCATTGATTGTCATTGATTTGTATAGAAAGTTTTATGGATCTATTTTAAAATTGTATGTGTTGAAATCTAGTGTATTTAGTACATTTTATTTGTTACCCTGATTATGGACTTGAGTGCCATTAAACAATAGTGTGTTTCAATTTTTGGCCAAAATGGGACATTGAAATCAACATTTTAAACCAAATTTTTACTTTTTGACACATATATAAACAACTAATCCCTTAAGAATTTGAAGATGATTTGAACTAGTTATTTTTGAAATTTTGTGTGTAGATTCTAAATGCATTTAAAAAAAAAAAAATTAAGACATAATTTGTGAATTTTTTTACATAACTTTAATAACATTTTTTTATAGTTAACAATATTTTTAAAAAGTGATGTTTATACCATACAACATAACATTTTTTTATAGAGGATAAATTTACAAATTTTTAAACATAGATTTGTAACACTAATATCTAGTGCATAGATATGTTTTCATAAATTTTTATTGTATTTTTTTAAATTAATTTTTGAAGTGAGATTAATTATAATTTAGACATAGGTTGAAACAAATACATCAATATCTAAATTAACTTTTTTTTTGTTGAAACAAAGACATCAATATCTATTGTGCAGTTTTTTTAATTTTTTTCACGCGTGGAGTAAAGACTTTGATGTTCGGTGAAAAACTTATGTTCACTAGAAAATAAAAAAATAAATATAATAATCAAATGAAATATATTCAAAATCATACTTTTTGGAAGGCTTATGCTAATGGCTACATACTTACAAAATAGAATTTCTAAATGACTTCATTGGATCCCCCAGAAGGTGAAGCAAAATTAGTTTTTTGTCAGTATTTTTATAGGTGCAAAGGAGACTCCATCAAGTGTTTGATTTAAGACTAGGCGGTTTTATCTAACTCCTTTCAAGCAAACCCCTTTGGATGGAACCTCTCAAGGCTTAAATAATTATTTTTTCTAAAAAATGTGATTTCAGGCAAATATCAATATGCTATAAGAGTGCTTCTGGAAGAAACTGTGTTGCTTTTTTGGATTGACGTTTCAACTCACTCATTCTCTTCTTTTCATCCTGATGATGGATCACAGAGTGTGATGTGAAACGTCGATCCAAAAAAGCAACACAGTTTCTTCGAGAAGCACTCTTATAGCATATCATGGACTATGGAAATATTATGTATATAAATATCAATGTCGCATAAGTGGGACACACTATTGTGGCAGCATCAAAGAATGTAGGTTGTTTTGCAGTCATGGCTAAAAGTGTTGTAAAAGGTCTTTGTCCATGTTGTAAATGATTGTTGAATCATTTTATGTATTTGTTAGTGAGCAAATTTGTCGCTATACTTTTAAATATAACCCTTGCCTGACAAATAGCCACAAATACACTAAATAGTTGGAGAGGTTATTAACAAACAATAACCTTCCTTTGTGTTTTGAGGGCTAGCTCCCTCTTATGATATATAGAAAGAAAAATAAACTGGGTATGCTTTTAAACCTGAAAGTAGGATAGGACATTTTTATCTAAAACTTAATCAAATATGAGCATAAAGCCTCACAAAACAACACAACTCACTACAATAAATATTTATAAATTGAAACTATAAAATCCCCACTTGCATTCTTTGACATATGGTAAATAAAATACAAGAAATGAGCCAAATGAAAGGGGCAAAATCTGAATCTCCATCACACAACAAGATATCTCAAAGATTAAACATTGCACATTCAACATACGATGAACACACATACATAAAAAGTAGCTCAAAGTTTACGAAATCCTGCAATTTATTCTCTTTCAAACTCCTTCATATGTATCTAAAATACCTACAAAAGTCCTTGAGCATTGATTTATAAAAATGATCTTTCCCAAACAAAATTTTGCAAAAAGATCTCTAATCGTCCATATGATAGACAATATATAGAGCTTCTTGTTGATGGGTGTTTTAGCACTCAACAATGCATGTGTGATTGCTGGTATCACACCTCTCTTGAAAAAGGTACCCTATCCAAGATAGGACTGCCCATGGATAATACAGCTAGGTCTTAGCTTGCTTGGAATAATTTCAGTGGAATGTCTAGCTGTGCCAACAAGGGGTCTTGCATAAAATGTAGGGTTTATAGAATATGGTAGCAATGCAAGTGCAGAAACCCTAGGTGGTTTAGACTGCGAAGTCTAAAATTTTAGCAGATGATCAATGTAATGCTGCTCAAACCCTAAATCTACCAAACTTGGTATAAATAAAATGCAAAAGGAAAAAGAGACAGGGAAGGGATAAGAAATCCTAAGTGACAATCACAATCGAGTAAAATGCTACAAATAGACAAATACTTTCAATAAACCATTCCCTGTTTCACCAGGATAAGAAACTGACAATGTTGCAAGAAATGATGCAATCTTCAAAGGATTCTTATGATTTTCAAATTACATTCACTCATTAAACACCCGAACAATGGCGCAACTTAACTAGTGGAGTGCAACTGAACTATATTCAATGACAGGGCCCAAGCTAACTATACACAACAACTTACCATTAGCAAGCACTAATAGTATGGACCAAAGCATTCATCAGATATCTTAACATTTACCCACCATTGGAAAAGCACAATTAATTAAATTCAAATTGATATGAACCATGAAAACTAAAATGAGACAACACATAAACTCAAATTCCTAGCAACCTGCAAAATTTGCTTTGTATTGACTATATTTTGGCAGAGTCTCAGCAATTCAGTATCAAATCTTACTTTTTACAATGAGAGAATGATGGCTTTTTTATAGACAAGGCACCATATCGAGTTTTTCAATGGACGATGAAAATTAACTCAACATCAATGGTCCATATTACATGGCATTTAATGAAGTACAACAGTTTGTTACATTTTCAGATTTGCATTTCTCCTTTAGGAAAAAGACAAAAAACAACTTGCAAATACATTGAATCTGGACAAAATGGATACCCATTTGGTTGTACATGATGAAAAGTCAATTTTTAAGGCCTAATAAAGCCAGAATAGAGTCACATGACGCTTGAAAACTTGAGTTGATGTGGATTCACGGGATTCCAAGTGCTAACTGGATCAAAAGGAGTATTTTGGTAACGGTATATGCAACTAGATGCTTGCTAGACTGATTCTTCATGACTGGACTGCTAGGACAACCATGAATAGTGTGAACATGTCTTGGACCTTGGACTGGATCTGCAGGAACTACCATGAAATAAACATGATTTTCAATTTCTTCCATCTCCTGGGACTTATTTCTATCATCTTGGACATCATACTTCCTCTTGCAGGTGCAGTAGCAATTTGGTTGATAAAATGAAGTATCTGCATTTCTGGTCAGCACTACATATCTGTGTGTACATCCTTCCATGATAGTTCCAATTAGCTCCTGTGTCCTCCAAGATCTATAATTCACAATGGAAAGTATCAATTTCATCTTAACAAGTTATTTTTCATCAATTTGAATCAAAACATGTCCATTTGTAGTCATGGATTAGTCAAAAACAACTCAAACTTAATGTTACTTCCTTATAGTCCTTTTCACAAATCCAGTGATTTTTGCATGATTTTCTGCATTTTTTTAAATTATTTTCAAGTACCCATTTGACCAATATGATGATTAGGGAAGTTTTTGGGGTCATTAGAATCCATTTGCAGACTTTTATTTCATGTTTTTTTAGCCTTTTCTGTAAAAAAAGGGATTTTTGGGGGTCACGGAACTTTCATGTGCAGTGGCATTAATTATCGTAAAACGTGCCAAAAATCTACACAAACTTGGTAAAAAGATCCATCATGATGTGATAAATGGATGTGCAGACCAAATTCACCAAGAAAATCTAAGTTTCACCTTGAAAAAATGTGTTTTTAGGCCAAAATGGGCAAAAAGCGGGGATTTTGGGTTCATCCGGCCTAGCAGGAATTTTGGGTTGATTCGACTAAAAGTCAGTTGAAGGTCATTTTAGCGCAAAGTTGGAGAGGCTTGTTTTCAGCGTAGAATGCATTAGAGCTACTTTTGAAGGGCACGAACCTGCGCGGATTTGAGAGATCACTGACCAAAGTCAGTGAGGGTGCTTTTCAGAGCAAGTTGGTGGTTGACCAAAGTCGGTGAGGGGTGCTTTTTAGTGCAAGTTTTGCTAGTGCCGCTGGCAGAGATTTTTGATGCGACCGACTTAGTGGTAACTTGGAGGGAGGTCAGTTGGAGGTGTATTTAGTGCAAAAGGTCGGTAAGGGGCATTTTTAGCGTCGGATTTGGAAATGTCCAGGGTGAAAGTATATTTAAAAATATATTTAAGTATCTTATACTTTAAATATTTTTAAATATACTCTCAGGGTGTTTGAGATGGATTCCAGATCCATAGGATTTCATATGCAGATTCTAGAATTTTGAGGTTCCACCAGATTTCAGACTTAGCCAAATTAGGGCTTCAGGACCATATGTCAGGATGAAAATATGTGAACCCCTTAGTGAAATCTTGTGGAATTTGACATGATTTTGCAATTCTAAGACCTGTAAACTATGAATTTCAACATGAAACATCTTGTAGAAGCAATTTCAAGGGCAACATCCCATGACATAGGATTTTAGAGCAAAGTGCAGTAACACCTAATTTTAGTGCAAAAGGCAACAAAAGGCTATTTCTTAAGCACAAGACCACTCAAGGCACTTCCAAATCAATCATGCACAACATCAAATGACTCCAAACATGCAAAATACTCAAATCTAGAACAAATCATGCACTCCAAGCACAAATTCACTCTCTCATCATCATAAGGCAGAAAGGTTGAGACTTCAAGCCAAAGCAAAATAGGGGGTCTTCCATTTGGTAAAATGGGGCATGTGTGCAAGGCACAACACTTCTCAAAATTGAAACTGTCATGATGAGTAACAACTTCTTGGCAGTTGGCCAACTGAAATTAAATAAACATATAAATATAAAATATTTAAAAAGGTTTACTTAATTTTGAAAATTTAAAGTCTTTGCAAATAAACAACATAAAGAAATTAAGCCACAATCTCCTGATCTCCCTTCTCGACCGACACATCCCCTTTGGTTTGGTCCTCTGTTGTAGCCTTGTCCTCTAGTGGGTTCATCTTCACTTTTAAATTCTTGAATCTGGTAATCACTAGGGTGATGATCTTTCCACTGGGGCTGATGGTCACATGTACCCAAACTCTCCACGTATTGATAGTCTTATCAACTTCACTAAGTCTCTTGTTTATATCTGTAAGTTCACACTTGAAATGGGCAATGTTAGAGGATAATGTCATACTTCTTCCATAGAAACACCATTTACCACATCATTCCCAGTTAACTCCTTAGTGATTAATTTCTTGAAACCTTGTTTGACATCCTTCACATCTAGGAGGTTTTCTTCGTTTTCATCCAAAATGTCAGTTTCCAAAGCTAAATAATTGGCTATGATGTCCAATAAATCTATGTTGTATTGGCTGATATTTTATTCAATTTGGCCAAAAATTGTTTAACCACAAAGAGTTTCCATTCGACTGCATTTAACCAAGAGACAAATTCATTTTCTTCTAGTTTGTTGAAGACACTTTTCGAGACCAAAACAATGGTGTCAACATTGACCAACTCTTGCATCTCCCTTGCAATAATCATGAGTAGAGTTTCCTCCTTTTTGAAAGACTGCATATCATTATTGAGTTTCTTCCTCTTAGCTACAATATCATTATACAACTTCATAACTTCCTCAATATACAATAAACCATCGATTGTTACCTTCTCAATCCAAGATTCTGTGGCCCTAGCCAAATTTTGATACTTCTTAATTTGTTCAACTACACTTGGACCTACAACTTTAACAAAGGTGTCAAGTGTAGTGTCTAGGGACTAGGAGGTAGTATCTACAATCGATTGTATATATGAGGCAATTATATTCCCCTATTCTAGTAGTTTTTCTTTTTCTATTTTCTCTGTCTTCAATCTCTTGGCCGAAACGTTTACTAACAAATTTGCATGGTAAATATCGCCCTCTATAGTAGGAGGACCCATATCAATTTTGCTCACACTAAAATCTGATTCGGTAACACTCTGTTCATCCTTATCCCCAATAGGATCAACAATTTCTAGAATGTGGTGTCCTGACAAAGAATCAACTACCACCCTTGACATTCTCTTGGACTTTTTAGGCTGAGGGCTGGCTTGGAGAAGCTTGGCCGCAGTATCGAATCCTGGGTCTACCATAGGGGTGTATTTTCTCTTTTTATCTACTACCTTTTTAAGCCAAGAAGGGGATGGTAAAATATAACTATTATCAACAACAGTTGGAGTGGTATTAACTGCAACAGAGTCTAGCTTTGCTTGATCAACTTGTGGCCGAGGCAAGGAGGGAGACACATTAAACATAGAATTAAGAACACTATCTTGATCAATTTGTTGAAGAGATAGAGATAGAGTACCCGAAGGAGATGGAGTGGGGGAAGCATCATGATTAGCCTGAAGTTGTAGAGAATCTAGGGCATCAAATTCAAGTTTCTTCTTCATTTCCAATTTTCTCTTAGGCACCTCACTATCTTCTTCACATGTTTTCTTCAACCTCCGATTATCTTCGAATTCATCCCCCTCCTCCCCTTGTTGAGATGCAACTCTAGACCTGGTAACATACACATTAGGTAAGACTCTCTATGAAGTTAAAGTTGAGGAAGACCCTAGCTCCTTTGAGACATGCTCTTTTTGAGGAGAGTTACCACTTGTGTAATGAATAGCTTTGGATCTTAACCACCTTCTAGTCTTATCCAATACAAAACATGATAGCACATAAAGATCAGCGGTTTCTTTCTCTGACCATTAAACTTTGGGCACAGGCTTAGAGCTTTCAATATAATAGCCTTCATCAATGATGTTTGAGTTATCATCCACCATATCAGGTATAGTCCACCCCAACTTAAAAGCACGGATTTGATCCACTGTCAATCTCATCCAGTATCTATGTTGTACCTCATGCTCATCAACACAATATTCCCAGTAATCCTCAAGATGGGATTGATGTTCATAAGAAGCTCCTCCATAAATGTTTTTCTTGACATAATTTTTTTTATCAAAATATGGTCGAGTAGTAAACAAATGAAAAATGAACCTGGAGAGAATTCTCTCTACACTCCTAGCATTATCATGTGTCTTACACGTGAAATATGTCAAATTAGCAGGGAATGGGTGACCCTTCTTTTTCATATCATGATATCTTTTACTCACATGTGCCATCTGCCTGCACACTTCAAGAAATACAATAAAATCACTAGCATATCTGGGAAGCTTGTATGGTGCACTTTCAAAGACACCTATCCTCACATAAGAGAATCTGCCAAACTAGATGAAGAAACTTCCATATTTCATCATGAATTGTGCTGCCTCTTGGGATATCCTAACACCAGGGTTACCATCGATTATTTTCACAATGTACATAAAAATGCATCACTAACCCATCTAAAATCTTTATTTCCATTCTCTTCTTGCCACTATTGAAAATATGCATACACTGGCGTGTCACTGGAGAGAGTACCAGATATTCTCAACCCTGGCCATACCACTTGAGTATCAGCAATCACATAAAAGAAATACGACCACATATAAAAGGTTCTCTTTTTGTGGAAATTAGCCAATTGATCATCAATGTGGTCATTGATAATCCCGACCCAATCAATATGTTGGCTTTCACTACAAATCACAAGGATAAATTGGCACATCTACTTCCTCAAATGAATTGGATTCTTCATTTCCTACCACTCTGTTGCAACAAGGTAATCATATCAGATATGTCTTCATTGAAATGGGCTTGCTTCAAGTTCTATTGGACTTGTGATTTACCCTTCTTCTCATTCTTGAGCATGTGTTTAGCTATGGTTGTAAGACACCAATCCTTTCTATCTAAAAAGTAATTCCACCCAGCCTCAAGAGACATGGTGGCATATTCATCTCTTTCTGGTAATCTAAAGACATGACTGATTGATTCAGCATCAAGTCTTGCAACAACAACTTCCATCAAAAGACTTAATTTCCCTAGTTTTTGCATGATAGATTTTGACATAGGCGAGCACCAAATCAAGGCATTGCACAACTAGCGGGAATCTTCTTACATGAGCAAGACCACTAGAAAAGGTCTTTTCTGTTAGGGGTGACCTAGGGTGTAGGTTTTTATTTTCCTAGTGGGTTAGTTATTTTTCCTATTTCCTAGGTTTTTCCTACACTTTTATTAAGCTTGCTTAGGTTAAATAAAGTGATTTTAATTAGTGAGTGGGTGATTTGAGGTGTCAACATCCTACAAGGGAGGTGGCATTTTCTATCTTAGGAAGATGCTCTTTCTATCTTAGCCCGTATGGTGGCCTCTCCATATTGGTCGATTTTACCACCTCTCCCCTCTCTCTGGTCTATATAAACTCGCTACCTAACTTGTATTTTGATTATATTGAATGCATTGTCTAGTTACTCTGCCATTCTTTTTTAAAGCTTTGAGCTCTTAATACAATTCTATCACATCGACATTTGCATATCTCTCGAAATTGTTGGTTTGCTTTTGCTTTGCATTTTCTAGTTTATGTAGCTTAGAATCTCTCTCATTAAGTTCTTAGTTTTTCACATCTTGTTCAAAATTTCTAACATGGTATCATAGCTTTTGTTTTGAGAGTTTTGAGTTCATAGATGCCTGATTGAGAGATTGAGTTCTTTGTGAGATCTTGAAAATCCCGTATGCTCTTCTCTTGTGTTTTTGAACAATCTGGAGAATTAGAAATGATTTATCAAGACCCATTAACATATTTATTTTGCATGCGTGTTTTGTGAGATCTGGGTGATTACAACATTTTGGTTGTTCCAACGCATCCAAGAGGCTCGCTTGAAAGTCAAGATTGGCTTTTGTTCATTTGATTTGGAGATCGTTTGACACAGTTGTGGAATGAGGGTTTCTTGCTCAGATCTGGAACTCAGTTTTCATTCGGAGCATTTTCAGGCTAAAAGGATCTTGCCATTGCGTCCAAGAGGCTTCATAGATGAATTTTGATATAAAATTTGCCCAGTTTCACTTCTGGGAGATAAAAATGCAATTTTTTTTGGCTAAAAACCATTTTTAGCCTCACAACGCGCAATACGAGACAATTTTTAATAAAAAAATTATAAAAATTCAAAGAAATTAAAAAATATATATAAAATAAGTGCTAAGCGCTATTTTGTTAAGCGCTCCAAATAATTTAAAGGGGCTTTGACCCTTGTAAGGGCATCGACCCCCCTTTTTGGGGTTCAATCTCCCCATTTGTAGGGTGTAAGGGTCTACAGACCCTTAAGGGGTTGATTGGGAGCGACCATTGGCCCCCACCACCCTTCTTTCTAAACATGTAATTTTTTAAAAAAACATTTCAGTTCAGCCCCCTGTACTTCAGCGCCCCTGTCTTGGCCTCTGTGCCGAATTTTTGGCCTTTGTGCCAAATTTTCACTATATTTAGCGAATGTTTTTAAACTTGGAGGGCACTGTATCTTTGGAAAAGATCCAAAACTTGACTAGAGATCCTGTACATTTGGAAGAGTTCCATATTTATCTAGAGGACTCGACATTTGGCGAATTCCTAAACTTGGCGGCATTTCCGCCAAACTTGTCGACAGTTGATTTTGTCTAATCTGACCCCTCTCCATTGGCAAGGGTGAAATTGAAGGTTGTTTTCAAACACTCTGTTTTGACTCATTTTGGCTCTGTTTCCTGAGCAATTTTTTTTAAATTTTGGGATATTTTTTTCGCTTTACACGTTGGTGCAGACAATTCTTGATTCTACTGCATGGTTTTCCAAAAATTACAGATTCTAATAGGGGATGATGCACAGTTCCCGTTTTTGGAACATCAGAGACTCATAACTTTCACATATGACCTTGGATTGAGGTACTTATTTTTTTTGAAAGTGCAAGATTTTTTGAATATTACACAGTGGTGCTATTGGTTTCACTTGGTTTTATTCTTGGGTTGTACTTTCAACATACACTCATTTGTTTGAGAATTTCTAAAGCATTGAGATCAAGTCCACTTAGTATTTTTTGCTAGTGGCAATTGTAATCACACTTAATATAAAGTGTAAAACCATATTTGCTTGGGGGTTTCCTTGATTGAGTGAAAAAGGGAGTGTCTTGTGTGCTTTCTTTGAGTTTCTACATTCTTTGTTTCCGCACAACTATGACAAACAATCTTCTTTTCTACATAAAATGGATCAAACAACAGTACTAATACTCACACCCTACAACTACTTTGATTGGAAATCTAAAATGACAATCTATCTAAAGAGGCAAGGGTTGTATAGAGTAATAATGGGTCTTGAAACTGAACCATCATTACTTGCAGAAAAGCCAAAATGGTTTAATAAGTTGGATGAATCTTTTGGAACCTTGTGTATGTTTGTATCTCCAGATTTACTTTTTCACATTGAATTTGTTTCTACACCAAATGATGTATGGACCTCTTTGGAAAATCTCTTAGGTAAGTAGGATGAAATTAGAAGACATCTACTGGAGAATTAGCTCATAGGGTTAAATCCTACTAGTTTTGATACTATTTAGGACTTCTTCACTAAGCTAAAGGCCATAAGACTACAGTTGAAAAAATGCAGGATTGAGAAGAACGGTTCTCAATTGATCTTAAATTCTTTCCAAGCTTTTTCCTAATTATTTTGTGTTTGTTTCTACATTTCATGCTACTAAAAGTGCCTTAAGAACCAATGATATGTAATGCCTTCTCTTGATGATTTTGCTAATGAACTCATAAAGGAGCAAGATAAACGGGTTCAAATGGACACAATCAAGCCCTCTAAATCTCATGCCTTGGTTGCAAATCAGGGGACTAAAGATCAAAAAGGGTTTAGTAAGTAGAACAAGAAACAATAGAATCAAGGAGAGAAGAAACAAGATCAGAAACCGGCTTCTCCAAAAGCAGCTAATCAGACCTCTTCTTCCAAAGGCGAAAAGCCTAAGAAGGAGAAGGAAAAGTGTGCCTATTGCAAGAAATGTGTTCATGATGAACACAAGTGTCTTAAGAAGCAAATTGATCACCTTACACATCTTCTTGAGAAGAGCAATATCAAGGTGCCTGATTCAGTCAAACAGAGTTCATCTCGGGAATCTTCAAAGGATAGACAAAAGTAAGGGGAAAGGAAAGGGCAAGGCCCTAGTTGCTATTGCTTCACAACCTGATACCTTGATCATTGATTTGGGTGCTTCGCACCACATGGCTTCATCACAAGATGGTTTTGCCTCTTTGGAGCCATGTTCTATGCCATCTATACTCATGGGTGATGACACTCCTGCTGAAGTGCATGAGAGAGGGCTGTTGTCGTGGGCGAAGGAATATTTCATGATGTTCTTTGTGTTCCATCTTTGTTAACTAATCTCATATCTATCTATCAAATCACTCACATTGGCTCTGGCAAGTGGGTAGAGCTCACTCTAGACATAGTGGTAATCAATGAGTTACACAATGGGTCTATAGTTGCTGTGGAAAAAGCTGATCATCAGTCCAAACTATATCAGTTTTCTTACTTTGTTCTTGATTCTCCTTCACTTGCTTTGCTCACTCACATAGATGAGGTGAGTTGTTTGTGGCATAATCGGTTTGGCCACATGAACTACCAGCAGCTCAATCAATAGGACATGGTTTCAGGGTTGCCTTCTATTCAGTTTTCTGATGGTGTTTTCGAAGGATGAATTCTTGGTAAGCATCCTAAAGAGAAATTTGATAAAGGCAAAGCATGGAGGGCCACACAGCTTCTGGAGTTGGTACATAGTGACTTGGCAGGACCATTTCTACATCCTTCTTTTAGTAGGGCATGATATGTTCTCACATTCATTGATGATCTTTCCAGTACACATGGGTTTATTTTCTCAAATAGAAGTCCAAGGTCTTTGAGTCTTTTCAGGACTTTAAAGATTTTGCAAAGAAACAATCCAAAAAGTCCATCAAGATTCTACATACAGATAATGGGGGGAGTATGTCAACTAGAGGTTTGAGAAGTTTTGTGATTTAGAGGGCATTGATCTTCAACACACAGTTCCCTACAGTCCACAATAGAATGGTGTTGCATAATGAAAGAACAAGTCCTTGAAAGAGATGGCCAATTGTATGATTCAGTCGAGGTCTATGGCAATTCAATATTGGACGGAGGCCATCAACTATGCATGTTACATCTAGAATCAGGTTCCTCACCAAGTTGTGAATGGGGTCACTACTTTCAAGGTTGAACCGGTCGGAAACCCACAATTAAGCACTTTTGAGTGTTTGGTTCTCCTGCATGGGCCTGCATTCCAGCAGAGAAATGCAAGGTTATGGACCCGTAAAGCCAATCTTGCATATTTGTTGGGTACCCAGATGGTGTCAAAGGCTACAGACTTGTCCACCCCACCACTCACAAGGAGGATGTTTCTATTTCTTCTCCTACCACTTCTACATATACAATCACTTTGGAGACATTATGACATGATGACAGTTCTTTTGAGGATCTTAATCCTCTTGATCTTGATGAGGAGTCTTCTTCCTCCACTTCAGATGGCGACAATAATGATGAGGATTCGTCTTTCTCCACTCCTAGTCATCATTCAAAGGGTGATGATCACCAACCCAATGATTATCTGATTGGGCCTCTTTAGGCTTGTCAAACATTGGATTCAACAGGTGATTGGGTTGGTGATCCTTCAGATGCTAGAAGAATAAGGTCACATTTTGGGCAGACACTACATCTCTTCATTGCCTCAGCTTCTTATCCATAGTATTTTTGGGAAGCTTCTGGTGCCCCGACTGGGATACTACTATGCAAGAAGAGTTTAGTTCCTTAGAGAGGAACCACACTTGGGATTTAGTCCCCCTTCCTAAGGGAAGGAAAGTTGTTTGATGCAAGTGGATCTATCAGAAAAAATATGCTGTAGATGGGTCAGTTGATAAGTACAAGGCTCACTTGGTTGCAAAAGGATTCTCCTAGGTTCCTAGGATTGACTACTCCGAGACTTTTGTGCCAGTTGCCAAAACAAACTCCATCTGACTTTTCCTTTCTATTGTTGCAGCCCATTATTTGGGAAGTTCATTAGATGGATGTGAAGAGTGCTTTTCTTCATGGTGACCTTCAGGATGAGATATACATGGAGCAACCATAGGGGTTCCTACATGATCCTTCACTTGTCTGTCGTCTTCAAAAATCTCTCTATGGCCTCAAGTAGGCTCCTCGGACTTGGCATGCCAAGATGGACTCCTTCCTTCTATCAGTTGGGTTCACTTGGTGCCATTCTGATCTGAATGTGTATATTATGTAGTAGGATGATACTCTCACATTCCTTGTTCTCTATGTTGATGACTTGTTGATTACAGGGAGTTCCTCACCCACCATCAAGGCAGTGAAAACTACCCTTCATGATCATTTTTGATGTCAGACTTGGGCCTTCTGCACTACTTCTTGGGGATTGAGATCACTCAGTCTTCTTCCGGTATCTTCATGGTACAACCCAAGTACGCACTTGATATGCTCTCTAGATTTTGCATGATTGATTGTAAGCCAACATCGACTCCATTTCTGTCTAGGGTCAAACTTGAAGCTCATTATTCTTCACCATTGGTTGATGCTAATTTTTATCGCCAACTTGTTGGGAGACTCATATACTAGACTCCCACGAGGCCTGATTTGTCATATGCTATGGGCCCGGTCTCCAGGTTCATACAGGAGTCACATGAGTTGCATTGGAAAACAACTAAGTGTATTCTTCACTATGTACATGGCACTCACAGTTATGGGATTCACTCTGCAGTGGGCGTGGATATTGACTTGGTGAAACACATAGATTCAGACTGGGCAAGTGATTCTCAGGATCGCAAGTCTACTTCAGGGTATTGCTTCTCACTTGGTTCTGATCCAGTTTATTGGTCAAGCGGGAAGCAGTATGCAATTGCTCTTTTATCTACAGAGTGAGTATCGAGGAGTAGTTAATGCTACTACTGAGGCCATTTGGATTTAGAACATTCTCACTGATTTTGTTACTCCCTTCCGGAAGCCTACAATCATCTTTTGTGACAACCAAAGTGCGATATAGATCTCTCACAATCTGGTCTATCATCAGAGGACCAAACACATTGAGATTCACATGCAAGTGTACATTCAGGAGCTGATTTATGAGAAGATCATTGATCTCAGGTACTATCTAACATTAGAGCAGATCGTAGACATCTTCACCAAACCCTTCACTAAGAGCAAGTTCCTTCATTTGTGAGCTCTGCTAGGGTTGCGGCTGGTGTCCACTTTAGGGGGTATTTTAGTCCTCTTTTCTCTCTCTATTCTCTTTGGGGAGAATTCTTTGTACATGGGTACCTCATCAGGCTTGATTTGTTGGGACCCATCTTTTCACCCACCTAAGCTATGCTTAAGGGGGGTGTTAGTGTAGGTTTTTATTTTCCTAGTGGCTTAGCTATTTTCCCTATTTCCTAGGTTTTTCCTACACTTTTATTAAGCTTGCTTAGGTTAAATAAAGTGAGTTTAATTAGTAAGTGGGTGATTTGAGGTGTCGGTGTCCTACAAGGGAGGTGGCATTTGCTATCTTGGGAATATGCTTTTGCTATCTTTAGCTTGTATGGACTCTCCCTATTGGTCAGTTTTGCCACCTCTCCCCTCTCCCTGGTCTATATAAATTCACTACCTAGCTTGTATTTTGATTATCTTGAATGCATTGTCTAGTTACTCTGCCATTCTTCATTTGAAGCTTTGAGCTCTTAATGCAATTCTGTCACATCGACATTTGCATATCTCTCAGAATCTCTAGTTTGCTTTTGCTTTGCATTTTCCAGTTTATGTAGCTTAGAATCTCTCTCATAAAGTTCCTCATTTTTCACATCTTGTTCAAGATTTCTAACAGGGTCTTTGTTCATTCTATTCCATAAATCCTTCAAATCTACATGCCCCAACTCTAAGTCTCTAATACCCGCCAAATTATTATCTATGATTGATGCAACATCAAAACCTTGATATTTGTATTTCATCCTAACCAGTTAAATTTCCCACTAGATATATGAGTCGAGGACTCTTAGCAAAATTTGGCAAGTAAGAGGGGCTTTAGGTGGGAAATGTATGCATTACTCATGAAACCTTTAATTGATAAAATATACAATTCCCAAATAGAAACATATTCAAACAAACAAGAGTATAAAGTGTTCACAAATCCACTGACCTGATTACCCTACGACTATGAACTGACCAGAGTGCCACGAAGCCAACCTTCTTCCAAACATCTTGAAGAATGGAAACTTAGATGCCTTTCGCAGTTGCTTCTACGAATGAATAACTTCAAATCTATAATAATTCACATAAGGATTTAATAAATCCCATTTAAGTTGGCATTCGTGGCGAGGCCAAATTTCATAAATAAGCTTCAAGGATTTTGAATATGATAGAACTATTTGTATGTGCGAAATTACTCCTACTAATAATGACGTAGTATAGTGACTTAATCTTCGCGCCCATTGGTGAGGATAACCTTTTTCAAAAATAAACCAGCGAATCGATGAAATCAAAAACTCAGAAAATCAATTATGCAAATAAACTTTCCCTTAATGATGAGTCTTCAATCGGTGGGTCGCTGAATCGACAAAAGGGAGAACATTGAAACACATTGTCGGCCAAAGGAACAAGTTCAAAATTTGAGATATTTGCTGACACATTTGCTCTTTGAACTTTCCATCGATTGGTGAAAGACAAATTTTACAAACTGGGAACACTGGGAGTCGCTAGGTTCATAAAACCTAAAACTTGCTGACCAAAGGGTTTGGAAAAGACTTAAGTTAGCAATCAGTGAAAATGGCCGATGGGAAACAAAGTGACACCGAAGGAAGAAGGAAAGATTGCTTTATCGATAGGTTCTAGAAAAAGCAAAATCATTCATAAAGTTCGTGAATGGGCAAAAACAACGGCAAGGAAACGAGACTTTAAGGACTTAGCCATATTTTGAAGGCGACGGGACAAAGTAAGCAAAGACTTAATTGAGGAACATTAAAGCTGAAAATTTTGGGTAACAATATTTTAAAAAAATTGTAGTCAATTGTTTGACTTATTTATTTTTGGATAAACATTATATTTAATTTTATTATTTGAATATTTGATTATGTTATTGCATAATTTAATATTTTATTATTTTTATATTATTTGATTTTGGACGGATCTTACATTGATAAAATTAAAAAAAGAAGATCCCATGGCATAAGATAAGAGAGACAATTTTGACGAGGATCATCTAATAAAAATACAATAATTGAATATGGCTTTCATCTGTACTATCTTTCCACAATTTGTGTACCACAAATTATAGAATGAAAAGAATTTTATTTGATAGTATGTGTTTAATATAATTGATGCCTTATTCATCCCTTGATACATCCAATATATATTATATATTATTTATTTTTGCATTGTATGTACATAGCGTTGTCTTGAATCTTTCATCTATACTATCTTCCCACAATTTGTGACACACCAATTATAGAATGAAAATAATTTTATTTGATAGCAAGTGTTTAATATAATTGATGCCATATTCATCCCTTGATACATCCAAGTGTATATTACATATTATTTTTGCATTGTATGTACATAGTGTTGTCTTAGATCTCTTAGTTAAATAATTCAAATGAGAGTTTATCAACAAAGTGTTGCATTTGTCCAAATTAAAAAGGAGGATGAAAACTTGCTTCTTGATAAATCATTGCTCACTAATATTTAATTGGTGGAATTTGTCCTCACTCCATCAATGAGATTTCTTATTTATTTACATTTTTATGTTGTTTTGAAAAATATAGTTGTTTTCTCTATCCTTGTTCTTTAAATGAGGAAACATTAACTTTACAACATAAACTTTAAAATAAATATATTGTGATTGTACCAAATGGATTTTATTTACACTTCCATTTCTATTATACTACTATTCATCCTCCATGAATATCTATCATTTCTTCATGATCCTTATTGTCTGATCTTTCATTTTCATGATCACTATTGTCCAATCTTCATTTCATACACAATAATAGGTAATTTTTGATGTCATCCTTTTAAAATATCATGCAATCAAGAAGACTTGATTTCTCACATACTTTCTGTGAATCATTCAACGCCAACAAACCAAAAACTATTTGAGTCCCTATAAATTTTAAAATGATTTTTTTAAAATAATTTTTTTAACAATTAATATAAACAAATACAAATGGAAGTTTTAAAAAATATCATACATAGAAGTGAAGTTGCTGCCCACGTCTCAATAATCGCTATGTTCTTGCGCACTTGACCCCCAATTAAATTTTTTAAAAGAACTAATACATGTAAAATACCAACCTAATAAATAATTGCAAATGCACCAATACATGTTCACAACTCCATGTGTAGTTTATCATAGAGAAATAACTACACACATGCTCTTCCACTTGCATTTACAAGACAAGTTGATGCGAATGGGGGGTTTCCAAATAAAATACACACCTTTTTGTTTACAATAACCACCCATTTAGACATAGCTCAAAAGTCAAACTGCTCACATTTACATAACTTGGTGCATACTTATTGGTACCTAAGCTACCATAAAGACAAAACACTCCAATCCAAATTCGCTGTCAATCACACATTCTCCGATACTTGCTATCACATCCACTTGCACCAATTCCATTTACAATAAGTACATGCACAATCATAAATGATGTAAGGGTCCCAACCACATAAAATAAAAATAAAATTAAAATTAAATCACATTTATTACAGAATTAATACAAAAATTTATTACTGAAGTTTGTTGTGCCTTCCATGTGAATTAAATAACATAAATTACTTACTGAAATCTTTTATTTGTTTTACGGCCACCCTAATTGAATGCTCAAGTGCAACTTGAATTATCTATTTGAACGCCAAACTACCTAATATTTTAGAATTGGCTGCTCACTTTTATAAGGCCAAACTACCTAATATTTTAGAACGCCAAATTAAATCATATTTATCTGTCCAATTGGCTGCTGCTTTTATGTATTATTAGTACCTCCTTCGGCAGTACTATTGTAATTGTAATCATTGTGGTTTATCTAGTGATTAATCTAGTATGAATAAATCAATCAAAACACAATATAGTATAAATTTGAATTGAATTTAAACTTTTCCTATGTGAACATGAGAAAATTTTAACAAAAAAAATTAGAGAAATTATTTATTTCATTGGCTAAAAAAAAATGACCTCTTCTGGTGGATTGTCCGAGATACTATTTTTAGTGCAACAAACACTTAAAATTGAGGAGGTAATTCCGGTTAGAAGGGAGGAGGTGGCAATGCTAACAATTTAATTTTTTTAGTGAAACATACACCTAAAAATGAGGAGACAAATCCGATTACAAGGGTGGAGGTGGCAATGCTAACAATTTAATCTTTTTTAGTGAAACAAACACCTAAAAATGAGGAGACAAATCCGGTTACAAGGGAGGAGGTGGCAATGGAAAGCAAATAACTTTTTAAGGTTACAATTGTTATATGATTATTATTATTATTATTATTATTATCCAAATAATTTTTTAAAAATAGTTTTATGAGCAGTCAATATTTGTGAGAATTTGGTTATCAAACAATTCATTTTTGCTTATTGCTTATTAAAATGTTATATGATTATTATCATTATTATAATTATATAATATTTATATTATTATAATATATAATAATTTAATGTATTTGTAGTTTTCTATAGTTTTTTTATTATTTTGGGTATAAAAATATTAAAAATAACTAACAAATTAATTTGTTTTTTTATTAATATTAATATTATTATTTTATTCTCTTATGTGAAAAAACTAATATGTTTCATTAAATAATGAGTGACTAAATTAAAAAAATTGTTGTGATATAAATATTTCTATGTTATTATTATTATATTGTGTAATAATAATAATAATAATTATATCGAATTATTGATTATACATATAAATAGAATTATGATTATTGTATTTATATTTATGTTATATTATACTAAAAATGAATTATTGATATATATTTTGTATATAAGTATTAAATATTAATATATTTTAGATGTAAATATTAATATATTGTATTGTGTAATATCTTTTTTTAATAAAAGGGTAAAAATTTATTCAATCATAGAAGTAACCAAAATACATCCAACCTGAACAAAAGCCCAAGGCCACAAAGCACACCCAACCAACAAGAAACATAGGACAACAAGCCACCTGACCAAGACAACTAAAGTCCAATCAAGGACCACACATATCCTCCTGAAGCAAACTTTGCAAGTTATGAGCGCATTCCCTGGGAAGCTGCTCCCAACCATCCCTAAACTCGGAAGCCCATTTGGACAGGCAATCAGCCACATTGTTCCATTCCCTAGGAATATGGACAAAAGACACCATCTCAAGCTTGCTACACAACTGGTGAATCTGACGAACAATAGAAGACAATTGCCAGTTCACCCCATTACTATTCTGCCTATTTAATAAGTTAATCATGATCTATGAATCAGATTCACAGATGATTTTGTGGCAGCCAAGGGCACAAGATTTTTCCAAGGCGGTAAGAATAGCCAAAGCCTCCATGAGGTTGTTAGTCAGTATGCCATGATACTTAGAGAAAAAGAAGAGGACAGCTCCAGAACTATCTCTCCCCAAACCTCCCACACCAGCATACCCTGGATTACCCCTGGAAGAGCCATCAGTATTAATTTTCAAAAACCCAGCAGGTGGTGGAGACCATCTACCTTCTCCCTAAATTTTCCTTTTGGGACTTCTTCTACTGATGGGAGGAGCCTTCTTCAAACTAAGACTATTCATACCTAGTCCCAGAAACACCATAGCTTCCTCAGCATTCAGAGGAGCACCAACTTCACACTTAGCTGAAATAGTCTCCTGAAGCATACCAAGAATGCATTGCCAAACTTGAGTAAACACCAACTTTTTATCTTGGAAAATCCTACGATTCCGCTCCAGCCAAATCTGCCAAAGAATACACGAAGGCCCCACAAACCAAGCCGTCTAGAGAGGAAAAGACATAGCAGGAGGTCTCCCCAAGGACCTCCAAAACTTAATAAGGGAGAAAGCATTCACACAAGGGTGCCTCCAAACCGCCCACCAAGAATGCCAGATAGATCTAGAAAAGGAGCACTGAAAGAAAATATGTGAAGAAGACTCCTCATTATTACCACAGAGAAAACAGATAAAAGGTCCCTGAAATTCCCTCTTCAGAAGATTGCCCCAGGTAAGACATATGTCACGAGCCAATAACCAAAGGAAAAAGTTGCATTTGGGCCACGCATACTTGTTCCAAACATATTTCCACCAAGGGATTTCATCTTCCCCATACTTCCTTCTGTCCAAATCACAGTACCCTGCTGTCACCGAGAAAACCCCTTTTGGATTCAGGGACCAAGCCAAGGCATCCCTTTGTTGTAAAGAGATGCAAATTCTCTCCGCTAGAATCTTACCTAGCTTAGGACACTCATCAGAACCCCCAGGAGGCCAAAGGTGACTTCCTTTCCATCTGACCAACTCCACCTATCCAACCTATTCAACAACTTTAAAGTCACTAACTTTCGTCCATCCAGCATCCAGAAAAAGAGAACCCAAATTTTGCAATGGAGGATGAGAAGTGAATAAAGAGGGTTAGCCATCCTAGGAATCAAGCCAAAAAAGAGCATCATCCCCTTTATGACAGATCCAAAAAAGTCCCTACTTGATCAGACTAGTACCTCTTTTTAGAGTATCCCAAATCATAGACCCCTTACCCTCTAGAGGATAGCGAGGAATGTCCTTCTCTACAGCACCAAGCAAATACTTAACCTTGAGGATTTCAGCCCAACTTTGATTTTGACTGATACACCAGCACCAGTAAAGCTTAGCCGCCAGAGCTTGACCTGTAATAGCTGCTTGTCGAAGACCCAAGCCCCCTGTTGAATAGGTTGATAAATAGAGTCCCACTTAACCAGACTCCACTTCTTTGAATCTAAACTGCCAGACCAAAGAAACTATCTAGAGATCGAGTCAAGCTCTCTAATGAAACTCGTAGGAGCAACTTGAACCATACACCTGTAGAGGAGAAATGCCTAAACCACAACCTTTAGGAGTATAATCCTCCCAGCAAAGGACAACCACTGGTAAGTCCAGTGATTGACATAACCCCTAAATTTGTCCAAAATATGCTGCCAAGTCCTTCTTGGAAAAGGGGACATAGAGAGGGGAACCCCCAAATATACAAAAGGAAGATTACTGTTGTCAATTAGGATTGCACCCTAGCTAATATTTGACTTAACTATCCTACTAAAACATGGAAATACTCTCAGGTTGTGGGTGACCTATGGTGAGAATGAATCTCCAGAGCGGGTTGGTTCCCCTGGAAAATCACCTAAACTACAAAACTTTCTGAGGAAAAGGGTTTAGAAAGGTTACTTGAAATGAAATCCTAAAACCTAATGGGTGATGCACTAGAACTTTATGGATCTATTCACTAATTTGACTCACAATCAGCTTCACAAAGTCTTTTATCCTCACAATTTCACTAAAACAATGCAATACATAAGTAATTTGCATGAAAGTTTGAAAGTTAGAGGTTTGTATGAAGGACAAATAGAAGTTTTATCACAACTTCAACTCACTAACCAGGTTAAACATAACACACAACCTGCATTACATGAGACTTCTGCATTCAACCTTGCAACAACGAGACATAGAAAAGGATTTGAAAGTTGAATCACAATTAAACATCAAATCATTAACTACAAAATGAGGCAGAAACATAAAAGAGAACATTGTTATTTTTATTGATTTGAAAGAAGCTGCATAATACTTTTAAAAATCTAAGTTACAAATCAAGGCTCACAAAACTCTCTGCAAGTAGTCAAGAGAGAAAGAAGCAAATCTGAACTACCTAAAACTGAGCCTTTTTCCCCTATATATAGCCAAAAGGACTTTCCAAAACTTAGCCAACTGTCTATCCAAAAAAGACACCAAAGTCTCATTTTTGAGAAAAGGGGAAAAGCCACAATGAGCAATAATAGGTGAAAAATTTCCCTCCCAAGAGGGCCCACCTAAAAAGACTCAAAAAGCAAGCTCTAACTGACTAGAAACTGAAATAGAAACTTCAGTTTGCCCAGTTTTTTCTTATTTTGCCCAAAGGAACTCAACCTTAAATAAGAAAGATTTATCCACACTTGCCTTGATTTAACTGCATTTTAATTGACACTTATTAAAGCAATTTATAAAACATTGCTTTTAATAAGACCTTACAAAGATTTTTGCAGCTTCAACCTTTTCAAAAATAGAAAGAAAGGTCGATTTGAGTTTGATTTGATTTTTACAAAAATTACAAGGCAAGTATGGTTTTAATGAAATTTTTTTGCCAAGTATAAAGTACCTCCCTAATTAGATATTTTGATTTTCTATAAAATCACAAAATACTCTAAGGCACATTGAGGTTGATTTTTTCTCCAAGGCTATAGAATAAACCTAAGGCATAAAGCCTAGGTATCATATATGCAAATTAAAAAAAAATACCTCGAAGGTATTAATGAGGCATTTGAATTTTAAAAGGATGTGATAAAAATCACATTTCGAATTAGGGCAACTATGAAAGCCCTAAAACAAAACACAAACCCTAGTTTTTCGGCCTCATTTCACATTCGACCTTTTGGAAAGAGGCTCTTTGTTGCTAGCCACCACCATTGCTAGGGTTTTGAGGCTCTAACCTCTCCATTTCTTGTTGTTTCTGAGAGATTTTTATGAAGATTCTACATAGGTAAGTCTTTCGGTTTCAATATTGAACATGAACCTCCATTTTCAAAGCATTTCTTGGCTTAAATCTATGGCTGTCACCCTATTTTGATCTATCTTTCTTATGCTTGTACTTACTGTTGGGCTTTCTCCTATACTTCAGGTCATCATGGTTGTACTGGTTTGAGCTTTTGGAGATCTTTCTGTGGGCCATTCTACGGGTTTACATGCACTTTCTCATAGCAAACCAATGAAGGTAAGCTTCTACCCTTCAAATCTTGCATTACCACTCTGTTTTTTGTAGATAGAATCTCTAATCCACCATGAAAATGAATGTATCTACTTATTTCTTGTATTCTTTGAAAGAAGCATGGATAAGCTTGAATACTCTTATATTTTCTTACATTTATGGATTCTTTATGCAAACCCATGTGGGTTTGGTTATTTGTGAGTCAAAAGAGACTCCTAGGCTGCGGATTTTGAAGATATAAACTAGGTTTCATTTATTTTTAGAAATGGTAGTTTGTTGTTTACAAAAGGAAATCTTTCTCCATGCTAGACCGCGACCTTCTGAGCTTCTGGGTGTCTACAATTTTACAAGCTTGATGGCTTCCATTATTTCCTGTATTTTCAACAAACATGGCTCAAAACCCTTGGTTCGGCCTTACCACAGTCTTTTTCATTTGTGCAGAAAATGGGCTTGAAGCACCTTGTCGTGGTATGAAAAAAACTCAAAAATTTGTTTAGCTTCTCCATGGGAAGCCATTGCCATCAAAAACTTAAATCGATCCCCTTGTTGCAAGAGAAAACTATGCACTTCTTCTCACTTGGAATTCTAACTCCAATACAATGTTTTGCTTGTGAAATACACTTACAAGATAGGGATGAAGATAACATTGCTTACTATTTTGAAGAAACAACATGGCTTTACTTCTCTTTGTTGTTTGTGAACTGAGACAATGCATTTTATCTTGAGGTTTTGTGCTCATGTAGTTATGAAAAGCATCTATGAATTTCACAGCTTGGGCTTAAAACTTTGGCTTTCATGACTGTGAAGGTTTGATATGAAGACAAAAGAAATAATGAACTCTACCATATGACTATAGCAGTGACTTATTTATAGTCATTCAAGCTTACTGTACCTTTTAAATATTGCACCTATAGCTCTCTTTGCATGATTCCTGTAGCATAGAATTATATCATGCGTATTGTATCTTCTCACTAATGGCATTATGAGTTCTCCTCATGATTTATTATTCTTTTGTAATGCACTTCACCTACACCTTAAGGTTCCTTCACTGATCCTGCTCTTCATATAGTCTTTATGCACATACACACTTATCTTCTCAAAACAACTTATAGTGTCAAGGACTATCCTTCATTATCACTGTCATGGCAATTGTAATTGTCATCCTTGTTGACCTGGCAATGAAAGACTTTACAACTTCAATGATACTCTTTATGGACTGCATTTTCGACCATTGCCCATGCATCACTTCTATTGATGACTGTCACCTCTTGTGTATGCTTAGCTTGTGTATGCCATCTGGAGTGATGATACTCTCATGACAGTGGCTTGGTATAAAGTATATTTCAGACTTTATAAAACCCCTTTTTCTCCAAAATGTGGAACATTCATAGAGGATGCAAGTAACTATAGCTTTAAAGCAATGAAGGATATGAAAACAGAGTTAGCACATATTTACTATGACTATATACTGCTCTTGATTCTTGTGGCTATACCTTCAAGGCATGTACTCCAAATAGTAGAAAACATTATGTATAACAACAATAGATGAAGTAGAACATGATGCCAATGTTGCATTGTGAATAACTCAAATAACAGTAAATGTTGATACGTAGTAGCAGTAAGTATCATTCAATGAGATCAAATAATGACAACATGAATTTTTGTTTGCAAATGGAACTCATTCAATGAAAGATAGTGCATTCTTATTCAGCTCTGCATATTTAGTAAGTATTCAAATGAGCTCATTTCTCATTTGTGATTTTCATTTCATTGCACTTGAATGGATTGTCATGAATGAGCAATGATTTTGAGGCTCTTGCAATCACTTTATGAAATACTCCTTCAATTGGAAATGTTTTGATTTGAGCAATATGAATATGTTTTCTTATCTCATTCCCCTCTTAAGACTTAGGGGCGCCATGCTGGGCTCAACCCTTGTGGTAGCCCATTTTTGCACCATATGCTATGATGTCTTCAGAAATAGATCAGCAACATGATTTCTCTTATACCTGCATAATAAGCAAACATGTTAGATAAAAACAATGAAGCTCAATGCTCCTGTGATATTTTATTTTTCAGGCTCTCATACATCTGATGTCTTTTGATCTAATGCATCGTAAATATGTACTATATTTTTGTTAATGGGCCATGTGATGAGACTCGTATCCGGAGCTCTAATCAACCTCTCTCAATCACTGCAGGTTCACTTGAAGATTAGGAGCGAGGAGGGAAAAGTAGCAACGAAGACCAACACGCAATCACCATAGGCAATGATGGCTATGTTTCTTTTTATGTATCTTTCTATTATTTAATCTTCAGATGTATAGCACATGTTTTATGTTGTGTTGGTTCAGCTACTCCCATGGCTTGTGTGGGACAATTGCTTACTCCTCTCTTTCCAATGAATGTAATACTTGTACAATTAAGTGTATACTTCATTTTGCAAAAAGAATGAGCATTGTAAAATGAATGAAGTAACTTCTTATGATTCATGTACTCTCCTTTATGCTGCAAAGTATTGGATAACAATCTAGATTCTCTCCTTTTAATTGAAACACATTACATAATACATATGTACTCCTTCCTTTCAACTTTAATATGTGCAATGGTTAAGCAAAGCAGAAATATGTTAAAATCTTTTCACCTTTAAGATAATGAAATTACTTTAGCTCTACCAATTTGAGCAATAGGTGAAAACTGGCAATAGTTCTGGTGATTTCTGCTAAATGCTTACCTGCTAAGCATATAGACTAGTTGCCTTAAACAATCCATTGGGTGCAGAGTCAAATCTACCCCTTTTCAGACTCAGAAAACCATGAAACTGAACTGCAAACTACTCCAAATAGCAGTAGAAAACCAAGTAGAACCAAACTGAAAAGAAACTAAAAGGCCCTGGTGGCCAGAAAACATGTGCAATGACACTTAGGGAAAGAAAATAAATGAAACAAATGTGCCTTGAGCACTTATTAGCAGCAAACACTAATCTACTATAGTACAAATGTATAACTTATCTTCAGAGGCAATGTTTGAGGTGGATCCCATTAACTGGGATAGGCACCACCTCTCCACTTAACTTGGAAAGATGGAAGGCATTATGTTCCTTGCATTCTTTGATGACATAGGGTCTATCCCAAATTGTATCAAACTTGGAATGTTTTCCAGGTTTGCTTCTATGCTCATCCCATTTGAAAACTAAATCACCAACAATGAAATCCCTTACTACTACTCTCTTATCAAAAGATCTCTTCATCTGAGCTTGATGAATCTCAAACTTCCTTAATGCATCTTTTCTTGTTTCCTCCAGTTCCATTATTTGTGCAAGCCTGAATTCCATAGGTTGCTCCTCTAACAGTTCAAGCTCCCTAATGAAACTTAGAGTAGGCAATTCAACAGAAATTGGTAACTTAGGTTCCTTACCATACGTGAGAGCATAAGGGGAGTAACCTGTAGCTATCTTGGGAGTTATTATGTTAGCCCAAAGGGCTAATTTGAACTTCTCATGCCAAGTCCTCTGGTTGTCCTCGATGGTTTTCTTAATGATCATAATTAGATTTTTATTGGTGGATTCTGCCTGCCCATTACCCTGCGGGTAATAATTAGATGATGTATTTAGAAAGATATTATTCTTTATAGACCAATCAGAAATCCTTACACCAATAAAAGCTAATCCATTGTCAGAAATAATAGAGTCAGGAGTGCCAAATCTAGATACCAAATCTTGATATAAATTCAAAACAAAAGTTTCATTTGCTTCCTTCAAAGAAACAACCTCAGTCCACTTGGTGAAGTAATTAGTTGCAGTTAGAATCCATTTGTGGCCTGCCCTTGAAGGCGGGTTAATAGGTCCAATGAAGTCAAGACCCCACTTAGCAAAATTTTGCTCTACTTGAATGGGGTGTAGAGGCAAGGATGCAAGCCTTTGCTAACCTGCAAATAATGAACACTTTTCACACTTTCTGACCCAAGTAAATGCATCCTTGAATAGATCTGGCTAGTAATAACTAGCTCTCATCATTTTCAGGGTTGTTGTCCTTGCTGCAAAATGGCCTCCTGAAGGTCCATTGTGAAACTCTTCTAGCAACTTGTCATTCTGATCTGGCTAAATGCATCTCAGTAGAACACCATGAAAATCTCTCCTATACAAAACATCATCAATAACAACATAGGGAATGGACTATAGTCTATAGTACCTTCTTTTTTCCCTGTCTAAACCTTCAGGGCAATCACCAGTTTGCAAGTAATGAATCATTTGTTACACCCAACTTGTAGTAGGAGTTGAACTGACAGCTTGCTCCTCATTATTGAGCACTATTGCAACATTTTCATCCTCCTATTAGCTGTTCTCTCCATTTTCAGCAAGTTGTTCACACAAACCTTTGCCCCTAACAAGATTAGTAACTTTTATGTTAACATCAAACTCCATTACTCTAGTTATCCAGCCAGCCCTTTTATCATTCAAATCCCTATTAAGCACGAAATCCTTAACAGTTGGATGGGCAACCAGCAACTGAATTTTGTTGTTAGAGAGCATATGCCTGAACTTTTTAAGGTTTCTAACAACAACAAACACATGCTTTTCAACAAAAGGAATACTTTACCTTGTAATCATGCAATACTTGGCTGAAAAATGCCACATGTTGCTCCAAGCCTTCATCATTCTATTGGCATAGCATAGTTGAAATGGTGTCAACACCTCCAAAAGCATATAAAATAAAGTCTCTATCATAGTTAGGATTAATGAGGGTTGGGGCAGCTACAAGGGCTTCTTTTATCTGCTCAAAGCTCCTCTTACCCTCTTTAGTCCAACTAAAAGACATATTTTCCTTGAGCATGGCTATAAGAGGTTGCAATAATGTTGCAATATTGGGTAGGAATCTTCTCACAAAGTTAATCCTACCAAGAAATCTCTGTAAGCCTTTCTTATGTGCTGGTAGGGGTAAATCAAGAATGGTAGAAACTCTTTCCAGATCAATGGAAATACCATTTTTTGAGACAATGTGTCCCAGGAGCTTACCTTCATGGATAGAAAATATGCACTTCTTTGGGTTAAGAGAAACCCCAAATTCTCTGCATCTCTAAAAAATTTGCCTCAAATGATCAAGATGTTCATTAGTATTTTTTGAAAAAACTATAATATCATCTAGATATACTTAAACAATTTTGTTCATGAGGCCATGTACATTTCTCTTTAAAATGTTGCCCCTGCATTGGACAAACCGAAGGGCATTTTTCTGTATGCCATGGTACCCGACTTGGTTGTAAATGCAGTTTTATACTGATCCTCCTCCTTCACCAAAATCTTGTTATAGCCTAAATATCCATCCAACAAAGAAAATTTGTCAGAACCCAAAACAACTTGCAAGATTTGTTCCATTGAAGGGAATGGATAGTGATCCTTGAGAGAGGCTTTATTCAAATCAGAAAAATCAACGCAAAGCCTAATCTCCCCATTCTTCTTTCTAATTGGAACTAAGTTGGAAACCCAAGACGTATGCTTAATAGGAAAGATTATATTACTCTCAATTAACTTATTCAATTCAGCTCTCATAAGATGCTCAAGATTGGGGTTAAGATGCCTTTGCTTTTGCCTCACTGGTTTTGCATTGGGCTCTAGCTCAATAGTGTGTTGAGCTAACTTAGGGTCAAACCCTTTTAAATCTTTATTTTCCCAAGAAAAAACATCACTAAATTCTTGACATAACAAAATGAAAGCTTGTTGTTCCTCTTTGGTGCATAACTTTCCAAGCTTGAGAAGCTTATCTCTGAATATCTCAATGGGTTCATAATGCTCTTGCTTAACAGTCATGCTGTATTTGTCTTTTCTAACTTGATCATCTGAATTAAAAATAGATTCCAATGTTACCAATCCTTTGAGAAACTTGTTTGACTTCAGCTGCACAATTTGATTGTCACATTGTTGTTGCCACTTTTGCTAGTTTTTAGTTGCAAACTCATCTTCTACAATCAGAAAACTTATAATCTGCTCGTCACTATCAAAAACCTGCCAACTCACATTATTATCAAGTACAGATGGCCTAACAACAACCTTCACATACTGTTGTACCTCTACATGATTATGAATCTTATTTGGAATGTCAAACTGAGATCCTATGGCAACAAGATTATCTGCATGTTTATTTTGATTTCTAGGAATAGAAAGCAGATTGAAAACATCAAAATCCTCAATTAGATCCCAAACTCGATGCTTATACTTCTTGAGCAAATCATTTTTGGTAACATTTAAGTTTCTAACTTGATTTATAATTAACTTAGAGTCACCATAAACTTGTAAGCACTTAATACCTTTCTTTCTGGTCCATTCTAGGCCATGGATAAGTGCTTCATATTTAGCTATATTATTCATACAACTAAAAGCAAACCTTAATGTTGAATAGTACTTACCTCCATTATGTGAAACCAACATGGCTCCCCTACCAGCACCCATTTTGCTTCTTGAACCATCAAAATACAACTTCCAAAGTTGATTCTCTTGTTGCTCAGGCTGACTTTTATCCTTGACCAGATTTGGAATCACTACATCAAGTTCATGAATCATATAAATGCCTAATCCTACCTCATCAATGTGACTGAAAGGGGCATCATCATGGTCTTCGGCTGCCCACTCATCTAGATTTACATTTTTAGTAGGTGTGCTAGGGTCTAGGGTCATGGATTAATCCTCCAGCCCATGGGTGATGTAGAGGTTAGCATTTATAGGGCTAGGGACATATGGCTCAATATGATCCTTGGCTAGAGGCTCAAATTTTATGGTTATTTTCATACCATACCTTGTTCTTAAAAACAAATGGGACCAATCAAAAGATAGAAACCCACCCAACTTGGTAGTAAAATCCATAGAAAGACATGACAAAATGAGGTGGTAGGTCAATAATATGAATATCTTGAGGGATTGTAAAATTGGGGCATGCGTGTGAGGTAAGAGGTAGATTTTTAATCACCCCGACAGTCTTAACAATAGATCCATCTAGCTATACTACTCCCTTTGAAAGAGGCTCATAAACTAGTCCCAGCTTATCAGCTAGACTCTTGGGCATTACTGAACTGCTTGCACTTGAATCGATCATGCAATTGTGAACAAGATTATCACCAATGATTAGACTCAAGTAAAAGGGAGGAGGCTTTACTTCTTGGGCTTGCTGCTCATTTTTGACTTCTAGGCTGTTTGCAAGCACAACCCTAGTCTTTTCTTAGTTAGAAACATTAGAAATAGAAAGCTCAACCAAAGCATCTTGTAGCAAATCTTTTTGACCGGGAATGTGCAATGCATCCATTATTGACATACTAATAGTAGCCTTCTTAAGGTGTTCAACAACATTAAACGAAACGGGACTCACTTTTTGTTGTCCTTTAAGAGCAACAACATCATTTTGCCTTTGTGAAGGTTGTGATTGCACCTTAGGTTGCTCCTTCCCAAGTACAACTTGTCCTCTTTGCAGAATCTGCACCTTTTGTTGTGCTGTGGGGACAAATTGAGATGAAGAAACATGAAATTTGTCCTTGGTAGGCTACTATTGAATATTTCTAGCTTGCTGCTCCAAATCAACAGCCCTCTTTTTCGATCTTGTATTGGCTGCAACAGGTGTATCTGATTGATTTTGGCCTTGGGGATAGTTCACACCACAAAACTCAGTGCCTTGCCAATTCATTAAGGCAACATCAAGGTTATCTTTCAGAACTATATTCTCATTCAAGACACTTTCTGAACCACCATAACTATTTTGCACCATAAGAGCTTGATTTCTCATACCGTTTGCACATGTAGCTTGGTTATGCGATTGGTTGCATGGATAACACCAGTCACATTCTTGCACCATATTGTCCTGAGCAGGCATGAACTCTTTTGAAGAGCTGGTAGCATTAGGATTATAAGACTAAAAGGGTCTAGGATTAAAATTTCTTCTCTAACCCTAAAAATTAGCTTGAAAAGGTGGCCTATTTAGCTGATTAGACTGGTATGGGGCCTGGTAGGGCTTATGCTCTTGGCCAACTTGCTTCTTAATACTCACTAATTCATTCCCAAAAGTCTTAAGTATATTCTTAATCTCTTGAAGCTCTTGAGATTGGGCTAGAACAACAGGCTCTTGGGCTGTAGCTTGATATCATATGGGAATAGGTGGAATAGTAGCTATAGGGGGTAATGACACAAGTATAGGTGGTTGTACCTCAGGAAAAATTGGCATAGGAGGCCTTGAGGCTATTCTACTTGCTTGTATGAGGTAATTTTCTGCTCTAATAGCTATGTCATTAGCATTAGGTAATGTGACTCCACCCATAGACTGAATCATCATAGATATCTCACTATTTAAAGTTTTAAGGAAAAATAGAAATGCATGTTGGGGTGAAGGCTTTGCCATCATTGGAATCCTATCCCAAGTCTTCTGGAAACAGTAATTGAAATTAGACATGTGCTCGTGTGGGGCCCTCTTGATAGTACTTAACTACTCTAGCAAAGACAAATGATTAGATTTGTCCTCAAACTGTCTATGCAAACCATCACCCAGCTAATCCCATGTTGTTATTGAATTCACTGTAAGACCTCTAAACCATTACAAAGCTTTTCCCTTTAGTGAGGCAACCAATAGTCTAAGTGCTACATTCTCTTGAGTGATATTATGCATTGAGCACAACCTTGACACATCTTGAATGTGTTCAATAGCAGTGGTCTGATATTCTCTTGTAAAGTATGGCAGACTTTTGAGGGCTGCAATAGGAATGTCATCATGCTGGGCAATGTTTAATGGGCTGCTCCCATTAAAAGGTGCAAATGCAAACTGCCTAGGAATCATTGGTATTTGTACTACTAGTACATGGTTTCTCTGCACTAGAGATGCAGGACTGAGGCTTGGAGGTGTAGATCTTGACCCCCTTGATGAGTCAAAAACTCTTCTTGTTGTCCTACCCCTCCTTCTTGGTGGAGATAACTGCAAATACTCAAATGGAGTAGGACTTGATTTGGTCTGAACTTTTCTCATACGCTGATTACACTAGATTTGCACACAAAACTAGAAAAATGGAGTCGCTAGGTATATCTTAAAACCTCTAAAGGCTAGAAAAACTACTGCGTATACCAGAACAACAGCTTAAAACTTGAAGAACTTCTCCGAAAATAAGTTTCAGAGTCTCACCGGGCGTGCCAAAAACTATTGTGAATCAAGATAGCACTCTAGCTAAGATTTGACTTAACTATCCTGTTGAAACATGGAAACACTCTCAGGCTATGCATGACCTATGGCGAGAATGAATCTCCAGAGCGGGCTGGTTCTCCTGGCAAATCACCTAAACTACAGAACTTTCTAAGGAAAAGGGTTTAGAAAGATTACTTGAAATGAAATCCTAAAACCTAATGGGTGATGCACCAGAACTTTATGGAACTATTCACTAATTCAACTCACAATCAACTTCACAAAGTCTTTTATCCTCACAATTTCACAGAAACAATGCAATACATAAGTAATTTGCATGAAAGTTTGAAAGCTAGAGGTTTGCATGAAGGACAAACATAAATTTTATCACAACTTCAACCCACTAACTAGGTTAAACATAACACACAATCTGCATTACATGAGACTTCTGCATTCAAGCTTGCAAGAACAAGACATAGAAAAGGATTTGAAAGTTGAATCACAATTAAACATCAAATCATTAACTACAAAATGAGGCATAAACATAAAAGAGGATAACACTGTTGTTTTTATTGATATGAAAGGAGCTGCATAATACTTTTGAAAATTTGAGTTACAAATCAAGGCTTACAAAACTCTCTACAAGTAGTCAAGAGAGAAAGAAACAAATCTGAACTGCCTAAAACTGAGTCTTTTTCCCCTATATATAGCCAAAAGGACTTTCCAAAACTCAGCCAGTTGTCTATCCAAAAAAGACACCAAAGTCTCATTTTCGAGCAAAGGGGAAAAGCCACAAAAAGAGGACTTAAAACTGATCCAAACTGAGCAATAATAGGTGAAAACTTTCCCTCCCAAGTGGGCCCACCTAAAAAGACTCAAAAATCAGGCTCTAACTGATTGGAAACTGAAATAGAAACTTTAGTTTGCCCAGTTTTTTCTTATTTCACCCGAAGGAACTCAACCTTAAATAAGAAAGATTTATCCACACTTGCTTTGATTTAACTGCATTTTAATTGACACTTATTAAAGCAATTTATAAAACATTGCTTTTAATAAGGCCTTACAATGATTTTTGCAACTTCAACTTTTTCAAAAATAGAAAGAGAGGTCGATTTGAGTTTGATTTGATTTTTACAAAAATTACAAGGCAAGTATGGTTTTAATGAAATTTTTTTGCCAAGTATAAAGTACCTCCCTATTTACGTATTTTGATTTTCTATAAAATCACAAAATACTCTAAGGCACATTGAGGTTGAATTTTTCTCCAAGGCTATAGAATAAACCTAAGGTATAAAGCCTAGGTATCATATATGCAAAGTAAAAAAAATACCTCGAAGGTATTAATGAGGCATTTGAATTTTAAAAGGATGTGATAAAAATCACATTTCAAATTAGGGCAACTATGAAAGCCCTAAAACAAAACACACGCCCTAATTTTTTGGCCTCATTTCACATTCGACCTTTTGGAAAGAGGCTCTTTGTTGCTAGCCACCACCATTGCTAGGGTTTTGAGGCTCGAACATCTCCATTTCTTGTTTTTGAGAGATTTTTATGAAGATTCTACAGAGGTAAGTCTTTTTGTTTCAATATTGAACATGAACCTCTCTTTTCAAAGCATTTCTTGGCTTAAATTTGTGACTATCACCTTGTTTTGATGTATCTTTCTTATGCTTGCACTTATTGTTGGGGTTTCTCCTATACTTTGGGTCATCATGGCTGTACTAGTTTGAGCTTTTGGAGATCTTTCTGTGGGCCATTCTGTCAGTTTACATGCACTTTCTCATAGAAAACCAACGAAGGTAAGCTTCTACCCTTCGAATCTTACAATAGCACTCTATTTTCTGTAGATAGAAACTCTAATTGAGCATGAAAATGAATGTATCTACTTATTTCTTGCATTATGTGAAAGAACCATGGACATTTATGCACATTTACCTCATTGAAGTCTACGGCCATAACTATTTTCTGAGCATTTCCCATGCTAGGATAAGATCAAATACTCTTATATTTTCCTACATTTGTGGCTTCTTTGTGCAAGCCCATGTGGGTTTGGTTATTTGTGAGTCAAAAGAGACTCCTAGGCTGTGGACTTTGAAGATATAAACTGGGTTTCATTTATTTTTGGAAATGGCAATTTGTTGTTTACAAAAGAAAATCTTTCTCCATGCTAGGCCATGACCTTTTGAGCTTCTGGGTGTCTCTACAATTTTACAAGCTCGATGGCTTCCATTATTTCTTGTATTTTCAACAAACATGGCTCAAAACCCTTGGTTTGACCTTACCACAGTCTTTTTCATTTGTGCAGAAAATGGGCTCGAAGCCCCTTTTCATGGTAGGAAGAAAACTCAGAAATTTGTTTAGCTTCTCAATGGGAAGCTGTGGCCATCAAAACCTTAAATCTTTCCCCTTCTTGCAAGAGAAAACTATGCACTCCCTCTCACTTGGAATTCTAACTCCAATACAATGTTTTGCTTGTGAAATACATTTACAAGATAGGGATGAAGATAACATTGCTTACTATTCTAAAGAAACAACATGGCTTTACTTCTCTTTGTTGTTTGTCAACTGAGACAGTGCATTTTATCTTGAGTTTCTGTGCTCATGTAGTTATGAAAAGCTTCTATGAATTTCACAGCGAGGGTTTAAAACTTTGGCTTTCATGACTGTGAAGGTTTGATATGAAGACAAAGAAATAATGAACGCTGCCATATGATTGTAGCAGTGACTTATTTATAGTCTTTCAAGCTTACTGTACCTTTTAAATACTGCACCTATAGCTCTCTTTGCATGATTCCTGTAGCATAGAATTATATCATGTGTATTGTATCTTCTCACTGATGGCATTATGAGTTCTCCTCATTATTTATTGTTCTTCTATAATGCACTTCACTTGCACCTTAAGGTTCCTTCACTGATCCTGCTCTTCATATAGTCTTTATGCACATACACACTTATCTTCTCAAAACAACTTATAGTGTCAAGGACTGTCCTTCATTATCACTATCATGGCAATTGTAATTGTCATCCTTGTTGACCTGAAAATGAAAGACTTTACAACTTCAATGATACTCTTTATGGACTGCATTTTCCACCACTGCCCATGCATCACTTATATTGATGACTGTCACCTCTTGTGTATGTTTAGCTTGTGTATTCCATCTGGAGTGATGATACTCTCATGACAGTGGCTTGGTATAAAGTATATTTCAGACTTTATAAAACCCCTTGTTCTCCAAAATGTGGAACAGTCATAGAGGATGCAAGTAACTATAGCTTTAAAGCAATGAAGGATATGAAAATAGAGTTAGCACATATTTACTATGACTGTAGACTGCTCTTGATTCTTGTGGTTGTACCTTCAAGGCATGTACTCCAAACAACAAAAAAATGATGTATAACAACAAGAGATGAAGTAGAACACAATGCCAATTTTGCATTATGAATAACTCAAATAGCAGTAAATGTTGATACGTAGCAGCAGTAAGTATCATTCAATGAGATCAAATAATGATAGCATGAATTTTTGTTTGCAAATGGAACTCTTGCAATGAAAGATAGTGCATTCTTATTCAGTTCTACATATTTATTAAGTATTCAAATGAGCTCATTGCTCATTTGTGATTTTCATTTCATTGCACTTGAATGGATTGTCATGAATGAGCAATGAGTTTGAGGCTCTTGCAATCACTTTATAAAATACTCCTTCAATTGGAAATGTTTTGATTTGAGCAATATGAATATGTTTTCTAATCTCATTCCCCTCTTGAGACTTAGGGGCAGCATGCTGGGCTCAACTCTTATGGGAGCCCATTTTTGCACCACATGCTATGATGTCTTTAGAAATAGATCAGTAACATAATTTCTCTTATACCTGCATAGTGAACAAACATGTTAGATAAAAATAGTGAAGCTCAATGCTCCTATGATATTTTTTTATTAGGCTCTCATACATCTGATGTCTGTTGATCTAATGCATCATAAACATGTACTATATTTTTGTTCATGGGGCATGTGATGAGACTCATATCCAAAGCTCTAATCAACCTCTCTCAATCACTACAGGTTCACTTGAAGATCAGGAGAGAGGAGGGAAAAGTAGCAACAAAGGCTAACACGCAACCACCATATGCAATGATGGCTATGTTTCTTTTCATGTATCTTTCTATTATTTAATCTTCAGATGTATAGCACATGTTTTATGTTGTGTTGGTTCAGCTACTCCCATGGCTTGTGTGGGATAATTGATTACTCCTCTCATTCCAATGAATGCAATACTTGTACAATTCTGTGTATACTTCTTTTAGCAAAAAGAATGAGCATTGTTAAATGAATGAAGTAACTTCTTATGATTCATGTACTCTCCTTTATGCTGCAAAGTATTGGATAACAAACTGGATTCTCTCCTTTTAATTGAAACACATTGCATAATACATATGTACTCCTTCCTTTCAACTTTAATATATGCAATGGTTAAGCAAAGCATAAATATGTTAAAATCTTTTCACCTTTACGATAATGAAATTACTTCAGCTCTGCCAATTTGAGCTATAGGTGAAAATTGGCAACAATTACCAACATGAAATCTGAGAATGCAGGATATTCAAAATTGAATAAGCAGAGGAGTATTGAAGAAGAAAATAGATGACTTCCCTTCATTAATCTTCTAACCTGACAAGATAAACATCCAAAGCCTACATCAAGTTGCTCGCTTCCCTGATTCTGGCCACCCCCAAAAGGGCTGAATCATCTACAAACTGTAGATGGGTCTGTGGATCCAAGCCATTTCCCCAAGACCAACCCTAAATCAACCATTGACTCAAATAGGATTTAAGAAGTCTACCCAAGCCCTAGGCCATAATAATAAAGAGATAAGGAGATAAGGGATCTCCTTGCCTAAGGCCCCTAGCACCAAACAAAGAAGAGGGCACACCATTAATCAGCATGCAGAGTACAAAACTGAAGTGACACAACTCATCACCCAATTAATTCGGTCCTCTGCAAGACCAAAAGCACACAGAATCTTGCAAAGAAAGGACCATCTAGCCTAATCATAAGCCTTGGCCATATCCAATTTGACAAACATAGCCTCCTCTTTAGAAACCTCCATGGAGTGAATAGCCTCAACAGTGATCACCACACCATCCTGAATATGTCAACCAGCCATAAAGCCCCCTGTTCCTCAGAGATAAATAAATTTAGCCAAGGTTTTAATCTCTCAGCAATTAGCTTTGTAATGATCTTATACACAACATTACACAGAGTGATAGGCTGAAAGAGATCAAAAAATTAGCCCCCTCACATTTGGGAATAAGAGCCAGGAAAGTTGAGTTCATAGATTTCAACATTTGTTTACTACCCCGAGATTCCTGCACCACCTCCAAAAGATGCCATTTGATGATCTCCCAAAACTCCTGAAAAAATCAACAAGGAAACTATCTGGGCCCGAAGCCTTTCCTTTTTTCATATTGAAAACAATCTCCTCTGACTCATCCAAAGAAATGGGCCGGGAAAGAGCATCATTGGCTTCATAGGGAATCACAAAGGAATGCAAGCCAGAACCTGATTCACACTTTCCAAATCCTCATGATCATCCTCCAAGAATAAAGAGGAGAAGTGGCGAATGGCCTCCTGGGAAATATCATAAAAAGAAGAAAGCTTAGCACCCTGGGAAGACAAAATAGAAGAGATTAAATTCCCATGGCCCCTGGCTTTGACAGAATTGAAGAAGAAAGTAGTATTCCTGTCTCCCTCTTGCAACCAATCAATTTTTTATTTTTTCTTCCAAAACAACTCCTCCCGTAGTTCCCATTCAGACATCTTCTCCAAAGCTTCTGCTTCAGCCTTAAGGGACTCTCGGGTGAAACCTTGGTCTCTATTCTACCTAGAAATGTTATCCAGCTAGATTTGAGCTACTGATTTTTTCTTAAAGACATTCCCAAAGCATTCCTTGTTCCAATTTTTTAATTGATATTTCACAAAATGAAGCCTTTTAACAAAAGTGTACATGGCAATCCCATGAGAAGGTAGACCACTAGACCACCAACCCTTAACAAGGTCCCTCTACCACATTAACTAAAATTTGAAAGGGGAATTCTTAACATTTTCTCAACCCTACGCAAAAATTTTTATAGGCTAGTGATCCGAACCATGCCAGTCAAGGATTTCAGAATTGGAAGTCCACTGGTTGCCTAACCAAAAATTGGAAACCATAAACATGCCTAGCCTTTCAGAGATAGAGTCTACACCACACCTTTTATTACTCCAAGTAAACAGACCATTGAGAGGCTTTATATCAATCAAATTTAGTTGGGTTATATTGAAGTTAAACAAAGAAGAAGAGGGCTACAAACGATCCAAACCACCTCTCTTCTCCTCAAGATTGAGAATAGAATTAAAATCCCTGGCCACAACCTAAGGAAACAAAGGAGCTAAGGGTCTCACATACCTTAAGTGGACCCATAGGTGAGCCTTTCTAGATAGATTAGTAGGAGCATAGACATTAGAAAACAACAGGGTTTCACTAGATTCAAAGCTTGAAGCAACCATGGATAGGGAAGATCTACTCACAATCCACCATAAAGGGGAGATCTTTCGCAGGTCCTAGAAGCAAGCAATCCCACTAGCACTACCTTGAGCACCAATGCTTTGACATTGACCATGCTTCCAGAGCTTGGATGAAATCTGATCCATGTCCCCTATAGACAACTTAGATTCTTGGATAAAAACAACATCAAGGGAATGAGCTTTAATTATTTCCCAAACAACCTTTTGACGAGTGATGTTGTTCAAACCCCTTACATTCCAAGAGAGAACAATCATTTATGGGGTTTAGAAAAATGAGAGTCAAGAGGTTTTACCATTCCTGACTCCACCAAATTCTCACCCATTAGCTTGATCTTGTCCTGATCTTTCTTCCTCCCAACCCTGGCAGGATTCTCTGGGATCCCCCTCTTTAATCTTTTTTGGTGAAGGCCCAAAGAAGATGGAACCTGATGGCCCTTATCCAAATCCTGAGTTGTACCCAAAGATTGAGAGTCAATGCAATTAGTAGAAGGGATAGGAACCCCCTCTAACCCCACTAGAATGACTGGAAGAGTAGAAGATTCAGAGGCTAACCCAAGAGGGACCATAGCTCCTGGCTCATCGCAAGGATTACCACTCCCATCCTCATGAGAAACCAACTGCTCCATCACACATGCATTATCAATAGACACATCCTTAATCAGGCTCAACACTTGTTGGTCCAAATCTTCAAGGACCTAAAAATGGTTGAAACTCGCATCATCCTGCCTGTCCTTAAGGGTTCTTTTTTGACCTCTTCCTTTATTGCAAGATTTCACTAAAAACAAAGCCCTCCTTATTAGTATCCCCTCCAGACATAGGGGCTTTGCCTTTCTCCTTCAAAGGATCTGATCGAGGAGGCACCCTAGCATAGTCCCCACCAGAAGAAGAACTAGAAACCTTGAGTTTAGGGCACTTTCATTGCAGGTGACCATATGCATGGCAAATTCTGGACCGAAAAGGTAGAGTTTCATAGTCCAACTATTGAATCCATGAGTCAGACCCGACTTTAAGCTCCAACGAGTCAGGTAGTGGGTTATCTAGATCGATCTCCACACAAATATGAGCCAAAGAAAGAGACCTCTATTCTAAAGTCTACTGAGATGGACCCACCGGATTACCAAGCAGAAGAGCAATACTATGCAAAATATCATTCCTCCAGTATTCAACCGAAAGCCAAGGAAGTCTCACCCAAACTGGAACCTGCGACAGAAGCTCTTCAGATGGATTAAATCTAGTATGCCAAGGTTTCAAGAACAACTTCACTTGATTATAAAAGTAGGGTCCTCCTTCAAAAGCCTTATTCTGATCAGAAATACTTGAGAAAACAACCATGAAGTATCTGTTTGCCGCTTGCAAAATCTCCATGTCACCTTCTAGGTTCCAGGTACTATGAGTCCACGACTCCAAAAATAGGAGAGAGACCCTGATTCCCATGAACTTACAAATTAGGGCATGATTTCTCCAATAAGTAACATCCTCAGCTATAGATTCTGGTTGGATAACCAAAATCGGGCGAGTCTCACTCCTGGCAAGGCAACCATTCACTTTCAGAATCCAAGACAATCCACCAAGCGAGGAACCCACACCATTTGAAGCAATATTTTTTAGATTGGCATCCATAGCTTGTCTATTTGGGGATAAACCATCTCCCATAATAGAATCTGAGAATGCCATGAAGGTAGATCCAGCAGGAAGCACCTCTGGTTCCATTAGTAGCCAAGAATTAGACACAAAACACATAACCAAACCCTAAAAACAAAGTAAAGAAGCACCTGAAATAAAGCAGACCCTGAACGCCAAGAAAGAAACCCCACCCCACAATGAAGAGCCCACACACACAACAGAGAAACCCCACCCAAATGCATGCACGAGCACAAGATCACATCCAGGCCACGACTAGGAGGGTTGCGGGCCTGCACAGACACCTTTGCATGCTTCTAGGAATCATTTTCCTCCTTATTTTTCCAGTTCACTTTGGATATGCCAACATTGTGTAATATTTAAATTAATATGATTATTTTATTTTTGAAAAGTAAGAACAAAACCGTTTGAAGCTATCGGTTTAAAGTTAGTTATCTTTTTGAAATTACCAGGATTAATATTCCATTTTGGTATTACTCTTCAGTTTCTATTTTTCTCTCATAAATATGATATTCATTTGCAATTTGGGGCTGCGAATTGAAACATTAGGTTTGATGCAAGGAAGTTTATGGGTGAACTTTGAAGTGGATTCCCAATTAAGGATTTAAGTGGCTTGGGGTTCACGATTCAGTGTGTGGGTTTATGGTTTTTCTCTGATCAAGATCAGCATCAATGGTTATGTTTATGCTTTACAGCTTTTGGTCTTACATTCTTTCATGGTTGTTGAGCAGGTAGGTTTTAAGTGATCATAACTTAAAAAGTTTGTGATAGTTTAATTTTGGTTGTGTTACAGGCCTTTCGTATCAGGTGGATGATCAAACACTCAGAGATTCCTTTTCTACTTTTGGGGAAGTTATAGATGGTATGTATGTGTTTGATTTTAGTGCTTCTGGAGAAAAAGCAACACAATTTTCTCCAGAAGCACTAAAATCAATCATCATGGACTGTGGAAATATCATGTCTACAGGTATGTATGTGTGTTTAGCCTATTATTCTTTTATTCAATGTTTGAACTGTGCTTTTGGGTGTGGGTTATTGGTTGCATTGCATATTATTTTATGAGATAATTATGTTTGGAGCAAGGATCATCAATGACTGAGAGATTGGGAGGCTAAGAGGCTTTGGATTTATCAACTTCAGTTCTGAGAAGGAGGCCAATGCCGCTATAGAGGCAATGGATGGAAAGGTATACTTTCTTTTGTGGCTTCATTTATTTGTGAAGAGGATGTGGCATCTGAGAGCTATGTTTAATGCTTAGTTTGTAACTTTCATTAGATGTGTACGCCTATGTTTGTATGGCTTTCCTTGATTAATGTTGCATGCTATGTTTGGATACTAATCACTTCTCATAGAGTGTGCATATTGTTTCAAAGGATGCGCCATATTTGGAGGTGGTACTTTGTTTTGATATTAGCAGCATTGAAGACACGCCTTCATTTGATATAATGTGTGTACCATTTGGAATAGTAGTGCCTTCATTTGATATACCATACCATACTTTGGATACTCAGGCCATCCTCATTTATATATGAGACTGCACCTTGTGTGGAATATGTAATGGCTTGTTCTTTGAGTTGAACCTCTATTGTATTCTTCACCTGTGGTCTTAAGGCCTGCACAATCTTTTAACACTTGCACTCCACTCATATTATTTGTACCACATCTAACATAGGTTGATGCCTTGAATTTTTAATAGGAGTAACTTGTTATATAGCTTGTGCCATGTTTAGTAGGCAGTGTGCTTTCTTTTAAAGTGTTTCTCCATTCTAAATGGTTGCACCTATGACTCAGGTCGTGCGTTGCCTTTATGGGCTTGCGCTATGTGTCTTAGAGGCTGAGCTTCCATAATACTTATGCTATGTTGGAGTTTCATATCTACACCATACTCTATTTCCCATTCCTAGAGTGTGCCATTATTGAAGTGGCCTGTGAGCTTCTCTATTTCAGACAATGCCTCATTTTCATTGTTGATGCTGTGAATCTATTTGTAGTGGTTGAGACTCCATATAGAGGCCACTCCATCATTTTCATATGCTAGGCATTGATCTTTTAGACTGTGCCTATATTTGGATAGGCACTTTGCTTCATTTTGACTGTGCTTCTTTGGACCATATAGGCCCCGTGCCTTTCTTTGAAAGGTGGCACTTTTGTTTATATATGGATGGCTGTGATAATTAGAAGTGTTGGTGAGATTTTAAGTTGTGCCTTGATTATCTATGTGTATGCTTGAGATGTGCTTGAAGTGACTGACACCTTCATCTATGCCTCACCTTTGAATCTCAAAGACCGAGCCTTTGAAATGGCTCATGCCTATTTTATTATGCCTCATCTAAATCTTCGCTGACTCAATCTCAATCTGACATTGAATTTGAAATGCGGTTAAAAGAATTTTAATTGTATGATATGCTCTACCAAAACTTCTAAATTGCTAATGCTCTTTCTGGTTTCCAAGAGCTTCATGGGCATATGATACGAGTTAACTTGGCACAAGAACGAACTTTTGGTGGTGGTGGTGGCAGCTTTGGTGGAGGAGGAGGGGGTTACAGTGGAGGGGGCTATGGTGGTGGAGGTGGCAGATTTGATGCTAGTGATAACAACGCTAATGGTGGATATTGAGTCCGATTTTGAGTTCCGATGATGTAATTCATATATTAATGAACAAGACACTTCAATCCTTATTTTTTTTTATAGTGTTTTCTGAGTGATATTTGCTATGATTTGGCAACTATTTGAATTACCGATTTTGTTTTGGCAGCTTAGGAGTTTTTCCCTTAGAAAAATTAGGGTCCCTCAGAAAAACCATGGTTTTAAATTTTTTTGTAATACTGAGGTTTTAAAAAGTTTGTGATTGTTTGATTTTGGTTGTGTTACAAGCCTTTCGTATGGGGTGGATGATCAAACACTCAGAGATAAGCTTATTCTTATTTAAGGTTTATATAGGGATTAAAGCTACAACTATATTTAAAAATTTAGTTGTAATAATCATTAACTTATAGTTTTTATATTATTGTTATTAAATTTTTTTTGCAGTATTATGCTTATGAGATAACCATTTATGATAATGTTATGAAAATATATGGCTTTTTACAATGATCACATTTATTTAAAGTAAAATTTCATCTAATTTACTAAAATTTACAAATTTGTAGAAATTAGAAGAATCCATAAATAAATTGGTATTTTTCACTTTAAAATTGAAAAAGCAATTTCAAAAACTATCTGGAAGCTTACTATCCTATTACAAGCTACAACATTTGCATTGGATTGATTTCTCAATTGAAAATAGTCTCAATAAATGTTTTATAATTTTCTCTGTGTTTTACATATTAAGTATTCTCACACTAGTGTCAAAAATATGAAATAAAAATATGATCAAAAAATTCAAAGAACTTTGATAGGATTTTGGGGCAAAAAATTTGTCATCTTCCAACAAATCAAATCAATAATGTGAAAAAACAAATCTTCCCACAAATCAGATCTTTGCCATCTAAATATATGAAATCATATTAATGCATCTAAGTTACAAATATCAGGAGAAATGAAATCTTAGGTTAAGGTGCCATTAACCTTGTAAATCCCAATATTGTATTTATTCCATTTATTATTTGTAATTTGTAATTACCCATAAGGGATTTACAAGTTTCACCAGTAGTTTGTTACAGAGTTACTTATACTGCTCAAGGAATCTCGGTAAATAGTAAATCAAATGAGGTGGAGAATCTTGGTGCCTATCTTAGGGAAATGTATTTTTGGGTTGTTATGACGCATGTCATAAGTTTGTAAGAGAATCTATGACAACTTACAATTTTCATAAGGTGCAAGAGATTCTATGATAACATATGACAACAATTATTATCTTGTAAGTTCCTATTTTTGGTTCTAGGCGCCTATATTGGGAAGATGCCTATGACAGGTGTAAGGGAATCTGTAAGAAGATGATTTTGGAGTATCCCAAGATATCAAAGTTGGATTTTGTCCATCTCCCACAAATTTCTTTGGTGGGTACTCATTTTGTATAAATATGAGACTTGAGAGTGAAGTTTGGTAGAGTAACAGTGAGAGGAAAACTTGCTTGCAGGTAACAGGTTGAGTGAGAGATTTTCTGTACACAGGTGCTGCTGGATTGAAGAATAAAGAGGAGATTGGAAGTGGATGTATTGTAATCTTGTTTTGAAGATAATACAAATTGGGCCTCTCTTCTTGGTGGAGTTTTTTCCCACAAGGGTTTCTCCACGTAAACACTATGTTATGTGTTTATTCTTTTGTTCCATTGCTACCTTGTGTTGTGAGATCTTGCATTCTTATGTTGCTAATTTGTGCCTATTTGTTGCTGCTATCTTATGGTGATGTTATTGCTATTATAAGTTCATCTAAGGTGGTTTTATCAAGCATGTTAGAGTGGCTGATTTTAGCATCATAAAGAAGTTGAATTGTTTCATGGTATTTCAAGGATTAAGCAAACTTATTTTTAGATTTGCATACAATTTTTAGATTTCAATATTGTAGTAGTCAAAGCCTTGTATCTCACCAATTGGTATCATATCTTGGTGATTTGATGATTAACAATTGGATTAGAGATTGTTCGTTTATTCCAACAATTGGTATCAGAGCTTAAGGTTGTTCCATGGCTTGCATGAGCTTGTATTTGCTTGCATGTTCTTGCATGTGAGTTGCATGTTGCTTGCATGTGAGTTGCATGTACTTGCATGTGCTTGCATGTGATGGATTCATGGTAATTTGGTTCTATGTATTCCTCCATTTTTGAATTTTAGCTTGTAAAGCTTGTGAATTTGTTGGAAGGAATTGTAGAGTTGGAGGATTTTTGGGCTGTAGTGGATGTTCTATATGTTGGCATTGCTTTATAGATCTATGAGATTGGAAGCCATGGTATCTAACTTTCGGATGGATATTGTCAATGGAATCTACGGTGGGCTCTTGAGGCTCAGAGTTATGGATCTTCATTGAGTTGATCTTGTGGTAGTGATCTAAAGCTCTGATTTGGCAATATGTGAGTATCCTCTTGCATGGTGGTTATGTTCCTTTACCTTGTGGTCATGTGAAGTGAATGGGTTTTCATGTTGGGTGGTTGATTTTGGTGCCCTGGTCACATGGAAGAACATTTATTTTTTGGACTGTAGTATGGAGTGCTTATGTTGGATTTACGGGTTTAGCCCTTGGTTATATGAAAGCATTCAATGATTTACCACCAGTTGCATGTAGGTTGTGGAGTTGGTATTTTAGTGATATAGAAACTCCTGGACAACCTAGTTCCTCCTTGTTCATATTCATTTTATTTTGGGTATGTAGGTTTTAGAGTTTTCCTGTTTCAAAAAGCTGTGAAATCGTAGATCTGTGATATTTCATTATTTCAGATGGCATGTATGGTGTGAATATCTAGATGTTTAAGTGATTTTAGATTTACAGAGAGATGGTTTTTTAGGTTTTATATGTTAACAAAAATCTATGGTTTGTAGATCTGTGGAAGATTGTAATCAGACTCTTAGAGTATTTTGAATGGAAACAATTACATATTTGCAGGGTTGCTTGATGGGTTCTTATGATCTATGCTTACTTTTATGTGGATTTGTTGGGAAATCAAGTCTACCATTGATCCTAGTGTTTGAGTCTTGGAAATCTACATGTTATTCCTAGTTATCTTTGTTCTACATGTTACTGATGTGGGGTTGAATCTATTTTTCAGTTCTTTGAGATTGGAGCACTGACCATGTTTTTCTCCTTTGAGATGTTGCATGAGTGCAGATCTTGTAAATTATCTGATGAGGATTCTGTTTGATTGGCCCCTTCTTGGTCACCTTGTTTGCATTGGAATGTTTATTGCAGTGAGACAAAAGGATGGTTTAGAGTACCTGATATAGTTGTTCATTAGAATCTATAGCAGTATGTTATGGTGCATGAAAATCTCTATTCACTTTTAGTGGAGTTTTTTGGTAATCATGTTGGTCACGATACCATGCATAGCTCAGTATCACTTTTAGTGGGAGTTATGTTCAATTACATAGTATGTTCTATCTTCTTTGTTTTCAGGACTTTGGTTCTAAGCTGACGTTGTTGCAATGTGCAGTGAGCCATGGATAATCTTTGGTTAGAAGATGGATGATCTTTTGCAATAGTTGTTGGTGTCATAAGGAGCTCTTGGATTCTTCCCTTAGGTTGCAGTGAGTGTTTATTGTCATTTTTGGTTCTATTGACAGAGGATGCTTAATCTTCTTGGTTTGGAGATTATGGTTTACTTGACCTTTTGGGAGTTGTCATTTATAACAGATTCTTTGATTGTGTTGAGGCCATGGATGATCTTCATTTAGGACATGGTTATCACGATGTCATGAATAGCTTGGTTACAAGTTTCAATGGGAGCTTTTGATAGTGATGGTTTGATATCTTGTTGCCATGTATAGCTCAATATCATAGTTGAGTGGGAGCTTTGGCAATATATGGTTATCTTCTTGTGATTGAAGAGGTTTTAACATCTTGTTTCATGGAAGACCCTTAGAGTCTTTGGTAAAGGTGTTATTGTTCTTCCTTTGGAGAGGATGTAGTTCTCTTTGGTTTTGAGTATTAATCATTTTCTTGGAGCTTCATGATTTTGCAGGTTGCATTTGAAGTTGGCATGGATTGATTGGTGGGTGCTCATGGATACTAGAGAGACTTGGGTTAGGCTAGAAATCTCTTGTACTTAAGAGATATGTGTTGGAATGGTAACTTGTTATGAAAGTTTTTCAATAGTAAAGACCGAGGAGCCTACATCTAGAAATGGATGTGAGTCCATCATAGATGTGATGAGAAGGTTGTCTTTATTGAAAGCTTATGTTGCTTGGTGTTGTATGCACAGGACAATCTTGTATCCCACTCTTGGTCTACTCGATAGGTAAATGATCTAAGAGGTGTTGCCCGCTTGATTATTAGATGCATTCTTTATATGTATCTTGTCTTCTCTTGTGCATTAGTCTTAAAAGTTGAGTTCTGAGGGCTTGTTGAGAAGTAGATGTATGATTTTATGTATTTCCATTGTTCTCCTTATAATCTTGAACTTGGGTTAGTTATGAGGATTTGGTAGGAGAGGTACAGGAGATGGTTAGTGGCTTTGGGCATATTCCCTTATGTTGTGAGAATGTTTGGCTAATTTGATCTACTTTTTGTGAGAGGTTTACATCTATTTCTGCCATGTTTCATTATAATTTGAATGGTTATTTGATATCCTTTCAGTTTGGGAATGTTGAAGGAGATCTTACTTTACACAGTTTGGCACAATATTAGTGTGGTATAAGGACATGGTTTGATTTGAAGGTTCTCTCTTTCTGGGTATATTGTCTTCTTCCTGAAGGTTCTTATGTTTATGGAGTTGAAGTTTTTGAATGGAGTCATGTGTTGTTGTTTGTACTTCATTGTTTTTTTACAACAGTTTGGTAGCTCCTTGATCTCTTTCTTCATTGGTTTGGAGGACTTGGGAGAGTTATTTGGATTGGTAATGAGAGATGTATTTTGCATATCATTGTATGTTTCTTTGACACTATGATAGAGGAATTAACCACATCCTCTATGTGAAGTGCTATAGGAGGACTTGTTAATGCTGTGATCTTGATTTCAGATTTGACATTACCTGTGTAGTGGGAGTTCCAGAAGGTATATGTGTTCTGTAAGAGAGGTGAACCTCTCTTGGAATGGTTTCACTTTACTGCAGTGAGTTACTTCAGAGGTTTTTTATCGCATGTCTATGTGTGTTATTACCTTGGAGCCTTCTTTTGCGGGATGGTGGATATACAGGGACTTGTTTGCAGATTTTGGGTTGTTATGTTGATAACATGAAGTTCTACCTATGATAGTTTGCTTACCCTGGTTTGAGGTATGGATAGTTTGGATGAGCTAGCAACTTGTTGTGGTTGCTATTCCAATTTTGTATGAGTGTGGCAATCACTAAAGTCATTTGTTATCATTTGGATTTGATGCTTGTGTTCATGTATAGATTGGTGTAGGTTTTAGTGATATTTGATATGTTTCACCTTGGCATGTTCCTTATCCTATCATGGGTGACATGATGTGAGGATTTCTTGCTTGAGATGGTGGTTATTATGGTTTGTTTTGCAGGTATCTTGTTGGAGCACAAAAGCATGTTAAAGAATCAATGATACATGATTGGCTAAGGGATGTTTATTCCCTTGTCGATTTCCTATGGGTTGATTTACAATGTATAATGTCAAGTGGGAGAATGTTGGGATAAGGTCCCATTAACCTTGTAAATCCCAATATTGTATTTATTCCATTTATTATTTGTAATTTGTAATTACCCATAAGGGATGTACAAGTTTCACCAGTTTGTTACAGAGTTACTTTTACTGCTCAAGGAATCTCAATAAATAGTAAATCAGATGAGGTGGAGAATCTTGGTGCCTATCTTAGGGAAATGTATTTTTGGGTTGTTATGACACATATCATAAGTTTGTAAGAGCGTCTATGACAACTTACAATTGTCATAAGGTGTAAGAGATTCTATGACAACATATGACATCAATTATTGTCTTGTAAGTTCCTATTTTTGGTTCTAGGCGCCTATATTGGGAAGATGCCTATGACAGGTGTAAGGGAATCTGTAAGAAGATGATTTTGGAGTATCCTAAGATATCAAAGTTGGATTTTGTCCATCTCCCACGAATTTCTTTGGTGGGTACTCATTTTGTATAAATATGAGACTTGAGAGTGAAGTTTGGTAGAGTAACAGTGAGAGGAAAACTTGCTTGCAGGTAACAGGTTGAGTGAGAGATTTTCTGTACACAGGTGTTGCTAGATTGAAGAATAAAGAGGAGATTAGAAGTGGATGTATTGTAATCTTGTTTTGAAGATAATACAACTTGTGCCTCTCTTCTTGGTGGAGTTTTTTTCCACAAGGGTTTCTCCATGTAAACACTGTGTTATGTGTTTATTTTTTGTTCCATTGCTACCTTGTGTTGTGAGATCTTGCATTCTTATGTTACTGATTTGTGCCTCTTTGTTGTTGCTATCTTATGGTGATGTTATTGTTGTTATAATTTCATCTAAGGTGGTTTTATCAAGCATGTTAGAGTGGCTGATATTAGCATCATAAAGAAGTTGAATTGTTTCATGATATTTAAAGGATTAAGCAATCTTATTTTTAGATTTGCATACAATTTTTAGTTTTCTATATTGTAGTAGTCAAAGCCTTGTATCTCACCAATTGATATCATATTTTGGTGATTTGATGATTAACAATTGGATTAGAGATTGTTCGTTTATTCTAATATTTTGGGGCAAAAAATTTGTCATCTTCCAACAAATCAAATCAATAATGTGAAAAAACAAATCTTCCCACAAATCAGATCTTTGCCATCTAAATATATGAAATCATATTAATGCATCTAAGTTACAAATATCGGGACAAATGAAATCTTAAGTTACTAATATCATTATTGTGAAAAATTAAATCTTAAGTTACTAATATCATTATTTTCCTATCTTTGAAACCCTTGCACCTCTTAAAGATGCAAGTTCTAGTATTTATTATGAACTATTTTATAGTATCATTTAAAAAAGATATCATTATGTTTTAGTTTTTATATACAATTACCATTTCACTAATCATCAATTAAATTTAAGTATTTTAAATCGATATATTCTTTGAAAATATTTATATCACTTAAAAAATATTTTTATTAAATTCATTCACATTATCTACATAATACTTTTTTTTTTAACTTAGTAATGCAATCTATAAATATTTAACATATAAACATACCATTTTCTTTATATCTTACTTTTTATTAAATTATTTTTAAATTAATATTATTTCTTTGATTAAGGAGTTTTCTTAAAAGGACCTAATATTAGTATTTAAATTTATAATATATAATATTATAATAATATGTTTTTAACGGCGAAGGACATATATAATTCACAATGTCTCTTTCAATATTCATTCAGACGTGATGCATGCTTTTTATCATATATTAATCCCCTTTGAATTCTAGCTTGTATGTATAAAGTAATGTATGTGTTGAAAAATACATACAAGGCGCGGATTGTACAAGCTCTTAACTCCTTTTCATAATGACTTCAGATCCACGGCTTGTATGTAATCAATCTACATCGCAATGTATGTAATTAATATATATTGCGCAAAACATACAATGACTTATCCATCGCAGATTGTACAAGCTCTTAACTCCTTTTCATAATGACTTCAGATCCACGGCTTGTATGTAATCAATGTACATCGCAATGTATGTAATTAATATATATTGCGCAAAACATACAATGACTTATCCATTTTTAATAACTTCTCGGGTCAGCGCATTGAATAACGCCTTTGTATCTCACGGCGAAGGAAGTCTTTGGGTGGCCGATAGTGTAAGTCTTTTGTGCTATGGTTTTTTTTTTTGGAAAACTTTAATATGGTAAGAAATTTGATTTTTATGGTTGGATCAAAATGCTCTTTTTTCTGTAGATGCTTTTATTATTGTTTTAGAGGATTTTGTTTTGTAGTTGGGTACTGCTCTTGTGGGAGGTTGTTTGAGTGTAGGGATTTTTCCAAATTTCAGGCGATAGTTGGGGAGGCTTTTGGCAGAAGAAGAGGCACTTGATCTGCAAGGTCTTGATGATGAAATTTGCAGGAGGGCAATTAAAACCTTTGTGTTTTGTAGACAGTTTTATTATCTATTCAGTTGGCTAGCTTGTAAGAATGCTGTTTGTACAAAGTTTTATTCTTGCAAGGTTTTAAACCAAGACTTATTTTGGGTTGACTCATCCTTTTGAGTCAATTTTGTATTGTATCTGTTTTAAAGGGCTACAACCAGAGGTTTTCTTTGCCGATTCTTTCCTGCCGGTATGCCTTATTGAATCTGGCATTTTGTAATTTTCATTTTATAATTAATATAATTTTAGTGGCTCTGCCACTTTTTCTAAATAATAATAATAATAATAATAATAATAATAATAATAATATATTTTTAACTAACATTATAATTTAATTTTACATAATTATTTTTAAAAACTTTTTTTATAATAATAAATTAACTAAAAGCTATTTAAAAATAATTTAAACCATACTAAATGAAAACAAAATACATGTTGACCATCTAGATTTATTTTTAGTATTTTCCTTATGAACCATTAAAAAGGACATAAAATAAACTAAACCTAAGAGTTTTATGATTAGTTATTCTTTCAAATTTTTCATATATTTACCATTATTTTTTTTCTTTATTATTCTATTATTATATTCTATTATATTTATGTTTATTATTATATTATTATATAATATTATAATATCAATTAATATAATATATCAACAAGTGTTATAATAAATATTAATAATATAATTCGAGATAACATCACATAGTCCGTTTGAAACAAAACCTTAACGTTGTATTCAACTACTTAATTTTTGAATTTCCAAGATATTGTATTCAACTAATTAATTTACAGTTTTTGGATTGCCATTTCTCTATACAACAAAAATTTAATCTAACAAATATATTACAACTAAAACATATACTACAATTACAACACTACAAGACTACCGTGGCACTTGTTTAATTTGCTTGCATGTGAGAGTTTTAAGAATGTGTGAGGAAGATGGTGGAGTGTCATCCGGGTAAAGGGATGCAAAATTTGTGCAGGTCAAACTTGTTAAAACTATTATTTGGATGGTTTTTGAATTATGTAAAAGTTGGGACAACTAATTTTTAATATTAGTACCTTATTTTTTTATCTAGTGATTAATTTATGTAGAGTAAGACTTTCCAAGATATTGTATTCAACTAATTAATTTATAGTTTTTGGATTACAACTAAAACATATACTACAATTATAACAAATATATTACAACTAAAACATATACTACAATTACAACACTACAAGACTACGTGACACTTGTTTAATTTACTTGCATGTGAGAGTTTTTGGATGGTTTTTGAATTATGTAAAATTTGGGACAACTAATTTTCAATATTAGTACCTTGTTTTTTTATCTAGTGATTAATCTATGTAGAGTAATCAAAATAGAGTATTATTTTTACGTTAAACAAAATTTATTTTTTAACAAGAAATATTAGAAAATTTTAACAAGAAATATTAGAAAATTTTAACAAGAAATATTCCAAAACCATTTATCTGTGTTGTGATTGGCTCAAAATCTTGCCCGGAATTTAGTTAGTAAACAAATAATTTTTTTTAATGTTAAACAAATAATATTTTTTCTTTATAACAAAAATTACAATATCTATATTAATATAATATTATATATTATTTATAAATTTGATATTTTAAATATTAATGAAACCATATAATGATATCTGAAGGCACCTATTCCACCTATGTGTGGTAAATTGATTAAAAAATAGGCGCCTCGAGAAGGATATTTTTCGCATATTTTAGATATATTTTTTAAATATAGATATGCTAGTTTTATTTTATTTTCTACATAATAAAATTTTAAGTGTGGTAAATTGATTAAAAAATAGGCACCTCGAGAAGGATATTTTTTGCGTATTTTAGATATATTTTTTAAATATAGATATGCTAGTTTTATTTTATTTTCTACATAATAAAATTTTAAGTGACTCATGTTTCATAAAAATAGAGTGTCCTAAAGTAATATTTTATAACATTATATTTTATTAGGTTTGGACGATGAATTCTAAACCCCATGTTTGATTGGGTTACTATGTGTTTTTGAGTGAATTCTAAACCTAATAAACTATAGTGCCATAAATTTATGGTAAATAATCTTTCATTCTTTACTATTGTATACATGTTTTCATTAATGCTAATATATTTTGTTAAGATTTTCACTTTTGATTAATACAAAAACTACAAACTTTGGGTTAGTTGTTTACATATATTTTATTTTTGGTTGTTTTCGAAGACTTTCAAACAAGTTAGTTGTTTACATATATTTTATTTTTGGTTGTTTTCAGAGACTTTCAAACATTTATGTTTTATATATGTTTTAATTATTAATGTTGCATTTGTTGGCTATTATTTTTTAATGTTTTTAAAGTTGTTTTTCTTAACACGCGTAGTTACTAATAATAGAATGTATATTAATTTATTGATTATAGAAATTAGTATAATTATCATTAAATTTATGTTATATTATAGTAAAATAAAATATTAATATATATTTGTGTATAAATATTAAATATTGAAATATAAAAATTGGTAAATAATTTTATTCTTACTCAATTCCATTTGTATATATTTTTAGGAATCAATTTCAACCTTCACTCCATCTATTATTTGGGTTAAATCTGTAGTTTAGAAATGACCTTTAAAATTTTAAAATTCAAATTTAAATTTAGATATCCACCATGCCCCTCCAACTAACTAATCATTATGAGTCAATTTGAATAAGAAATTTGTTAACTTGTGTGTTAGGATGCTGTATTTAAAGACAAACCCTAATTCATTTGGAAGTGCATAAAAGCTCTCATTCTAATCTATATTATTATTCAAGGAGCATAATTAGAGCATCAACATTGCATCATCTACTTATATCACCATTCCTAGGCATCCTTACATGTTTATATATTGGTTTTTATCATTGCTCCATATCATTCACTCAATAAAAGGGTTTGGCCAAAGGATAATGTTCCTTGTCTTGCAAGCTCCTAAATTATGTCTATAAACACTACCGTTTGTAGGCACAAGTGCAAACATTGAAGTGAACAAGTTGTAGAATTCATATAGTTGCATAGATTTAAATCCACACTCGCAAAGGTCAATTCCATAGTCACATAAGTGAATTAGAGTAATAGACAAAAAAGTTCAAAGGCATTTGTTTGGCATCACACAAAGTCTCAACAAGTTGGCAAACAATTGGTGACATCTAGAGTATTTATTGTTAGCCTTGCTTAATTATTTATTTATCCTAGATCCATTTTAAAAAGTTATTTATTTTCCTTTTCACTTTATAAAGTGGTTGCATAAGAAGTTTGTTAACCCTTCAACCTCCATGTTTTAAAGAGGACTCTCTATTTTGAATTTTGAATATTGAATTTTGAATATACCTTACTTTCTTCACCCTCAAACTGATCTTCTGAGGAGGAAAAGTCATAATAGTTCTCCTTCACCCTAGTAGCTTTAGCAGACAAATTCACATTAAGAACCATAGCAATATCTTTCATACCTGTGTGATTTGCCTAATCATCCATAAGATAATAAAATTAGTCCATGCATTAGTCATTTGTTTATGTCATAGATATATTTATAAAGCAGTCAAAGCTTTAAGTGTGTGAGATAAGCCTAGCCGACTACTACAACCTAGAGTGTCTTAGAGAGTTGAAATGTGAATATGAAGTGCTATGAGAAAGTTGCAGAGCTTGTATAGATGTTTGGATATTTTGTTCACTTAAAGAATATCCATATAGGCCTCAAAAGGGTAGTGTTGATGGTGTTTTTAGCACACAACAATGCAGGTGTAATTGCTGGTATCAAACCTCTCTTAAAAAGTATCTTACCCTAAGTAAGAATAATCCGAGGATAATACAGCTAGGTCTTAGCTTGCTTGGAATTTCTCAGTGGGATGTTCTAGTTGCTCCTACAAGGGGTCTTACATGCAATATGATGGATAACAGGTTAGGACAACAATACAGGCAAACCCTTATACCATTTCAGCTAATATGGCGATATGAAATGTTGCTGGAACCTAACTCTAACAATTGATTAATAAGAAAATGCAAACGGAAGTAGGCTTTAGAGAGATCCTAAGTGACATTCACAAAGTAAAGATTGCTGCAGGTAGACAAACATTCAGAAATTAAACCAATTTTTTGTTTTACCAAGCTAAAGACTTTGCTACAGTGCTGCAGAAAATAGTGCTATCTTCTATGGATTCTCTAGATTTTTAGATTACATACATTCATTAAATACCCAAGTGCTGGCGCGTGATTTAACTACTGTAATGTAATTGAACTTAGCTCAATCTAACAGCCCATGCTAACTATGCACAGCTACTTACAATCAGTAAGCAACTAATAGTATGGACTAGAATGTTCATCAAATACCTTTAACAAATCGATAACATTGCAAAGAAAGATTTAATTAATGAAGATCAGGATGTAAACCATGAAACCAAATTGACAATACAAAAGATAAATTCCCATAAAACCTGCAGTAACTTGCTTTGCATTAATCAGAAATTCGGCAGAGTGTCAACAATTCAGCATCAAGACTGTCTTAAAATGAGAGAATGATGGCTCTTTATATAGGAAAGGCGTCATATTGAGTTTTTGAATGTATGGTGGAGATTAACTCAACACCGACAATCCAGATTCAACAACATTAAATACATTTATAACATCATTTTGCATTCCCAGATTACAATTTGTCCTATAGGAAAGGACGAAAAATGACCTCTAGATACATTGAACTTAGACAAATTGAGTACCCATTAAGCTATATATAGGGAAAAGTCACTTTTTAAAGTATAATAAAGACAAAATAGTGTCACATGACCTTCTAAATTTAGCATTAGTCATAAGTGACGAGATTACACTTTCAATTTCAAATAATTTATCATTTTATTCATCTCTTTCTAAATCTATTTTGTCTTCTTTTGCCTTCTTGTTGTGGTAGGTTGTCTAGGTTGCTAATGTTGGATTTCTGTCTGTGGGATCTAGATCTTTAATGTAGTCTGATCTGAATTTGAGGTCTTCGAGCTCCTGGTAATACTAGGTATATACATCTTCCATTACTCTCCTGCTTTTGTGAAATGTGACAAAGGAAGCCCGAAGATCATTGACCCTTTCAAGTTTGCCCACTATACTTAGTGGAGATTGTCCATGAATAGCTTGATGCAATCTATCCTTACAATGCTTCTCATCAAGTAGAGCAAGATCATCGATGCCGGGGTCTAGACATTCTTTCAAAGTATCATTTATTTAGTAAATAACACCTAGAAGTTGAGTGTTTGCTTCCTTGTAGGATTCTTTAATCTTATTAAAAACTTCCTTCTTCATCTTCACTTGCAAATACCATTCCCTAGACTTGTACGACCTTTATGTTGTAAGAATATTCTCTGATAACAAAGTTTGGTTGGGCAGCTCCCTTATTGCCTGTACCCTTGGGAACATATGGGAATAGTATTCTTCATAGGGCTCATATTCTTCATACAATTCCTCCCATCCTTCTCTCAATAATCGGAAGTTCCGATGTAGCCTGACTGCAAAAGTGATTGCCTCGCAACCATCATTATACACCATGTTAAACCATTCTTGTGTGCCTGCAACAGTTGTTTTAATATCATCAAATTTACTTAGCTCTTCTTTTGACAGCAAGGTTGGAGTTGATTTTGGTCCCCCCTCTGAATTCAATGGCCTCATCAAAAACTGGATACAAGCTTTTAATTCCTCATTTTTTTGTTTCAATTCCTACTTCGTGAGCTCATCTTTGTCTAATTGCTCAAGAATGGAGGAGACTGTACCTTTAAATTCATCAATTTTCTACCCCCTAGAAGCCGGTCCCAAGTCAACAGTTGTGACAGTATAATCTTCTACTCTAACTTGATCTTTATTCACATTGGCTGGTGGGACAACCACCTCAGCAATCCTTGACCCAGAGGCATATTTGTATATCCGGGATTGAATCTTAGCCTTCTTTTGTTTTTTCAGCTTTTCCACTCTGGCTAAGATAGCATCTAAATCTAGTTTCATCACTTGTACTTGTGGCTCCTTATCTCTGAGCCAATTTTGTAACCAATCTGGTGTTGTTGAAGAGGAATCTTTGGGAGCATCAGTGTGACTATCTTCTTTTGTTGGGGGACCATCAAGAATTTCCAACTCTTTTTCAGATTCTTTGTCATTATTTTCTTCCCCATCTCCCTGCTGCTCAATATTTTGTAGACTTTCCAATATCTCATGCTGAGAAGATCTCATAATTGTGTCTCTAGTATCCTTTCCAATGGGGCTATCAGATATCTCAACTATTTCAACACTTGCGAGCTCAAACAGGGGTTCTTTAGATACTTGCTTTTCAACCCCTTGTTCTTGCAACTCTAGCTTTGCACAAACCTTTTCAATTCCAGGCAATTGGGGCACAACTAAGTAGGTCAAGTCTTGCACTGGATGACTTAAAGAATGGTGAAGCAATGACAATGAATGAGTGGGCAATGAAGGAAGACTCACATGGGTCAGATTAGAGAATGATGCAAAACCCAAAGAAGAAGGGACGACAATAGATGAAAGGATGGATGCTGAAGGGAGAAGGGAGATGAAAGAATAGTGGAGAGAGGTGGTAAATTGAATGAGGTGGAAAGAGAGATAGAGGAAATGAGAGGCAAGGAGGTAGTTGAAATAGAAGGTAATGAAGGGGCAGAGGAAGTGAAAGCAACTGAGACAAGTGAAGTGGAAAGTCCTGAATCTGATGCCAATGGGCATGAGGCAGTTGTATTATCAGTTTGGATTGGGGCAAATTGAGTGTTATGGGTAGCAGAGGTAGTAGGAGCAGTGGGAGGAGTAGTGACAAAGATCCCTATTACTTTGGTCCTTGGCCTTTTGGTTTTGGAACCATCGTCTAGTCCAATTGGCATAGATTTCTTCTGTCTAGCTCTTCTCCTCTTGGCCAGAGGTGAACTCTTTGGATGGGCTTTTAGAACAGTTTTCTTTCCTTTCACCCTTTCAGCCAATGGGATATGTTATTCACTATTTTTTTCTTTAGAAACTTCTTGAACTGGCTCCTCAACATCTGGCACCTCTATAGGCTGGTCTTCTTCACCATCTGACTCCTTCTCTGGTTCCATTTTTGTATAAGTTAGTTGTGTCCCATTTTGAGTCATGGATGCTATTTAAGTTCTGACCCATACTTTACTTAGCCTCATGGGTTCCTTCATGATCTTGTCCAAGGAGCTCTCTTCAACATTTGCCCAATTTGGAAGAGGAACTGGGTGTTGGTATTGGTTTTCCCAGGGTCCCCTGTACACCATATTGTCATCATCTACCAATTGATCTGGTACATCTATACCATGGACTCTTCTGATGAAATCTAGAGACTTTATTGAATGAATTCTTTTAAGCACCTCATAATCATCTACACAGTCTGCGCATAAATCCTCTAGATGCTCCTTGTGGAACAGTCTCTTACTAACATATTTCTCCATTACAGCATAAGGGTCAAAATGGTTCCTTCTGACATACAAGTGAAGATTGAGAAGTTGTAGTTCTTTGTTAGAGGCTTCAGATGCTCCTAATGAAACACATGCAAACTGTCCTTTGCCTAGCAGTAGGGGAAATTTGACACCCGTTCTATGCAAGTGTTATAATTTCTTTGCACAGGGAATCAACTGCCTTGTCAATTCTAGTAGCACTACCTTATCTGTAGGATACCTTGGTAGTCTGTATGGTCCTCCTATGAATCCTTACACCCTTATGTAGGTGAACTTCTCAAACTGGATATACCATCTCCCAAATTGGCTTACAACATTCATGGCCTAGGGAGAGATCCATAGGGAGGTGGCTCCTTGAAGCAGTCATTTAATATACATGGTAAATGCATCATTTATTCTATTGAAGTGAATCAAAGACTAAGATATGGCAAGTTGAGGATAGCACTCATATACTGTCAACTGCTCATCACCCACAACTCCCAACTTTGATAGCCCCAGGTATTTAACTCTCCTTGCTAGGGCATAGACTACATATGATGTCCACCTGAATGCCATCTTATCATTGAAGTTGGTGAAAGCTTCATGCATATTATCACTCAAAATTTGAGCCCAAACTAGTTTCATTTGCCCATGAATAATTTCTTCAATTAGAGTAAACATCCATCCCTCAAAGGTTGATGCAGAGGGCAGTCCATATATTCTACTTAGCAAAGTGACAAGGTCTCCAATCTCATTGTAAAAATCACTTCTATAAAGTGTATGGGGAAGTTTGATAATTGTAGACCTCTTGTCTTTTATCCACCCATCATTAATCTACTTTTTACACTTATCAATACCTTTCTTATAAGTTTTTGCAGCATCTTTAATGTCCAGTATAGATAACACAGGATGTACTGGTATGCCAAAGATCTCTCCTAAGGAGGGTGGGCTCAAGTCTGCCAAGACATCCCCATTAGTGGTCTGAATAGTCCTCGTCAGAGGATCATATATTTTTGCACAAATTACTATCTGCTCTGGGCATTGTACCGAAGTAGGAAATACAACAACATCTACAATCCCATTGTCTCTGATCTTTCTTGCCAAAGGTGTAGGATTAGGCCCAAATACTTTGAGTCTAAAATCTACTAGATCAATATGACCTAGGTCTGTATCTGTTGGCCCATTTAGAGGATATCCTTGACTCGGGAGGAATTCAAGCTTTAAACTCATACTTCATGTTTTGGGCTCGGGTGGTCATTTAACCTGCATAATTGGACCTAATAAGTCTTGATTGCATTAATAGTTTCTTGATTCCTAAGTTTAAATGCATGATTCATGAGCTACTTGCCATACCATTAAGTCAAATTCTATGAAACTGGTGTCCATTTCCTTAAATTACAAATGCCTACCTCTGAAATGCATGAGTCTAATAGTTTGCAGATTTACATCATTTACTACATGATCAAATAATAAGACAACATTAAAATTCACCTTGAACCATGCAATAAATGCTTAAAATTCTCAAAATCTAAATTAAAATATGCAAAACATCATTATTCAACCTTTGCAGCATTCATTTTAATCAAACAGACCCTTCTGCCTTAGAAATCTTTAGAAAAACAATCATTTTATAGGGTCAGGGCTAACTTTAGGGGTCTCAGACCTTATCAAAGGAAAAATGCTAAAATTGGCTGGGTCCGACCTGGTGTGGATTTGAGGTCCATCTGAACTTGCCCGGGTTTCGGTTGTAACTGACTTGTATGGATCCTAGAGGTTGGTGAGGAGTCATTTCAACGCAAATCAGATAGGTTGGGATTTGGCGCTAAAAATGGGAATAGTGCTTGGCGCGAGATTTGGACACGACGTGCCCGGCGCAAGATTTGAGTGTGTCTACCTTTTGTGCAATTGAAAGGTCGGTCGGTATGGATTTTAGCGCAGGTCAGTTGTGAAGGGTTTTAGCGCCAGGAGTGGGACATAAGGCAATGCGGATTCTGACTGCGTTGGACTTAGCACAGTTTTGATAAGTGACTGAGCAAATTCGGTGACAGAGATTTTAAGCACAAGTCAACGTTTATTTTAGCGCTAAGCTCAATGTTTAAGTTTCAGCGAGAAGTTTCAAGATGGCCGACTGACTTGTTTTTCAAAGGAAATTTAAGTCAGACAGGAGCATTTTTAATGCTAGGTCAGCAAAGGATGATTTCAACACTAGGTTGAATTTTGGTTTGAACGGGATTTTTTAAAGCGACAGACTGACTTTGTTTCTTGCAAGTTATTTAGGTCAGTCAGTAGCTTTTTCAACGTGAAGTTCGCGAAGGACAATTTTAGCGCAGATGGATTAGAATTTAGGACGGTGAAAGATTTGCTAAGTATCATCCTACCCTAAGCCGTACAGGTCAGTCAGTGTTGATTTTGGTGCAGATAGAACTAACTTCAAATGGGTTGTTGAATTCTTGAAGGGGTTTTGATAGTTTTGTGAAATGGTTCCCAATGTGAATAAATATGTTTAAATGCAACTAAATCATCATTTCAGCCTTCGTGATCTTAGGTTTGGACGAAAGATTCCAAATTATTCAATCATTTGTTCCACAAAAGAAACCTCTCAAAGTTTTAAACAGGTTTTCAAAGAAGAGCCCTAAGATCCAGATTTTCAAATCTCTGTAAAACCCTAGCTAAAATAATGCTTGAATTGAACACAAAAACCCTAAACTCAGCAAAAGAAATGAGAAAACCATCCAACCTAGAATAAATGCAGTCGCTGAGGTGAAGAAATTATTTGAGTCACGTGCCCTAATCAACTTTTCCCATGCTCTGAATATGCCTCTTGTTGCAAATAAAATCATAGAGCTCTCGAATGATTGTAGGTGTGAGAAATGAGCTCAAAAATGGACTTAAAAGTCTTATATACCCTTGGCTTAATCTGCCATTAATGCGGGGTAAGGTTGCAGACTCGGTGCGTAATGTGCAAAACAAAATGGCTTTTAGGTTTTGCATCAATCTAAGGATCCTCAGACCTACGGGACTTTCCAATTCATCCGACCTCTGCGTGAGTTTGGGCATCCTCCGACTTAAGTCGGTAAAAAGGTGTTTTGGCACAAGTCAGAGATAGGAGAATCCAATGCTATGTCAGAGAAATGCATTGTTAGCGCTGGAGTCAGTGACTAGGGATTTCAGTGCTAAGTTGGTTGGCAAGAAATCTAGTGCAAAGGCAGTAAAAGGGAGTTTTGATGCTAAGTCAGTGATTTGAAATTTTGGTGCTAAGGTTGGTGGAATGAGAATCTAGAGCAAAGGTCAGTAGACAACATTTTTAGCACAAAATATATATCAGACTTGGTTTTGGATGGGAAACAACAATTAACTTAAGGATTTTGAGAACCTGAATAACCTTCATGCTTTCAAATGTGATTTTGATCACTCATTGGAACACTTTTAGGAATCAACCAGCTAGGCTAAGACTCTAAGCCAAAGTTTGAAGGAAGAGGGTCCTTATTGGCGAAATGGGGTGTGTGTGCAAGGCACAACAAATGGCGACTGCTTGAAAATGCTCTAAAGAATTTCAAAGATAAACTTTTAGTTTTGAACCCAGAATCTCTGTGTTTCTCACATGTTAAACAAGAAGACATGATATCTTATCAAAGAAGCAGAACTCAATAACTAGGTACAACCATTCATATCCTAATAACCTGAGTGTGTGCAACTGCGTTAATTCCCATCTTTAAGGATCCAAGCTCATCCTAGATCCTTTACATTAAGCTACATGATTAGTACACACCTCATGAACTACCTGGACATTGCCCCGCTGCGAGCGAGCGTCTATAGCCTCGACGGGTTTGTCTCAGAATTCCACTCAAGTAGATCCCTACTGCTAGTCAGGCATCCATAGCCCTGGTAGAGTTTACTTGATTGTCCATCTAACTAAGTTATAGTGTGTGATTGTGATTTTTTTAATTTTCTTGTCTTTTCATAATTTCTTGATATTTCTATTAAGCTCATATTTGGTAGAGTACAATGCAGTACCGCTACCCTTGTAACACATGCTTTTGACGGCACTAGTTATGTTGATAACTCAACTAGCTGGGTGTGGACTCTTGATGGCGACAAAGGTGGACCTTAGATTTTTCACTTAATGCAAGATCAACGAGACTTACTTAGGCACCTTAGGATTATTTAAGAGTGTAAAAGATATATGGTTAGAAAATACTTCAAGTGCACTGACTAATGGTTCATTTCCCATGAATAGACATCATACCCCCAATATAACAGTGGAACCCATGGTAGGACCTAAGCAGAAACCTTGGCTTCTCAAAGAAATACTCCAAATTACTTACCCAACAAAGGACCTCTTGTACATATGCACGACTTCCACCACATTCAGGAAACAAAGATACCCAACAAAGCAAGCGCTGTAGACAAAGCAAATCAGGAAAGGGCAACTAAACTAAGAGAAAACAAACACCTAACAACTACAAAAAGCAAAAGCGGAAAGCAGAAACTAATCTAACAACAAACTAACCTAACCGGAAATAGACAAGCAACCTAACTATGTACACTAAAAGAAGGCTAAGATGCCTCCTAGGCCTGGAAGTAGTGTTTTAGAAATTGTCCATTGATAGGCAATGGGATCTCCTCACCAGGAAGGCTCTTCAGTCGATATGTATTGTCACCAAGGATCTCATAAATCTAATATGGGCCTAGCCAAAGTTTGTTGAACTTACCGTGTTCCCCTTTCTTTTCATGGGCTTTGTCCCAATACAAAACAAAGTCAGAGATGCGAAAGGCCTTGACTTTAGCCCTTTTGTCGAACCATCGTTTCACTACACCCTGAGGTTTGGCAAAGTTTTCTATGGCAACATCGCATTTTTCTTCTAGGTGCAGCAATTGGGCTAAGCGGGATGACAGCTGGTCATTTTGTTCAAGGCAATCTTGCATAAATTGTAGTATATGAATCCTCAAATGGATGGGAAAGATAGGCTTAGTACCATAAACTAAGTGATAAGGTGACGTTCCCAATGCAGCCTTGTGTCTGATCCTATCGGCCCATAAAGCAAACCTAAGCTAAGTGTGCCAGTCTCTGGGGTTTTTGTTGAGCAGTTTTTTGAAGACTTTTAGCAAGTTTTTGTTTGTTGATACAGCTACTCCATTACCTTGAGGATAGTAATTATATGAAAATTTCAAAATAATCCCATAGTCAAATGCCCAATTAGAAAAGTGTAATGAGGAAAAGATAGGGCCGTTATCACATACCAAATAAAAAGGACAGCCAAACCTAGTAATGATGTACTTTTCAACAAATTCAATTACTACCTCTATGGTACATTGTTTGCATGCTATAGCTTCAGACCATCAAGTACAATAGTCAGTAGCAGTCAGAATGTACCTATGGCCTGCAGAGGAAGGTGGGTTGATCATACCAATGAAGTCGACCCCCCACTGTGCGAATGGTCGTACCTCCAAGACTGGCTGCAGTGGCATAGCAGCATTTCGTTCTCTTGTTGCAGCCGTCTAAGATGTATGAAAGGTCCTTACATGTGAATGTGCATCTTTGAACAAAGTGGGCCAGTAATACCCTGCTTGAAGAATCTGGTTGGCAGTTGATAGGGTTGAACCATGGCCTGTTCTGAACTTCTCATGGAAACTTGTCAGGACTTGCGTTACCTCTATTTTATCCAAGCACCTCAAATAGATCCCTTCGTGGTTTTTTTCCCTTAATCATAAAGATGTTAGTTTTTAATCTGAGTGCTCTCCTCTGGACTGAATTTAGTTGAGGTGGGCAATGCTAATTGAGGAGGTAGAACACAATGTCTCCATACCACTCGTCTTTAGAAATATCTTCTAACATATACTACTGAGAGACCAAGCCTGGGCCAACTTCTGCCATCATTTTTGTTAAAGCTTGTCCCCTACCAATTTCATAGGTTGCATTTCTATGTCAAATTCTTGCAAAATTGTAACCCATTTTCCTCTCCATTTGGCCAGCTCACTCTACATTAACAATGCTTTGACTATTGCGTCTGGTATTATTGCAATCACTCAACTTCTCAATATGTAATGATGAAACTTTTTCACTGCCCTGACCAAGGCATACGCTTGCTTCTCCACATTGGGATATCTTAGTTCTACATCTTTTAACGGAGTGCTCATGAAAGCAATTGGTCTTTCATCACCTATGACTCTTTTCTGTGTCAACATTACTGCACAAGTATGTTCTGAGGCGAAGGAGTCAATGAATAACGACAATGTGTAATCGAGACTTACCAACACTGGGGCATTATCTATTTCTTGTTTGATTTCTGTGAACGCGGCTTTAGCTTATGGAGTCCATTCTATCTTGGCATCTTGTTTCAACATAGCATTTAGTGGATGAACAATTTTAGCAAACCCAGTAATGAACTTGCAGACAAAATTAATCTTATCGAAGTATGATTTTAGCTCTTTCTTATTGGCTGGGGGCTGTATCTTGAGAATTCCTTGGACTCGGTCAGGGTTGAGCGATATTCCTTGCTCAAAAATTACGTGTCCCAAAATTTTCCTTCAGTCACTCCAAAGATACACTTTTTAGGATTAAGCAAGATCCCATAATCTTTACATCGCTGCAGGATCTTTCTCAGGTCTACCACATGATCTTCTCTTTTCTTGGAAAACACAGTGAGATAGTCCATATATAATGATGCATTTCTCGACCAAACCTTTGAAAGCTATGTCCATTGCGTGTTGGAACGTGGCTCCCACATTAATCAATCCAAAGGGCATCCTGCGATATGCATAGATTCCCCACTTGCATGTGAAGGATGTCTTCAATCTGTCCTCGTATTCTACTATTACCTAGTTGTAACCTGAATAACCATCTAGGAAAGGATCATTTGAGAACCATTTACTATTTGCAACACTTTGTCCAATGACGACAGTGGGTAATTATCTTTCTTCGAGGCCCTATTTAGATTTCTAAAGTCGACGCAGAGCCTGATTTCTCCATTTTTCTTTCACACCGGTACCAAATTTGCCCCCAGGCGGAATGTATGACATGAAATATAATTCTAGCGGATAGCAATTTCTGCACTTCTTTAAAAATTAGTGGTTCCAGCAAAGCATTAACCGGTCGCTGCCTTTGCATGAATAGTTTTGCCCCTGGCTTGAGAGGCATCGTGTGAGTTATGATTGAAGTATCATACGTTTTGAGATCTTCGTAACTCCAAGCTATGACTTCATGATAATCCCTTCACACATGAATAATACCTATCCTCTCTTCCTAAGTGTTGGCTTTCCTAATAAACACTTTTTTGACTTCTTCAGATATCCCCAAATTGTAAGGTTCGCATTGTGCACCAGAGGATTCTCCCTATTTCGTTTGGATTCCAAGCTTATCTGAATAAAAAAATCACTCCAATTCTACGATTCCCTAAGGAATAGTGTTTGTCTTCAGGTTAAGGATCCCTTCTAAGTCCATTTCAGTAGGTTCCATCTCTTCTTCATCTATTATCTGGGCAGAAAAAACATCTGATGACGTGAGAAAATCAATTATATGCTTGTCATCCTCAAAAACCTAGAAGTTCATAATGTTATCGAGTACTGAGGGAGTCGAGACAAACTCTACAGTGAACTTCTTCAGGCCTGACATAGACATTGGTTCCAGCGAGCTAGCCATCTAAGCTAAGGCGTCAACAACATGATTCTGTCTTCGTGGGATCAGCTGAATATTAAAGTCATCAAAGCACTCAATCAAATCCCATACGCAGTTCTGATATTTGTTTAACCTCTTATCATTGCAAGAGTATTGCCTTTTTACTTGTTTGATAACCAATTCAGAGTCACCAAACACTTGTATAACCTTAACCTTCTTCTGAAGAGCCATCATTAATCTGTGTACTAACGTTTCGTATTCTGTCACATTATTTGTGTAGGGGAATTGCAATCGGTGTGCTACCAAATATGAACTTCCTGTGGGGCTAATCAATTCAAAACCTACCCCAGATCCTTGTCTACACCTTGATCCATCGAATCTTAACATCTAAAGGCGAAAGTCCTCATTGTTGTTATTCTGTTTTGTTCGTTGCTTTTCATCTAATTGAGGTTCTGGATCAACCTTCTTCGTAACAACTTGATCTTCCTTTGAGGCTATGGGAATCTTTAAATGTTTTTGCACTTGTCCTACTGCCTCTTGATAGAGCAAACATGTGAATTTCGAATGAGATGTATCATGAATACGACACCAATTTGGTAGTAACAATTCTTCCATCTGCACTTTATTTCCAACGGCTGATTGGTCACTTATGAATTTGGCCACGAAGTCTCAGAATCCTTCAAATATTCTGGGCTCATCATCATCATCAGAAGAATATTCTTGGACTTACTGCACACATGCCTCTGTGGTTTCTTGATATTTTGTAAGCAGAGGATCAGGAAAATTACTACAATTTAGCATAAGTATCTCTTCTACTTGATTAACTTGAGGAAGATAAACCCCTAGGTCGACTTCTGAAAACAAAATTTTGTTGGTCTGGTTGTATTCTATAATCATATGCTTCATTTTCAGTTCTCTTTCAATGCAGATCTAATTTTCTAGTCCTTTCCACAGAAGCCACATATGACAAAAATATGTCGCCATATAGCCATTCAAAGTCCTAGACCAATCTCTACTTAATAGCATGACATACTGATCCGGGATATCTACTACTTGAATGTTTATGTATTGTTGCACCCTAGGATCAAAAGCTAGTTGTATATGTATTCTGTTTAATTTACCTACCACGTTTACTTAGTCTTGTCTAGTTGCGTGACTTTTCTGGAAGATTTTTCTAGAGTGAGACCCAGTGCTTTACATACTGACAAAGGCATCACATTGGTAGAGGCTCCTGAGTCTACTAAACCGTTGTGAAGGTTCTTCTCGAATATCCTGAGGGTTAAAAGAAAAGGACTTTCCCTTTTATCCTTATATAAAGCGACCTTTTGTTCAATATCTATCACACGGACTTTGTCTTTTCCTTTATCTATATTGTCCTTCGGTGGGGTCTCTTTTTGGGAAGAGTCTATCTTAATACTTGCTCCCATGTCCTGAAAGAAAGTTGTCCCAACTTCTAGCACTTTTAGTAATTCAAAGACAAACAAGTTAACTTTCATATTTTTGAGTTCATCTGCAACATATTGTCCTAATTTGCTATTTTGGCTCTTTGGGAACCTTCAGTTGTAGGTCCTTGATGCATTGACTGAAGTGTTGCCTTAGGAGGTTCAGGATTTTTAGAGGCCTTTGGGTCAGGTGGGATTTGGTAGTTGTTCAGAGGGATTGAAGTGGTGAAAGGACCCTTTGGCTTGCTACTTCTCAAGTTGTATGAAGTTTTGTTATATTGCTGATAAGCATGTACTTCTTCGCACTCCTCTTCCTTAGGCTGATTATCATCTTGGAAAGGAAACATATAACTATCAAGTACAAGAGCAGTGTCATACCTCTGAGATGGAATGAGTTCATACCCTGTTGGAGGATTTTCTCGTGCCTCTGCATTCTAAATTTCCATCTAAAAAATGCTAGATGATATTTGGAACTCTGGATAGTCCAACTCAGAATGAGCATTTTATTGTGCAGTCTGCACCACGAGGATAGTGCTGCTTCAACCATCATTACTTGTCCAAGCAGACGACTATCAGTATTTTGATTCTCCAAGGATGATGAACTCCACCATTGTTAGGTCTAGTATTCTAGGTCCGATTGGGTCGCTAAAAATTCTAATTCTAATATTGATTCTGGTTCTGATATTGACTTTGATTCTGATTTCTATACTGCAAATATGCATTCTAATTTCTTAGATGAGTAACTTCTGTAGTGAGCTTTTTCATTTGTTCTACCAACTCCTTGATGTCGTCTCTATCACCTCTTACTTTAGTTGCTTCAGCAGACTGGAGACAAGGCATTTGAGATGGAGGTAATTCTGCTATAGGATTTCCTAGGTGGACCATTAAGGCTTGCGTTGCAGCAGGGACTGGGATTGGATTCATTACAGGGGTATGATTAACTAGAGCTTGGTTGATCATAGATACTTGATTTGGCATTGCTACGGGACCCATGTGGTTTAGCGGACCTGTTGTTGTCTGCCTTAGCTGAGTGTTTATGGTAACAGCTTCAGCATACGCCTGAGCTAGGTTGGTCGGAGCTAGGTTAGCTCTTCTTACGAACATGGAAGTGAGCCTGTCCAAGGCTGCATAATAAATGGGCAAGACTGCAGCCTGACCTATAGCAGAAGGTGCTTGTAAATGACTGAAGGCTTTTTGGAATCAATTATTAAAGGAACTTATCAACTCACCTTCAGCTCTACGGATTTTGACAAAGGATCTATACAGGTCTGCTGGGGTAGTGGGCATCCTGAAGCGATCCAAAAATGCATTCTTCAAACTCCGCAATGAATTAACGGATGCTGCAGGGAGGTTGGCAAACCAACAGTAGGCTTCATCTTGCAGTGAGTAGCGAAACAACCTATAAACCACGTCCTCATGCTGAACCTAAAGCATAAACATGTTACCTTCAAAGATTTTAATGTGCTCATCAGTAGCTCTATCTAGATCATTTGTGCGAAACTTGGAGCAGAACTTTTTAGGGTTCTTGGGCATGTCATGATAATCATTGAACTAGAATGGGGACTGGTTGTTAGCAGCAAAGAAGTCCATGACAAGAGGATTGACTGGGACTGCAGCTGGGTTTCTCAGAGCTGATTGGGCCCTTGGTGCTCTAGGTACTCCCTGATCCCTTCTAGTTCTTCTAAATTCTGTCAGAGACAGCAGCTACTCTCCAGCTGAGTTGGACCTGGTATGTCTTTGTCTAGTCCCCAGAATTGCTGATTTTATGGAGGGGGTTTCAACTTGGTGGCCCTCCTTCTAGTGCCAATTTTGTTGATGGTGTTTTTAGCACACAACAACACAGGTGTAATTGCTGGTATCACACCTCTCTTGAAAAGTATCTTACCCTAAGTAAGACTACTCCAAGGATAATACAGCTAGGTCTTAGCTTGCTTGGAATTTCTCAGTGGGATGTTCTAGCTGCTCCTACAAGGGGTCTTACATGCGATGTGATGGATTTAATAGGTTATGACATCAATACATGCAAACCCTTATACCGTTTAAGCTAATATGGCGATATGAAGTGTTGTTGGAACCTAACTCTAACAACTGATTAATAAGAAAATGCAAAAGGAAGTAGGGTTTAGAGAGATCCTAAGTGACATTCACAAAGTAAAGATTGCTGCAGGTAGACAAACATTCATAAATTAAACCAATTTTCTATTTTACCAAGATAAAGACTTTGCTATAGTGCTGAAGAAAATAGTGCTATCTTCTATGGATTCTCCAGATTTTCAAATTACATACATTCTTTAAATACCCAAGTGCTGGCGTGATTTAACTACTGTAATGTAATTGAAATCAGCTCAATCTAATAGCCTAGGCTAACTATGCATAGCTACTTACAATCAAAAAGCAACTAATAGTATGGACTAGAATGTTCATCAAATACCTTTAACAAATCGATAACATTACAAAGCAAGATTTAGTTAATGAAAATCAAGATGTGAACCATGAAACCAAATTGACAATACAAAAGACAAATTCCCAGAAAACCTGCAGTAATTTGCTTTGCATTAATCAAAAATTCAGCAGAGTGTCAACAATTAAACATCAAGACTGTCTTACAATGAGAGAATGACGGCCCTTTATATAGGAAAGGCGTCATACTGAGTTTTTGAATGTACGGTGGAGATTAACTCAACACTAATGGTCCAGATTCAACAACATTAAATACTTTTATAACAACATTTTGTATTCCTGGATTACAATTTGTCATGTAGGATAAGGACGAAAAATGACCTCTAGATACAATGAACTTAGACAAATTGAGTACCCATTAAGCTATATATAGGGAAAAGTCACTTTTTAAAGTATAATAAAGACAAAATAGCGTCACATGACCTAAATTTAGCATTATTCACAAGTGAGGGGATTACACTTTCAATTTCAAATAATTTATCATTTTATTCATCTCTTTCGAAATCTATTTTGTCTTCTTCTGCCTTCTTATTGCAGTAGGTTGTCCAGGCTGCTAATGACGGATTTATGTCTGTGGGATCTGGATCTTTAATATAGTCTGATCTGAATTTGAGGTCTTCGAGCTCCCGGTAATACTGGGTATATACATCTTCCATTGCTCTCCTGCTTTTGTGAAATGTGACAAAGGAAGCCCGAAGATCACTGACCCTTTCAAGTTTGCCCACTATACTTAGTGGAGATTGCCTAGGAATAGCTTGATGCAATCTATCCTTACAACGCTGCTCACCAAGCGGAGCAAGATCATCGATGCCAGGGTCTAGACATTCTTTCAAAGTATCATTTATTTCATAAATAACACCAAGAAGTTGAGTGTTTGCTTCTTTGTAGGATTCTTTAATCTTATTAAAAACTTCCTTCTTCATCTTCACTTGCAGATACCATTCCTCGGACTTGTACAACCTTTCTGCTGTAAGAATATTCTCTGATAACAAAGTTTGGTTGGGCAACTCCCTTATTGCTTGTACCCTTGGGAACATATGGGAATAGTATTCTTCATAGGGCTCATATTCTTCATACAATTCCTCCCATCCTTCTCTCAATAATCAGAAGTTCCGATGTAGCCCGACTACAAAAGTGATTGCCTCACAACCATCACTGTACACCCTATCAAACCATTCATGTGTGCCTACAGTAGTTGTTGTAATATCATCAAATTTACTTAGCTCTTCTTTTGATAGTAAGTCCGGAGTTGATTTTTGTTCCCCCTCTGAATTCAATGGCCTCATCAAAAACTGGATGCAAGCTTTTAATTCCTCATTTTGTTGTTTCAGTTCCAGCTTCGTGAGCTCATCTTTGTCTAACTGCTCAAGAATGGAGGAGACCGTACCTTTAAATTCATCCATTTTCTACCCCCTAGAAGTCGGTCCAAAGTCAATAGTTGTGACAGTATAATCTTCTACTCTGACTTGATCTTTATTCACATTGGCTGGTGGGATAGCCACCTCAACAATCCTTGACCCAGAGGCATCTTTGTATATCTGGGATTGAATCTTAGCCTTCTTTTGTTTTTTCAGCTTTTTCACTCTGGCTAAGATAGCATCTAAATCTAGTTTCATCACTTGTACTTGTGGCTCATTAGCTCCGAGCCAGTTTTGCAACCAATCTGGTGCTGTTGAAGAGGAATCTTTGGGAGCATCAGTACGACTATCTTCTTTTGTTGGGGGACCATCAAGAATTTCTAACTCTTTTTCAGATTCTTTGTCATTATCTTCTTCCCCATCTCCCTGTTGCTCAATTTTTTGTAGACTTTCCAATATCTCATGTTGAGCAGATCTCATAATTGTGTCTCCAATATCCTTGCCGACGGGGCTATCAGATATCTCAACTATTTCAACACTTGCGAGCTCAGAGCGAGGTTCTTCAAATACTTCCTTTTCAACCCCTTGTTCTTGCAGCTCTAGCTCTGCACAAACCTTTTCAATTCTAGGCAATTGGGGCATAGCTAAGCAAATAGAGTCTTGCACTGGATCACTTAAAGAATGGTGAAGCAATTGCAATGAATGAGTGGGCAATGAAGGAAGAATCACATGGGTCAGATTAGAGAATGATGCAAAACCCAAAGAAGGAGGCACGACAATAGATGAAAGGATGGATGATGAAGGAAGGGAGAAGAGAGATGAAAGAATAGTGGAGAGGGGTGGTAAATTGAATGAGGTAGAAAGAGAGATAGAGGAAATGGGAGGCAAGGAGGTAGTTGAAATGGAAGGTAATGAAGGGGCAGAGGAAGTGATAGCAACTGAGACAAGTGAAGTGGAAAATCCTGAATCTGATGCCAATGGGCATGAGGCAGTTGTAGTATCAGTTTGGATTGGGGCAGATTGAGTGTTACGGGCAATAGATGTAGTAGGAGCAGTGGTAGGAGTAGTGATAGAGATCCCTGTTGCTTTGGTCCTTGGCCTTTTGGTTTTGGAACCCTCGTCTTGTCCACCTGGCATAGATTTCTTCTATCCAGATCTTCTCCTCTTTGCCAGAGGTGAACTCTTTGGATGGGCTTTGAGAACAATTTTCTTTCCTTTCACCTTTTCATCCAAAGGGATATGTTCTTCACTATCTATTTCTTTAGAATCTTCTTGAACTAGCTCCTCAACATCTGGCACCTCTATAGGTTGGTCTTCTTCGCCATCTAACTCCTTCTTTGGTGCCATTTCTATATAAGTTAGTTGTGTCCCATTTTTAGTCATGGCTGCTATTTGAGTTCTAACCCATACTTTACTTAGCCTCATGGGTTTCTTCATGATCTTGTCCAAGGAGCTCTCTTCAGCATTTGCCCAGTTTGGAAGATGAACTAGGTGTTGGTATTGGTTTTCCCAGGGTCCCTTGTACACCATATTTTCATCATCTACCAATCGATCTGGTACATCTATAACATGGAATCTTTTGATGAAATCTAGAGACATTCTTGAATGAATTCTTTTAAGCACCTCATAATCATCTACACAGTCTGCCTAGAAATCCTCTAGATGCTCCTTGTGGAACAGTCTCTTACTAACATATTTCTCCATTACACCATAAGGGTCAAAATGGTTCCTTCTGACATATAAGTGAAGATTGAGAAGTTGTAGTTCTTTGTCAAAGGCTTCAACTGCTCCTAATGAAACACATGCAAACTATCCTTTTCCTAGCAGTAGGGGAAATTTGACATTCGTTCTATGCAAGTGTTTTAATTTCTCTACATAGAGAATCAGATGCCTTGTCAATTCTAGTAGCACTACCTTATCTGTAGGATACTTTGTAGCTTGTAGTTTTAATTAAAGTTGGTGAAATCTTCATGCATATTAGCACTCAAAACCTGAGCCCAATGTAGTTTCATTTGTCAATGAATAATTTCTTCAATCAGAGTAAACATCCATCCCTCAAAGGTTGATGCAGAGGGTAGTCCATATATTCTGCTCAGCAAAGTGACAAGGTCTCCAATCTCATTGTGAAAATCACTTCTATAAAGTGTATGGGGAAGTTTGATAATTGTAGACGTCTTGTGCTTCATCCACCCATCTGTAGATGCCTTGTCAATTCTAGTAGCACTACCTTATCTATAGGATACCTTGGTAGCCTGTACGGTGCTCCTGTGAATCCTTGCACCCTTATGTAGGTGAACTTCTCGATCTAGATATACCATCTCCCAAATTGGCTTACAACATTCATGGCCTCGGGAGAGATCCTTATGGAGGTGGCTCCTTGAAGCAGTCGTGTAATATACATGGTAAATGCATCATTTACCCTCTTGAAGTGAATCAAGGACTGAGATATGGCAAGTTGACGATAGCACTCATATACTTTCAACTGCTCATCACCTACAACTCCCAACTTGATAGCCTCGGGTATTCAACTCTCCTTGCTAGGGCATAGACTACATATGATGTCCACCTGAATGTCATCTTATCATTGAAGTTGGTGAAAGCTTCATGCATATTAGCACTCAAAATCTGAGCCCAATGTAGTTTCATTTGTCAATGAATAATTTCTTCAATCAGAGTAAACATCCATCCCTCAAAGGTTGATGCAGAGGGTAGTCCATATATTCTGCTCAGCAAAGTGACAAGGTCTCCAATCTCATTGTGAAAATTATAGACCTCTTATGGGGAAGTTTGATAATTATAGACCTCTTATGTTTCATCCACCCATCATTAATCTACTTTTTACACTTATCAATACCTTTCTTATAAGTTTCTGTTGCATCTTTAATTTCCAGTATAGATAACACAAGATGTACTAGTATGCCAAAGATCTTTCCTAAGGAGGGTGGGCTCAAGTCTACCAAGACATCCCCATTAATGGTCTGAATAGTCTTAGTCAGAGGATCATATCTTTCTACACAAATTACTATCATCTCTGGGCATTGTATCGAAGTAGGAAATGCAACAGCCTTTGCAATCCCATTGTCTCTGATCTTTCTTGCCAAAGGTGTAGGATTAGGCCCAAATACTCTGAGTCTGAGATCTTCTAGATCAATATGACCTAGGTCTGTATCTCCTATGTTGGGCCATGCGGAGGATATCCTTGACTCGAGAGGAATTCCTTTAAACTCGTACTTCATGTTTTGGGCTTGGGTGGTCATTTAACCTGCATAACTGGAACTAATAAGTCTTGATTGTCGTAATAGTTTCTTGATTCCTAAGTTTAAATGCATGATTCATTAGCTACTTGCCATACCATTAAGTCAAATTCTACGAAACTGGTGTCCATTTCCTTAAATTACAAATGCCTACCTCTGAAATGCATGAGTCTAATAGTTTACAGATTTACAACATTTACTACATGATCAAATAATAAAACAACATTAAAATTCACCTTGAACCATGGAATAAATGCTTAAACTTCTCAAAATCTAAATTAAAATATGCAAAACATCATTATTCAACCTTTGCATCATTCATTTTTAATCAAACAGACCCTTCTGCCTTAGAAATCTTTTAAAAAAATCATTTTACAGGGTCAACGCTAACTTTAGGGGTCTCAAACCTTATCAGAGGAAAAGTGCTAAAATTGGCTAGGTCCGACCTGGCACGGATTTGAGGTCCATCTGATCTTGCGTAGGTTTCGGTTGCAACTGACTTGTATGGATCTTGGAGGTCGATGAGGAGTCATTTCAACGCAAATCAGACAGGCTAGGATTTGGCGCTAAAAATGGGAATATGGCTCAGCACGAGATTTGGACATGACGGACCCGGCGCGTGATTTGGGTGTGTCTTCCTTTTGTTCAATTGAAAGGTCGATCGGTATGGATTTTAGCGCAGGTCAGTTGCGACAGGTTTTAACACCAGGAGTGGGACATAAGTCAACGTGGATTCCAACTGCATTGGACTTAGCATGGTTTTGATAGGTGACCGACCAAAGTCGGTGACAGAGATTTTAAGCGCAAGTCAGACGACGTTTATTTTAGCGCTAAGCCCAATGTTTAAATTTCAGCAGGGAGTTTCAAGATGGCTGACTGGCTTATTTTTCAAAGGACATTTATGTCAGACAGGAGCATTTTTAACGCTAGGTCAGCAAAGGATGATTTCAGCGCTAGGTTGAATTTTGGTTTGAACGGGATTTTTCAAAGCGACAGACCGACTTTGTTTCTTGCAAGTTATTTAGGTCAGTCGGTAGCTTTTTCAGTGCAAAGTCTGCGAAGGACGATTTCAGGGCAGAGGGATTAGAATTTGGGATAACGAAAGATTTGCTATGTATAGTCCTACCCTAAGCCATACGAGTCAGTCAGTGTCAATTTTGGTGCAGACAAAACTAACTTCAAATGGGTTGTTGAATTCTTGAAGGGGTTTTGATAGTTTTGTGAAATGGTTCCCGATGTGAATAAATCTGTTTAAATGTAGCTAAATCATCATTTCAACGTTCGTGATCTTAGGTTTGAACACAAGATTCCAAATAATTCAATCGTTTGTTCCACAGAAGAACCCTCTCAAAGTTTTAAACTAGTGTTTCAAAGAAGAGCCCTAAGATCTAGATTTTCAAATCTCTGTAAAACCCTAGCTAAAATAATGCTTGAATTGAACACAGAAACCCTAAACTCAACAAAAGAAATGAGAAAACCATCTGACCTAGAATAAATGTAGTCGCTGAGGTGAAGAAATTGTTTGAGTCGCGTGCCCTAATCAACTTTTCCCGTGCTCCGAATATGCCTCTTGTTGTAAATAAAATCACAGAGTCTCGAATGATTGTAGGTGTGAGAAATGAGCTAAAAAATGGACTTAAAAGTCTTATATACCCTTGGCTTAATCCGCCATTAATGCGGGGTACGATTGCAGACTAGACACATAATGTGCAAAACAAAATGTCTTTTAGGTTTTGCACCAATCTAAGGATCCTCGGACCTACAGGTCTTTCGAATTCATCCAACATGTGCGCGAGTTTGGTCATCCTCCGACTTAAGTCGGTAAAGTAGTGTTTTGGCGCAAGTAGAAGATAGGGGAATCCGACGCTATGTTGGAGAAATGCATTGTTAGTGCTGGAGTTAGTGATCAGGGATTTCAGCGCTAAGTCGATTGGCAAGAAATCTAGCACAAAGGCAGTAAAGGGGAGTTTTGACGCTAAGTTAGTGATTTGCAATTTTGGCGCTAAGGTCAATGGAATGAGAATCTAGTGCAAAGGTCAGTAGACAATGTTTTTAGCGCAAAATAGATATCAGAATTGGTTTTGGATGGGAAACAACAATTAACTTAAGGATTTTGAGAACCTGAATAACCTTCATGCTTTCAAATGTGATTTTAATCACTCATTGGAACACTTTTAGGAATCAACCAGCTAGGCTAACACTCTAAGCCAAAATTTGAAGGAAGTGGGTCCCTATTGGGGAAATGGGGTGTGTGTGCAAGGTACAACAGGGAGTAAACATGCTATAGCTCATAGATAGTGGCACGAGGCAAAATTCTCTCTTGTAAGGTTTTGCCTTTATTTGGGTTTCTTCAAGTCAAATTTTATTGTGTTCTCTATATTGTTTGTGTTTCTTGCTCTTGTCTACAAGCTATATTCTAAAAACATTCATTTGACAACACAAATCTAAAGACATGGGAGCTGGTTATTCCTTCATTTGAATAAGAAATAACATCTTAGTCTATATCTATAATTTCTAGCTTTATTTATGTTATGTAAATATAGTGTTTTGTATTGATCAAACCCGGGGAAGCCAATACCAGGGGAATTTGCCCCATCCCCAAAGGGATTCAAACATAGAACCTTAGGTGCCTGAACTACAACTCCTGCTACACTTTACTCGTTCTACTTTAGACATTCTTGTCTTAAATGCATGCATACTGCAATAGTGAATTAATGTTGATTGCATCTTCAGATTTATTTTTGTAATCAGAGAGTTATTATGTATGGTTTTTCTTATTAAAAGAATTTCTTATAATGGGAAATCAAATCAAGCTAGTCACTTGAGTGTGGCATCATTCATGTGAACATTTATCCCGATTGAAAAAATCCAGAGCAATCTGCATGTTTCCAGACTAATGAATTGAACAAATAAGTTTAAAAAAACATTCTAGTATAATCTACCACATTATTAACAACTTGTGGTATAGTATGATGAACAAAAATGGATCTGGTCTATTTGACAAATTGTTCTTCACGTGCTATGAAATTTGAATATCACGATAGGTTAAAAGGAAGTATATTAACCACAAAAATGCTATGAAATAGTGCATAGATAACTTGGACCAATGCACTTGGATCGAATCTTGTAGATAAGAGATTAAAGTAGTATACCAGATCATCAGTGAAGATGGAATGGCAAGCATGAGAAAACTTTTAATATAATACAAAGCCTCCCTTGTGAAGGATGTCCATGTCCTCTTGCATGCAGGTGAAATTTTAATATATAGTAAAAGTAGTGCCACATTGACCCAGTTGGAAATGGTGTTTGCCAAGGCAGCCCCTTTATTACCTAATCCACTTTTAAATACCAGAGCCTAGCAAAGGGGAATATGGAAACACAAAGTAATTGCAGCGCATAGCATCATGGGAAAGACAATGCTTTGTGACTAGAGAAATTTTAAAAGAACTGCATAAGCAAACAGACCAGGAATCATCCTTGTGGCAAATTTCCTTGCTTCAAAAGTTATTAAAGGGTCCTGCCCAAATGCCATTAGAATGTTGCCCTTGTATGCCCACACCACAGCAAGCGGTATGCTCACACAAAAAAAGAGCAAAAACTGCTCTCTGCACATGAATCCCGAGTAGATAGTATTGCTTTGCTCCATAGGCCTGTCCACATAGTGTTTCCAATGCACTTCACATTCCCATCTGTACATGAAGAGAAAAATAGTTGGCCTTCCATGTAACACTGCATTTATGACTTCTAAACAAACTTAAATCTTTAATTTTTTAAATAGATATGCTTATAGTAGACTTCAGAACTCTACAAAAAGAAGTGAACCATAATAACTGTTGAAATTATCTTCAGGGCCAATTTAGTGTGGCAGGTATGCAGACCAAATCAGGTTATTAGTTTTCTGTAAAAGGCTTTTCAAAAATTTATCAACTAAGGAAAAAGTTGTCTATTGTTCATTTCACGGGATAATAGATAAAAAATCAGTTTGGATTTATTTATTTCGCTTTATAGCATTACATTACATTCATTCATGAAAGCAGATTACCGACCTCTAAATAACTTTTGTTCTGACAACAAGAGGACATCTAAAAGATCAAATTTGGTTTTTGTTTCCTAAGGCTTAGAGCTCAGGTTAAAAGATCCAATACAGGATCAAAATTAGTAACAATATTTGTATCTGCTGAGCAACCCTAGTTGAAAAGATGGCTAATTGAATGAATCAATTAGGAGGTATTGATAAATTTCTTAGAACTTGCAGCCCAAACTATTGAAAACATAAATAGGATGTATATTTTGCACCTGGGTGCAGCCTAACTACAAGAACATCAAAAGCCTGCCATATAACTTGAGTCTCTACTTAGGATCTTATCAAATATTTTTTAAGCACATCATGTTTCAACAGTTCATCATTATCAAAATAATTTTCCGGGGATCAAGTGCCTATTCAATATTGAGTCATTTACAATAACCCATATCTCAAAAGTATTTTTTGCCCAGTTATGGTTTCAGTAAAATTCAATTGATGTGCAATAATCAGTTGCATTTCTCTTTAATTGGGAAAGTCCTCACCATTCCATCCACCTGGTCCTGCATATTCTGCCCATTTGTTGTTCTGATCTGCTCAAGAAGATAAACTGCACCAAATGAACCATTTAAGCACCCATGCTCAATACAATTAGTCTACCATAAGAGTGATTGTAAAGCACTATAGCAATCCATGAATTTGGGACTGAGCTTATCACCTAATCCAACTGTTGTTAATGTCTTGTGTTGTCCTCCAGCTATTTCCAACTTTCCCTGCCCACGTAGCAGGATGGTCTCTCCCCCTGCAAGAACATCATGTCAAGTATCAACATGCCGTTAACAGGAAGAATTAGATTTATAATCAAGGGTAATTCTATGATGTAAAAATCTCAAAGCATTACCATTCACACAAAGTAAAATATTGGACGCCCTGTTTTGAGAAGTGCATCTCTCATTACTGGGTATCTGTAATTTGATGCAAAAATAAACTATAAATAAAGTATACTTAGTAATTTTGGTTCACAGGAAAGATTGGACAACAATTTATTCTTATCTTAAACACCCACCTCTAAATGCAATCCCTAATTATACCAACACATTGGCTATTTTGAGCCCTCATTAGATTTCCCATAATAACTGTTTAAATTATCTTCAGGGCCAAGCTTGTAAGTACCACCACAGACATAAATGTTTTCGGGCTTAAGATCCAGATGTACCACTCCACGGTCATGAATGAATTCCAGTGTCTGAGCAATCTGTAAGAATATTACAAGCATACTTCAAGATCGTCAGGGTTCCAAAATAATGACTTTGAAGGTAAAGATAAGCCTTTTTTGTACCTGATACATTGCATCAAGAAAGTCCACATCTGATTTTAAAAGCTATTTCTCAAGAGCATTTGCGAGACTATAGTAACATAGCTCCATTTGAGTGTAAAGATTATCATTCTCAAACCAGGCTGTACGATATCCCACAATATTTTTGTGAGGACCTGTTAGCAAACACAGGCCATGTTTAGACCATGGCATATTTTTGCTCATAAACAAGGATTTGATGAATTGCTCATGAACAAGGATTTGGTGAAGAAATAAGTGCACTTTTATGTACCTAATGCTGCTAGCACTTGAACTTCCAGGAGTGCCTCCTCCCTGAGGAAATACAAAAATTATCACAAAACCAACGTCTACAGTCATAAATAAAATCAAATTGTAAATAAAGGAGATTGAAGCAAGAACAAATACCGTTCACTTTCAAGTTGTAACTTGCGTGCGTGCAACTTTCAAGTTTTTAAATTAATTCAACGCAACGAAAGACTTTTTCTGCCTGTTCACAAATGGGAGGGGCCGAGCCAAGGTGCCATCCATACAAATTGGCTGGCAAGTATTTTTAAACTTGAATCGGAGGACATGTGGTCAAGAGGTGCTTCAGTTTCCAAGGACAATTTATGCTTCCGAGGTGGTTACACATTTCTTGTCCAATGCAATGGATATTTTACAAAATTCTGACTTGGTTAAGGAGTTAGCAAGTAATTTTATTCAGCCTTTGTTTTTTGTACATCAAACGGGGAATGAGGGCGACAACCATGATTAGCAGTTATGAGCTTTACGTGTGCGAAGTTAGGGTGGGTGGCTACTGACCCTTTCAACGTCACCAACAAACCAAAAACTATTTAAGTCCCTATAAAATTTTAAATGATTTTTTAAAAATAATTTTTTTGTAACAATTAATATAAACAAATACAAATTGAAATTTTAAAAAATATCATACATAGAAGTGAAGTCCCTAGTGGAAGAAACATTGACCCCCTCACCAATATCAAACTTAAAATTTGGAATTCCATATATACAGAGTTGCTAGGTAGTTATCAAAAGATTCATACCTTATTTAATTGGACGATGAGGAGCCTCTAAACATTGTGAAAATATCATCTTTGAAAAGAAAAACCCTAACCCTAATACGTAGAAAGCCGTGACCAAATGCCCTCGTTTGAAGACATGGTTGAGCATTAGTTAAACCACTTCTCACTCTGCTACCAATCTGTTTTCTCCCTCATCGGGCGTTTCACAGAATGACGTTACTATTCATTTCTAATTGCATTGCTTGTGCAATCAGATGTTCAACACTGCATCCTACATCATTTATATGCAAACCATTTATACCACTTTCTTCATCATCTCATTTCACAACCTCGCACGGTGTCATTTCAGATTTATTGATAAAAGAATGTGGGTTTTGCTCTTCTCAAGTAACAAAACTCATGACATTATATCCTCGTCTTTTGAGGACCAAATCCGACCACACTGCGAGAGAAGCCATTTGTTTCTTGAGAGATTCTGGACTCACTGAAAAACAGCTTAATAAGATCATTGTTAGAAACACATATATTCTTAAATACAAGGTGAATCAGTTGAAGGTAAAGATGGAATTCCTGAAAACATTAGGCTTCGCTCCCCAAGACCTCGCATATCTCATATCCGCCCAACCCAGATTGCTTAACTCCAGTTTAGAAAACTTTCTTGCTCCTAGAATCCTCTATCTTAAAAACCTATGTGGTCCAAAGGTCAAACTGTGCAAGGCGCTTAAGGCTGCCAACACCCTTCTTGTGGGTGATATGGAGAAGCAGATCAAACCCAAAGTGGAGTATGTCAAGAATAATATGGGCATTTCTGAAGACTCCACACGATTTGTGTACGCCGTCAACACAGTTATGTGCCAGGGGTTTGAAGGTGTGGAAAAGAAAATGAGACACATGGCAAGCCTTGGTCTCTCACAGCAGGAGATCCACCAGATTCTTAAGAACATGCCTCAAGTACTTAATCTTTCAATGAAGAAGACACAGGAAAACATTGATTTCTTGATACATACTGCAGGTCTTGAGACCAGGACTTTAACTTCAAATCCCGTAATCTTGTGTTTAAGTGTAGAGAAAAGGCTCAAACCACGCCTAGAAGTCTTTAAATCTCTAAGGACAAACCCTAATTTCAAGGGTTTACCTACTCTGGTTGCCTTCTTTATGCTAAGCGAGCAAAAATTCTGTCAGAAGTTCGACCAATGCAATACTCAAGTCAAGTCCACTGAACATGTAATTACCTGAAAAAACATTTAGGAACAGTAATGGGAGTTTGACTGGAATTTTTTTACAGGTTGGACTGGACTGAAAGGGGTCTGGAACCCGATCAGGCCAAGGTAATGTTTTAATCATCTTTCACTTCTTTATTGCTTTCCTTAACTCCCTACCTCTTTACAAAGTACAAGAATGAGTGCTGTTATGTATAAACAGTGCGTTTGTATGTCATACTAGCTTCAGAGAACAATGCTGTTAAGTATATTTCATTTTGAAACTGGAAGAAGAATCTTTTTTATATCAAAAACTTGTAGAATATGGTTTAATTAGCCCAATATTTTATATCCTCACCTGTATGGACAGTCTGTTGTTCTGTTCTGTTTTTCTCCAAATATGGCTCCTATGTTCGAGACTAGACATTGGATACCAGTTTCTTAACTTTGCAATATTAGAGGCGCCTCTCAACATATTGAGATCCTGATGTCGCCAGTTTTATTGTGTAGTCTGTCAATGCAATATCATGTGTGGTAAATCTCTGCAGGCATTCAGTGTGATTATGAATGGTTCTTTAGATTTGGTGGATAGCTTGCTATTGCTCACTTAAACAATATTGAAGAAGATTTTGGTTAGCGCGTTTGGATTAATTCATTCACTCTTTTGTGATATTTCAGGGAAACAATTATTTCATATGTGATTCTTTAAAGGATGTATATGATTAGTTAACCAGATCAAATAATGAAAATTCAGTCATCAAGGGCTTTCAGCTTCTGTAGTTAACTCGTTCTTATATGAGCTATTAACTTATTTTGAATACTTGAGTGGAGAGTCATATAGCATTTACTTACGATTTGTTCATGTTTGGATGGTGATGAAACTTGTTTAGCTCAACCCTCAGTTTTCCATTCAATCTGCAATTAAGATATCCACTTCCAGAGTATGTTGACAATTGCTTTCTTGGGCATGGTTTGAGCTTTAACATTAAAGGTGCTGAGGCAGCCTATTTTCTCTAAGGCCAATGACAATTTTACAATGTTAGGCTAGTGTACGTGTTGTGACCTAATCACACATCACCCCATTGCAAATGGGGACCCCCTCTTTTTTGCCTTAGGCTAGATTGAGTCTTTCAAAGTTCTGCATCAACTGTATTTTGAGAACACAAAAAGAGATTACCTCAACTTATGGTTTCATTTGATTGAGTCATGACATGATTTAACTAAGATAGAATTGGACTTCTTCATCAACATTCAAGATGATTGCTCCGTGATTGAGGGTGTTGAGAGGTGTTGATAAGTGCAGAATGGCTAATACCTCAAGAGGATTCAAAATCCTAATCTAATTAGCCTTATCTCTTGCGCCCTATTGAAGGAAAATTATGATGAGTCTTGGCAATTTCAAGCAAGGATCAAAATTCTGATGTGATGCGCTTTGTATAAGGATGATTGTAGAAGGCATTTTGTTCAAAAATCAAGATGTTTATTCAATGCGACCAAGGAGGAAGGCTGGTTTAATGGAGGAATTGCAAGTTACAAGATAAGGATTCAAGATGTTTAACTGATGCGCCTCAACTGAAGCACCATTTTGGTGAGTTCTTGAAGATATATAAGAAGAGGATTCAAGATGATCAGCTCTTGCGCCTAAACCAATGCGCCACCTTATGAAGGAAGCCAGACTCAAGCGAAAGACACCTTTCCATCAGGATCCAAAATCATGATCTACTGCGCTATCATTGAGGAAGTTTCATTTAAGTTTCTTGACTTGTTTTCAAAGAAGATTCAAAATCTTTATCTGGTGCGCCAAGATAGAGAAGTGGATTTCAAGTATCGGAATGCAAATTTCATGAGGTTCTAAGGAAAACTCAAACCCTTCAACCAATGCGCCATCCTTGAAGGGGGGTTTGACTTGAGTTTGATATCGTTTGTCCGAGAAGATTCAAAACCTTGAACCGATGTGCCTCATCTGGAGCACCTTCTACAGGGAACAAGGTTCAACTTTGAATTAAGTTTTCAGGAGGACTCAAAACAAGGAACCAATGCGCCCTAAGTGATGTGCCTTGTCGAGAGGATAAGGATGATTTTAGGAGGCCTGTTATTCACACATCAAGATGCCCATCTAGTGCGACTCAATCGGTGCGCCCAAGGAAGAAGGAGGTTTGTCTTGAAGACGAGGTAACAAGAAGCATTCAAAACACTCATCTCATGCGCCTAAACCGATGTGCCACTTGGGAGAGCAAGGTAAGATGAATCTTTGAGGAGATGATAGAAGAAAGATTAAAATGTTGATCTCTTGTGCCTTATCCAATGCGCCCACCTTAAATGGAATCAAATGTAAGTTTAGTGCAAGTCTTAAAGTCATTTCAAGGAGCGCTCAAAACACTCATCCAGTGCACCTCACTTGGAGTCTCGTTTGGGGAAGGGAAAGATAAGCTTTAAATCTCATTTGGAGGAAGATCATGCACCTTAACTCATGCGCTCAACCATTGCGCCCTATCCCATGCGCCACATGGAAGAGTTACATTGAAGTGTTGACAAAGTTAAGAAGACCAAGGAACCCCATCCATTGCGCTCAATCTCATGCGCCATGTGCATAAAGGTGAAAATGTAGGTTTTGATAGGCCTTAAGGGGAGATCAGAATGCTCAACCGGTGCACCATATCTATTGTGCCAATGATAAGAGGGTAAAGTGGCCCATTTCAAAGAGCCTTTTGAGAAGAAACCCAAACTCTTAACCAATGCGCCCAACCTTGTGCGCCACCATAAACAAAAGGGAGATTAAAATCTGCATCTAATGAGCCAATTTTGAGGAGGGAAAGTTAAGTCTTAAACGCCATTTGAAGAGGATCCAAAATCTCCAACCGGTGCGCTATATCCCTTGTGCTATAGTTGAATAGTGATGAAGTTCAAAGTTTATAAGTATGCCAAGAGGATTCAAATTCACCAACCGATGCGCCACTACTAGTGGGAAGTGAATTTCAAGTATCAAGTGTGAGTATATCCAAAGCTTAAGATGATGATCTCATGCGCCCCATCCAGTGCGCCATGATGAGGAATCCGAAGTGAATTTTTAATGTGATGTTTTAAGAGAACAAAATGGCGATGCCTTGCGCCTCATCCAATGCACCCATTATGGATGATGTTATTGAAGTCTTTGATGAGTTCGAAGGAGGGAACAAAATTGCTATCCAAGGCGCCAAGTCAAGGAGAAATTAAAACGGCTGTCTAATGTGCCCAAAACCAAGGAGGAATCAAAACACTTATCCAATGTGCCTTGTAGAAAATTCAAATTTTCTAAAACTAAACCTGACTTGCATGGGAATTCACGCCATATTTAGTGTAAAATGAATTAATTAAATGTTTTTTATTGCATTTAATGAGGTCGGCCTAGGGGGAATTCCAAAGTTTTTATGCAAGTTATATATATATATATATGTCTTCCTTTAGATTTCATTTTATCATTCATTAAGCAGCCAATTCACCTTAGGGAGAAGAAGTAAAGTGATTTCATAGCAAGGACAAGTCTGATTTTCATCAATTAAGGTCTGATTTTGGCTAAGTATTGAAGACATCCATTCAAATCAGTCTTTTAGAAAGTTTGATCTATAGGTAATATTCTGATTTCTCTTTCATTTTCAGCAGACTTATTGGTTTTTAAGCAGAAAATTGTCTAAGTGTTGATGCATTTTGCATAAGAGGATAGTCAATTATAATGATAAAAGTCAGAATCCTCTTGTTAAATTCTATTCTAGATCTTTGAAAATCAGAATTTCAATGTATATAGAAGGCAGGAGTGAGTTGTTTGATCATTCATTTTTTTAAGGATACTTATTCGTGTTTAGTCTTGTAGGATCATGGCAATGATATCAAAGGAAAGACAAGCAAGGATTCGCATGGATGCTAAAGGAAAAGTCCCGGAGTCAAAGTTTGTTTCAAGATGGACGAATATTGGAGATACGAACATGGGCAACAACAATCTAGAAGACATCAAAACCATGCTTCAAGAGCCTATTGGGAGTAGTCTTGCTAGAGCCATCGCAAAGAGTGGAGTCATTGAAGCCGCTTGCTTTCTGCCGGTTCTACCCTGTCAAGAGATGATTATAGAATGTGTTAAGAAGTATGACAAGAATACTAGACAAATAGTGGCCAAGGATGGAACAGTGTTAGCCTATTTACAAAAGGAAGCAATTGAAGACACATTCAACATTCCAACCAAAGATAGGATGATCAGTATCTCCATACACCAGGGTCAACAAGAGTATGATGCTAATTCAAAGAACAGATTGCAAGAAATGAAGCAGGAATGGATGGCAAATCCATCAATGAAGTTCAATACCAACAATCCTCCACAATTTCATAAATCAGATTTTCATCCGGAGATTGGGTATTTGATAATGTTCCTCAACAGGGTAACAGGTATGCTGCAATCAGCAACCTTTCAGTCATGGATGCATTCTTTCATCAATTTAATTCTCAAAGGAAGCATGATTTATTGGGCCGGACTCATTAGTCAAAGCATGCATGCGCAGCTCATTAACTTTTCAAGTACCAAGTCATTCCATATGACTTCTTATATAGTGTATCTTCTAGCAAGGAATGAAGTTTATCCGGGTTTGACTAAAAAAGGAGAAGTCGGGATTGGACCGGATAAGTACTTGTCCCATCAATGTTAACCTCAGGTGCATCTCAAAAATATCAATCACTATATGTGATTCAATGATGCATTTGCTATGTTCATATTGAAGAGATTGAGAGGAGAGTTCCACAAGAGATTATCAAATACAGCAAGGGAATTCATCGGAACATATGGACATTGGTATACACAACATGAAAGATATACATACATAAGGATCCAAGGTTTCACATCTTATCCATACAGATTACCAAGATATCCAACCAACAGGATGGTGATGTTAGAAGTTTTAAGACAACTCTTAGAACTCATCAGGCTGCAGAAATTAAAAAAGAAAGGAGGAATCCAGTTTCCACTAGTTCTTGGACAAAACCTTGAATGTCCATCATTGACAGCAGCTGAATATTCTGAAACGAAGCTCCAAGCATATCATCTACAAACCCATGGCACTAAAAGGCTTAATTTTGATCCTTTCAAAGTTTGTTGGAAATACAATAGAGAATACAAACATGTCATGCAGTTAGAAGATCACTAGGCAAGTGCAAAAGATGAAGATGATCTTTGAACCTTCAAGTGTTCAAGACTTACATGGGATCTAGTAAGAGCATCCAAGGTGTTCCGAATCCCAGATCAGTTTATAGAGGATGATACTATATTGATAGATGAATTGGAGAAGATAAAGGATTTGCCCTATAAAGTTGATTGGTCAAAGAGGGATGTATCTGAAGAGGAATTGATGGAGCCAATCTTAGCTATGACAAAAGCATGTACAAATCAATTGTTACAAGAAATGAATGAGGAAGGATGGGTTCTTACATATGATAAGATGGATGAAGAAGAATCAGGATAACATAGTGCACATAGTGGACTCCAACACAGTGGAAGTGACAAGGGTGACAGCCAAGTTAGATAGAGGAAAATACCTAATCAAGATCAAGGAGAGTCAAGTCAAAGGCCGAAGAAGAAGAATAGTCAATCTACTTCATCTAGTTTACAAGAAGGTACTTCAAATGCTAATATTCCAGTACAAGAAGTTGAAGTAGTAGAAGAGATTGTGGTAGTTCCATCTGAAGAGATTCATTCAAGTCCGACTATTGAGATAGAAGATGATGATGTTGCTGATCAAGAAATAGAAGGACAAGCAGAATCTGATGAAGATGCAACACATATACAATACAAGCAAGCACAAAGACAACATGATCTTTCTTCATTTCCACCTTGGTTGAGAAAGAGAATTGAAGAGAACATAGTCATAGAAACCTATCAGCCTACTCCGGTAGAAGAATTACTTACGAGTGCACAGAAAAATAATCAAAAGAAGAAAGCAGCTGTCTTTTCAAAAATCACTCAAGATCCTTTTGGAAATAGGGAAGTACATGTAGCTGTTCCTAGAGTCGAGAGGAATCTGGAAGACATGGCACCTGAAGATTACAATGTGACTACTATTGATATGGGCCTAATCACGGGAGAACAAGTAGAAGAGGAACTTCAAGAATCAGTTAATAGTGTAAAGATCATGCTAAGACAAGAAAGAGAAGCTAAGCAAAAGGTGGAGCAAGACTTCAACACACTAAGGCAATACATTCAACAAGTCATGCAGCCCATCCGATAGAAGGAAGCCACTCCAGTACCTCTATCCATTCTTTCACAAGAAACAGTATCACAAGTTGAAGATATGAGAGCTTCATCTCACCTAATGAAGGGTTGGATAGAAAAAATAGAGGAGAAAACATACACCTATCTTGAGGAAATTATGCAAGTTTATGATAGAATCCTTAGCCTCAAGGATAGAGTTCAATCTTTATTGAAGATATGTGCCGAGTTCAAACCCATCAAGGAACAATACATGCCATACCTCAAAAATTTGATGGAAGCTTCGATAGAGGATCTAGTTCGAAATAAGGTGATTGATCAAGGTGCTTTGCATGACTTCACTACTTGGTATTTCTCTTTTCACAACAAGGAGCAACTGGTTGAGAAGATTGAGGTGGATATGTCTAGAATAAGAAGTGTTCTTCTAAGGACACAAAATCATGTGCATACTTCATTGACCACAATATGCAATCCATATGGAGAAATCACTATTGAAAACATGAAGCAACAAGTCAAGGCATTCTACTTTCAGAAGGATAGTGTTGATGAAGAACAAGTGGATAGCATATTCACACTTGCCTTCAATCTTGGAGAAAACAAGTCCTGGATAGCTGACTGGGAGAAGACACTTGGCATCTATGAGTCAGATGTGACAACTACAGAAGGATCCATTAATGCTACGACAAGTGTACCAATGGGAGATGTTGCTCAAATTGTGTCCAGATTCATTGCACTTCATAGTTCTACTAGGGGATAGGATATGATGTGGCATCCTTATCTTCTTGGGAAACGTGCCTTTGTTCCCTCTTTTGTATGCTAAAAATAGAAGTTTGTTGTAATCGCTTGCTTAAGTGGCATCATCTGGTCCATTGGCTTTGCCAATCGATCCTAACCACTCATGTATTCTTGAAGCCTATATAAAGGCTCTTTTGTTCTAATTTGGAGAGGTTGAAGGTTCTGAAAAAAATGTTGCAAGAGTTCTTTTGAAATAATATAAGACTCATTGTTTGGTGATTCTCTTTATGTTTCAAAGTGTTGCATGGTTTTCATTTCTTCAAGCGAATGTTAAATTAGATTAAGTTTTCTTTTAAGTGTTATGTTAGTTGGTGGAAGATTTTATTATTGTTTCTTGGTGAAATCCATATGTTCAAACCATTTGTGATTTGTGGCTTGCAAGTTGCAGTGTATGGTTAGCCTGAACAAAGTAAGCTTAACTTTGATCATTTATGTTTGTTGAACTTTCATGAACATAAGTGATTTGAATATCTTATATCACTCTTAGAAGATTGCATCAACCTTGTGTAGTTGTTTCAACTTGGCGAAACAAAGTTGGTTGATTCCACCTGATCGATAATCATCTCTTGCATCTAGGATTGGAGTAGTATCCTAAACCTTTACCTTTTGCACTTTATTTTATTCATCATCATTAGGAATTAGAGTTGAAGAGCCTTATTGTTATATCATACGCTAAAGGGTTGTAGTATTTAGATATTCCAAATGTTTGCCTCTAGTAAGTGAAACAAATCAAGTTGTTAGAACAATTGTGCAAGTCCCTTTGTGTTCATCAACAAAATCACATCAAGTCATTGAGTTAATCCATCGCGAATCATAAATAAGGAACCTTGGAGTTATCTCGAATGATCACTTTGTTTAGCATTCGAGAAGCTTTATTCAAGAGAGAGTGGGAAATTCAATGTTTTTACTCTATTGTTGACTTGTCTAAAAACAATCATCAACAATACGCAAGATTTTTCATCAATCTTGTAATTCTTTAGATTGGTTTGGTTGGTCATTGTGATATCCTACCATAGTTGTTGTGGTTTAAACTTTAATATGCGTCATCGTTGGGTTTCCAAGTCTGGACCTTAGATTTCTCATTCACGTGTTTCCTTCTCCCCTGCCTGTGGCTAATAGTAGTATAATTTTTGGTCTGCAACATTCTTTTCCGCGCATTTATTATAGCAATGCTCTAGTTATCTTGCCTGAGGTTGATCTCCTACTTTCTAGGTGATTAATGTTGTTTTTTTCATTTAAGCTTCTTAAGATAGTTCAGTTTGATGGAGTGAGTTGAGTTGTGTATGGAAATGATTTTAACCATTGCAATTTGCACTAGAATTGGTTTGATACAATGGTCTTCCAAGAGATATTATGGTTTGATTGCAAATATGGATTGATAAAGTACAAGATTACTCAGAATGCACTTAAACTCAAATGACATGGAAATACGCTTGTGATTGGTTGTGTGCTTTGCAAATTGAACTTCATTAAATTAGTGATAGGACTATTTTTCTTGTGGACAGGTAATCTGATTCCACCACAAGTAAGAAGCAATTAGCAACCAAATTGCACACCACAGAGTTTCTACTTTTGACAGAAGACATGGTTATTGGAGCCTTAAGTTGTCAAATGAAGAAATCATGTCATTTCATATAGACCTTGACATTTTGATTGAAGCCCCTATAAGTTTATAGGCAATCTACATCAAACTAAAAAAAACGAAGGAAACATATTTTTGTTTTTTTTGTCTTATTGTTTTGTCTACTAGTATCTGACGTGGTCCAGTAATTCCAAGTTGGAACTTTCTAATTGGATGGATGATGTAATGGACTTTCTAAAAGCATATTTGATTTTATTTTACCCTCACAAGTTCTAGAAGTATATCAGATCATATTTTATCCTCACAAGTTTAAGAAGTTTTCCAATGGTGGAGAGTGGTAAAAATAGAGTCCATAAAGATGATCAGGTAAACCATTTGAGGCCATTTTCTTCTAACAATTGAAGAGTTGCCTTCCTGTGTCTTCACCCAGGACCTTGTGTGGATGCATATTCAAGTATTGAAGCAGAGTATTTCCATTACCACAGCCTTGAAACATAGGTGAGGAGTATCTAAATATTGATGTAAGCATAAGTTGGGATTTTCTTTTTTATTTCCTAGATTTGTTTTTGAGTCCATTGTGACATGTTGTCACTCTGTGTAGCTGTAATAGGATTAAGACTGCCTTTTGTGTTGACATTGAGTCTCATTTGCTTTGTATTTGGAATCTGAAGGTTAATAATACCTTGTGTTCACTTCTTAGTAAATTGTTTTAAAAGCTTCTAGTTTGTAATTGTGGTCTACACTGCTTGGAGTTTGTTGGTTTTATCTGATCTACTCTAGCTACTAAGCCATGTGATAAGTAGAGCTTGCTGAAGTATTTGGAAGTTGAAGAATGGCTCCCAAAGGTAGAGGAAGAGGAGTACTTGTTTGAGGTTGAACATACCTTGGAAAGGTTAGAGACATTATTGGAAGCTAGCAGAGGCTTACCAGTTGAATGGAAGCCATGGAAATTGCCGATTGAAGAAGAGTGGAGGTAGGAGTGAGTGATTGAGAAGAAAATGACAAGGAAGCAGAACAAGAGGAAAGGGAAGAACCTGAAGAAAGGGTAGTCAAGGCTATTGAAAAAATTGGAAGTAAGCCTAGGATTTACCCAATTATGTTGGTACTCTAGATTTGGATGAGCCAATTGGCTAGATATCAAACATAGAGTAGTACATAGATTTGGAGCAATTTGAAAACCTTAGGAAGGTTAAGATTGTTGTTACTAAATTGAAGGGTCATGTGTACTTATGATGGGACCAAGTACAACAAGAAAGAGTTTGTGGAGGAAAAAAAATATCATGAGAATGGGATTGGATGGTGAGTAAAAGCACAATTTTTTGCCTTATGATTATTCTATGATGTTATTTAAGAAGTTGTAGAGTCTCCATTAGAAGTAGTTGAGTGTCATTTTGAACATACTAAAGAAAAAATTTCAAGATATATTAATGGGTTGAGATTGATAGTTCAAGGTAAAATTAGTATGCTTAATAATAGAACAGCAACAACAAAGCCATGGTAGAGATAGAGGTCATGGCAAGTAGTCAGTTGGATGTGGACAAAGCCCCAACAAAGAGGAGGATGAATGTTGAGTATTTCAATCATTGAGAGGAAGAGGATTGGATCACGAGGGCATGATTGAGGGTTTAGTGACACTTGCTACAATTGTGTAGCATATGGACATCACAAAAACGAATGTCAAAAAGCTCTTAAATATCACATCCCTTATTTTATCTATTGATAAAGAAGAACTAATAGTCATGGCTGTTGAATGAATTTTATGTTGTATTGAGATTCTTATGGATGACAATTTTATTTTTTCTTATCGAATTGATTGTTATATACTTGTAGCATGATTTAAGGTGATACTAAGGTATGGTTTCATTTTGCTTAATATGATTTTACCTTGATAAGGAAAAGTCCAACTTTTAGTTGCAGTATTAGTATTATTATCTATGATCACATATCTCAAACTAACTAATGCCTGTTGGCTTGAGGTGGATGTAGGACATTTACTCTAATCCTCGCAATTTCTAGAGTGAGGTAGATCATGGTAATATGTGGATGTTTTGAACCTATCAAGAACCATTACACACTTGCAATAGTTTATATTTTGTCAATTTTGATGTGTCTATAGGCATTGTAGTGGTGATAGGTACATTCCTATGTGATTCGAGAGTGTGGACAATAGATAATTAATAATTAATTAATCAAGAAATAATTGCATTATTATTTATTCATGAAGATGTTTGAAACTAATTGAATTAATTATCTATTTAGGATAACTTTAGAAATGAAATGTTAAAATAAAGAACTTTCTTTATTTATGGAGATTTGCTTTAATTAAATTATTTCTAAATTCATGCAAATGAAATGGATTGATAACCTTTTGGTGGTTGGGTAACTTAATTAGTGATAAGTATCATTAAGCTTTTCTTGGCCATTTTGGGCATGCTTTATTTTGTTTTATTCTTGAGTACTACTTATTGGGGAAAGAGAGGATAAAGAAGCGAGGGGTTTTGGTGGCAGTAAACTTAGATCAACATGGAGAGGTTCTATTGAGCAATGTGCTCTATAATTGTTGTGTGAATTCTTTGAAGATTGTGGGAAAGATAGTAGGAGCAAATCTTTAATGTTGGGGTAACATTACCAAGTATGGTTTTATCTTTGATGATTAAGTAGAGATTGTTGGTTGTAATCTTTGAGTTTTGTAATTATATTTTATTTCTTCACCTTTATGTCCTCGCATTCATCCATTGCCATTTCTTTCTTTTGTATACAAATCCCTGAATTGATTGTTGATAGAGTACAAATACTTTTTGGTACAAATGACCTATCCATTCATCCAATCGTTGTTTTGACTATCCAATGAAGTGCAATTCATTGATTTAACACAACAACACACTTTCTAGATGACAATATGCCATAGAGAAGAGACTTCTCAAATGACTCAATAAGAAGCCCTCTCGTTGACAACCCATTATTGCTTTCATATAACTAGATCTCATATAATATGAGTGTAATATGTTGGTAATATGCGGATGTTTTGAACCTATCAAGAACCATTACACACTTGCAATAGTTTATATTTTGTCAATTTTGATGTGTCTATAGGCATTGTAGTGGTGATAGGTACATTTCTATGTGATTCGAGAGTGTGGACGATAGATAATTAATAATTAATTAATAAAGAAATAATTACATTATTATTTATTCATGAAGATGTTTGAAACTAATTGAATTAATTATCTATTTAGGATCACTTTAGAAATGAAATGTTAAAATAAAGAACTTCTTTATTTATGGAGATTTGCTTTAATTAAATTATTTCTAAATTCATGCAAATGAAATGGATGGATAACCTTTTGGTGGTTGGGTAACTTAATTAGTGATAAGTATCATTAAGCTTTTCTTGGCCATTTTGGGCATGATTTATTTTGTTTTATTCTTGAGTACTACTTATTGGGGAAAGAGAGGATGACGAAGCGAGGGGTTTTGGTGGCAATAAACTTAGAACTCAACATGGAGAGGTTCTATTGAGCAATATGCTCTGATAATTGTTTGTGTGAATTCTTTGAAGATTGTGGGAAATATAGTAGGAGCAAATCTTTAATGTTGGGGTAACATTACCAAGTATGGTTTTATCTTTGATGATTAAGTAGAGATTGTTGGTTGTAATCTTTGAGTTTTGTAATTATATTTTATTTCTTCACCTTCATGTCATCCCATTCATCCACTGCCATTTCTTTCTTTTGCATACAAATCCTTGAATTGATTGTTGATAGAATACAAATACTTTTTGGTACAAATGACCTATCCATTCATCCAATCATTGTTTTGACTATCCAATGAAGTGCAATTCATTGATTTAACACAACACAATTTCTAGCTAACAATATGCTAGAGAGAAGAGACTCCTCAAATAACCCAATAAGAAGCCCTCTCGTTGACAACCCATTATTGCTTTCATATAACTAGATCTCATTCTACATCACATAAGTTGATTTCAAACCACCTTGCATCTCTCGTCTTGCATACTTGTGGTGTAGAGGGAGGTAAATTTGCATAGAAAATTCTGAATCACTAACACAACTCTTGCAAATTTGACTTCATTTTCCAATGTTGATGCATCATCTTTACATTACTACTTATTATTTTATTCCAATGCTAAATCTATTGAAAAGATTACCATAAATTTGATATTAAAAAAAAAACTAACATGGGGTTTTGGCAGAAGGCATCCTATCATGCAATAGTAGTCTTCTAAATATTCACGAGTACCTATAGAATTAATCTTTATGTAGGGGTGGTAGCTAATAATCTAAAATTCCTAAGCTCTAGACATAACATTTAATACGCTTGTACATTAGTAAAGCTGATATTATTATACATTGAGTAATGATATATTGGTGGGTGTAAATTAAAACACATTATTAAAGAAACTTACATTCATAGATATTGAATAGATAATTTAGTCTAAAATACTCTTGGATCATTATTACATGAAAAGTATATCATGACGACTATTATCACATTATGACCCGCTGAAGGGATATGGTTTAAAGCCCATAGTAAGTGTTGTTTTCCTTATACATAGAGTTGGCCGCACTTTCCCTGTTAGTAATATGATACGTTCTTATATTTGAATGTGGTTAGACAAGATCTTGCTTAGATTCCAACATCAACATTAGTAGTTCAAATTATTAAATTATCCTTTTAAATCTTATTACTATTTAGTGGTTATGTTTTCTAATTTAGTGGAATCTTTATCCTATGGAACATCAAGGTGATGGACCTAAGGCGGTTTGATGTTAGAACAATAATATGATTTTCTCTTTTGGGCAACCTAAAGGTTACTAAAAAAGAAACCTAGAATGTTGGTTGTGAGATGATTAATTGATTGATACTTTTCATATGGATTTTAGTCTGCGTAGAGAGTATAACAACTAAGTGGTATGATACATATTATTTACATTGTGTATTTTACTATTAATAGAATTGAATATTCTTTTTTGTTGAATGTTAGGATATCACGGTGAGATGATTAGGACATTTTTACGCTGTAGGCATTGATTGTCGTTGATTTGTATAGAAAGATTTTATGGATCTATTTTAAAACTGGATGTGTTGAAATCTAATGTATTTAGTACATTTTATTTCTTAACCTAAGATATGAGTATGGACTCGAGTGCCATTAGACAATAGTGTGTTTCACTTTTTGGCCAAAATAGGACATTGAAATCAACATTTTAAACCAAATTTTCATTTTTTGACACATATATAAGCAACTAATCTATTAAGAATTTGAAGATTATGTGAACTAGTTATTTTTGAGATTTTGTGTGTAGATTCTAAATGTATATATTTTTTTAATTTTAAGAAATAATTTGTGAATTTTTTTGTGTAACTTTAATAACTTATTTTTTTATAGCTAATAATAATTTTTAAAAATGATGTTTATACCATACAACATGACATTTTTTTTCTAGAGGATAAAATTACAATTTTTTAAACATAGATTTGTAACACTAATATCTTTTTTTTTTTTTTTTTTTAAAAATGCACCTGGTAAACTTTTTAACGTGACCAGCGACGCTGGTGCGACACGCCCTCCGGTTCCACGCGAATGCTTTTTGCCCGGAGCAATGAACCGGTGATGCCACAACACGGGGGACCTCATCCCCTAGCAAGAACACTTCAAACCCACGAGCTCGTTGGCCCAACGAAGGCATAAAGCCTGCGAGCTCGTTGGCCCAGTGGGGGTTTGAACTCTGGTGGCCGCCACTACAACCGAGCGACTTAACCACCGAACCATGCCCTTATCAGCAAACAAGTTGACCGATATATAACACTAATATCTAGTGCATAGATGTTTTTTTATAATTTTTTTGTTGTATTTTTTTAAATTAATTTTTGAAGTGAGATTAATTATAATTCAGATATAGGTTTATACTATACAACATAACTTTTTCTGTATGTATCCAAATGAACTTCTTTTTTGTTGAAACAAAGACATCAATACCTACTACGCATATATTTTTCAAAATTTTTATCTATTTTTTATTTTTTTCACGTGTGTGGAATAAAGACCTTGATGTTCGGTGAAAAACTTACGTTCATTAGAAAATAAAAAATAAATATAATAATCAAATGAAATATATTCAAAATCATACTTTTTGGAAACCTTATACTAATGGCTATGTACTTACAAAATAGAATTTCTAAATGATTTTATTTGATCCCCATAAAGGTGAAGCAAAATTAGTTTATTGTCAGTATTTTTATAGGTGCAGAGGAGACTCCATCAAGGATTTGATTTAAGACTAGGGGTTATTACCAAGGGGGTTTTATCTAACCTGCTTTAAGTAAACCCCTTTGGATGGAACCTCTCAAGGCTTAAATAATTATTTTTCCTAAAAAATATGTGATTTCATACAAATATCAATGTCCCATAAGTGGGACACACTATTGTGAGAGCATCAAAGAATGTAGGTTGTTTTGCTTATGAAAGATGCTATGGCCATAGCTTGAAATCAACTATAAATTTAATACTTTGTTGATTTATATTCTCCCATAAGATGTTTATTAGAGGACATGTGCATTAATATAAGTATGCATCAGCATAAGATATGAGTATGTTAGATTGTTAGTGATTCTCATGGTGCACTAGATTTCTTCATGCATGTTGGCTACATATTGCTAGATCCTTCGTGATGGCTTGGGCTTCTCCAGTGAAGTAGCACGAGGAAACTTAATGCTTTGCGGTAGGGTGGATATCACCTCGATGATGCTCTCTCTTATCCTTTTTCAGATTATGAGCATGGTTTTAAGAAGAGTGAACCTGTATTTGTAAATGTAAAACATTTGAATTTTATAGTCATGGCTAAAAGTGTTGTAAAAGGACTTTGACTGTGTTGTAAATGATTGTCGAATCATTTTATGTATTTGTTAGTGAGTAGATTTGTCACTATACTTTTTGTAGACACCCAAAAATTGTCCCCAAATTTGTCCATGTCTTGCAACACCTAATAAAAACATTATTGAGACATCATGTAGCATTTTGTCCTAATCCCACTCTTAATCCCATTTATCCTACTTAGCCAATTAATTAAATAAATTTTATTTATTTAATTAATTTCTTATTATAGTCCCATTTATCCTATCTTAATCCCATTATCCAATTAAGTAAATAAATCTTATTTATTTAATTAATTTCCCAACTAATTCCCAATCCTCACCTTTCACCACATTCCAAGACTTGTCCACCTCCCAATTAAATTATGTGTGGTAGTACAACTTTCATTTAATATCCTTTTTGTGTACACAATCACATATGTACTAGTTTTTGTGTACACAGTCACACATGAACCTTATCTTCCTTCTTACACTTGTCACATGACTACAACTCCCTTGAAGAGTGGAAATAATTAATCAATCCTAGCCGTCCACATCATTCATTTAGCCTTTTAATCTCAACCATCCATCCAAACCAAGCCTTGCCTATAAATCAACCCCCTCACAAGCCATTTTCATGCATTGAGCCTCAAGTACCCTTATTCTGTCAAATTTGTAACATGCATCCATCTTTCATGCATCCTTATGCTGTCAAAATCATTCTTCATTCTTCTCATCTATTATCATCATTCATCTATCATCTTCATGCAAATGTTATGCTGCAGAATTGAGCAACCAACATATCGAATCAATCGATCAATTCATCTTGCATGCATCAATTCTATCATTGCATCTATCTGAGGTATTGAAGATTTGGATTGAGGTAATGCATTTGTATTGTTTTATCATTTTTATTTTATCCAAATTTTTTGATCACATTTTTGGTGAACCCGACGTAAACATGCCCTATTGGATCTAATTATTAGTTTTTGTAGAGTTTTGTTGTCAAAATTTTGCATTTTCTAAACCCTAGTTTTGTCAAATTTTGCAAGTTTTGGGAGTGAATTATTGTAGGTTGCGTCCTAGGACAAATCTAACCTCACCGTTGCATCTAGGAGGCCGTTTCCATGAAAATCAACTTTAAATTTGCCTACCTTTTGTGACTGTGAAATTTCTTGAAAAAATTCAAAAAAATTTAGTTCGCAGACCGTACCATACAGATCCGTACGGGGCTAAATAATGCCTACAAAGAGGTCTCTTTGTGCAAAATCGTGGGTTTCTGTTGTCATTGGCTTCTAACATTTCATTTTGCTGCAGGCCTAATTTTTCAGATCTAGGTTTTCTTTCATATGGTCGAAGGATTTATGTTTTTCGGTTGCAGGTATCTTTTATTTATTGGAAGGATAAAATCCCAAAACCCTAAATTGACCAATCTACCACCTCCCAAACACTCGGTTGCCGCTATTGGGATCTCGAACTCTACTATCTAAGAGTCTTATCCACTGTCGCCTGCATTGAAATGCTAACCACCTTCCAAAGTTTGTCGATTCTTCGTTGAAGCTTGTCTCCCGGTCGCTTCTTTGGAACCACCAGTGACTCCATCAACACTTGGAAATTGTCTTTCCTCCGCTCACTTCTATTACCTGCCATTTGTAAATGCCGCTTGTTGAATCCACTGTCGCCACCATTGTGGCTATTTTTGCCTTTGAAATCTGCCACTCACATTTCTTATCGATCTACCAGTCGTAGTCTTTTTGTTGACTATAGAAACCTCGACATCGTCTTTTGTTTGGTGATCGAAACATCTTCGTCGACTATGAAACCTCCACCTAAGACACTTAGATGCCTGTTTAGATCTTTGTTGACCCTGGTTTACCTGACACCTCCACATATCCTTAGGCCAATCCTAAATTGAGGTCGCCACCTTCATAGATCCCTATCGTTGGTACTTTGCTCCCGCTTGCAACCTTTGCAATTCCCGTCGACTTCAAAGCTTGGCCCTCCGCTTTCGTTCGTTTCATTGTCGACCACTGCCCTTCAACTCTGCTGCTACCCATGGTCGCTGTCATCAGTCCTTCCACAACCATTCTCTAAGCCTGTAACATAGTGGAGTCATCGCAGCTTTCAAATCCTCTGTCATCTGCATAAATCCCATCAAAATCTTTAGGTTGTAGGCCGACATTGACCATGCATCAACCAATCCCCCACGAACAATTATCCGCCGATCACAGACTCGTTGACCACCTTTAAAACTTCATCTCAGCCATCTATAAATTGCAGTCACTTCTCAAGCCCCAGTCGACTCATTTGACAGTCGCCTTGCCTGCCAACTTTTGGTTGCTTCTGCCAGGTAGTTGTTACTGCCTCTCGACTTAGTTGTAGTCTTTTAGAAGCTATTTACTGAGGATTCAAAACTTCATTGTCACCTTTTCTTTGTTCATTGTCGACCCTGAGATCTTAAACTTTCATTTGTAAAACCTCTTTCGATGCCAAACACTCCCTTCGCTGCTCTTTAAGAACCTAAGCCCTATATCCTGTCGCTGTCCTTGCTAAACTCTTTGACTGGTCATAACATGCGGCTAAGGTAAGTCGTTGTTTGGTGAAGCCCTCAGTCGCAGGTATTAAGGGGGGCGGGCCTATCTATCGGCCCCTTTTATGTTTAATTTCTTTTTATTTTTGACTTTAATCTAGCCACGATCATGTGAATGACCACGGGTTAATCCAACTGCCACCTCAAAGCCTTAACCACCAGAGCCAAAACAACTTCATGTGACTAATTTTTTTTCAAACAGCTAGCATTTTTTGTTAACTGCCAGGTACCCTTGTGCTTTCTACATGCCCTAACAGGGCTAATTTTTTCTTGTTATCATAACTTTTACATACGAAGGCCAAATCGTGCAAACGAGGAGTTGTTGGAAAGCTAACAGGATGAACTTCGCAGCTGAGAAAAAATTATTAGGTGACTGTATCATTTTCCAGCTTTTTTTCGCAGTCAAAGTCAAACTTGTATTTAAACTTCGATTGAGCATAACTTTTGCATTTCTTATCGAATTTCAACAATTTTTTTTTTAAAAGTGCATGAAATTTCCTGAATTTTCTATTTATGCAATGCATTCAGCTGTATCAGTTCATTTTCATCAGAATTTTTCAGATTTTATCTTTTTCACATAACGGTTTTCTATGCAAGTTTACTTGTTTCTTTTTTGATTTTGTGGCTTGTAGGTGCATCAAAGGAGATGGAGCAACATTTGGATCAGTCACAACAACAACTGGAAAGTGAAAATAATCCAGGTGCACACATTCCATCTTTCATCTCTTAATCTTGTTTGACCTCGCATTTGAATTTTTGGGCTTAAAACGAATATTGTTTGCTAATCACATCATTGAAATTGGGCTAAAATGAACAAGTGTCTTCAATCACACATTTGGATTTGGATCTAAAACGAACACGTGCATGAATTTTCTTCCACACATCTCATTTTCTAAGGGTCAATTAACCACTGCGAGTGTGAATCAAGTGACAACTCACTTGGTTTGCTTTTGTCATACCCAATCTTAGGAGGCCTGCTTGGAGACACACCACTCCAAGGGATGACCTCAACTGAGGCTGAATTGAAAGACAACCTCATTGGGAGTTGTAAATCTTGTCACTCTTGGTTAAGCCCCAAATAACTTTATACCTCTGGGAAGTGAAGGTGAAGGGTGGGTTACCCCTTTCTCCCGATTGTGTGGCAAGATTTTGCTTTCAATTCCCTAGTCAACCTTGTGCAATCTAGCCTAAGACCTAATTGGCCATACCCACTTGACTAGTCATAGGGCTTGTTGATGTGTTTTCAAGCATGTGCCTAATAATCATCACATTTTATATTTCAAATATATGTATAATCATTTGTTTGAACATTGCCAAATCAAGCTATAAACATGAACACATAAACAAATCAATCTAAACATTCATCCTAGTCAACACACATCTTAAGCCACATCATCCACATCATCCTGGAATCTTGTCATTCCACATCATATCCTAATCATATCCAAATCAATTTCATCCTAAACATATCTTAGTCACATCCAAGCAACATTAATCCTAATCATTTCCATCCTGATCATACCCCAATCACTTTCATCCTAGTCACCTTCATCCTAGTCACTTTCATCCTAATCACACATCCAAGTCATCCCACATCATCATCATAATCCTAATCAAGAACTTGCCAAAAGGGTCTTAATCCTAAACACATTTGAGACGCCATGCCAACATTAGAAGACCTAGCACTAAAACTCATTCACCTACTTCACCAAGCTCGAGCAAGCCAATCATCTCTAAGCCAACAAACCATTCAAGACATCAATGTCATGATCCAAAAATTTCAAACAAGCCAATGACCTCAAATGCGACAACTCATAGCACAAGCCCAACACATCATAGCCACTTGTCAATCACAAACCCAACAAGCACATCATCCTCTATCCATTCAACATCAACCAATGCCACCTCAACCTTACATGTCATCCCCATGCATTCCATATCAACCTCATCCATCCACATGTCACATCAATCCTTCATCAACCTATCACACTCCTCCCAATGTCAATCCTTATCCATATCAATCCATATCACAACAATCATTATCCTATACAACCCCTCCACCACAACACCATCACAACTTCCAACACATTCAACCACAATCGTATGTGTCATCCCCCTCAACTTCACATCAACCTAATTTATTCACCTATCATGACAATTCCATATCAAACTATGCCATATCAGCCTATCAACCTTCACCCCAACATTATTCAATTCAACAATTCCAACCACAACAACATCAACCAATTCAACAATTCCAATCACAACATCAACAACAAAGCATATCACAACAAGTCCAAACACCATCCACCTATCATGCCTATGTCATATCAACCTATCCACTTTCATCCCAACATTATCCAATTCTTCATTCTACAATTCCAACACACCACCAAATTCATCCACAAGGCAACCAAGTGTCCTCACAAGAAGCACTGTTGATAGACCTAAGTCCACCTTTGCAACAAGAAGCACATCCAACTCTAAGTGGCCCCTTGTACATAACTCAAGAAAGTCCAAGTTATCCTATGCAAGACTTAATTACCTTTGACAAGAGAGATACCAATCTAGCCAATGCATCTTATGATTCACCTCCACCATCCACCCAAATGCCAACACATGAGCCAACTAGTCCTATCCTAACACCTTCATGTGATCCCAACCCTTCATTAAAAGATTCCATGGAGATATTTTTAGAACAATTGGTCCAAGCAAATTTGATTGAACTCCCATCGATATAACCCTTTGAAGAAATCCACTTTAAACCCCCTTGGTATAAAGATGATGAATATTGTACATAACATAGGTGTGATGTAACATCCACATCCGAAATGACAAGAAGTAACTGAGTTTTCACAATGGTAAATTTTTTTTTTACAAGGTAATCAAATACAAAAGTTACTCATCTGTAATCCAATACAACATTTTTCATTTTATCATAACATGATCGCATTTTCATTAAACTCAAAGAAATGATATACATAAAACACTTTGTTTTCTAACAAATGAAATTTACTTGAAACATCAAATATTGGAAACATACCATTTTCATGCATCTCGATTGTCGACCCATCACATTCAAGACTCGGCATTCCTCAGTATTTGGAAGAGAAAGTATCTTCAAGGAGCTTAACCTCCAACCACAGACCGTCGGTCTCCCGCACTCCTTCCTAACCGGAAGTGGCCCTACCCTACTCAAGAGGATAGACTTAGGATAACCATCGGTGTTTGCCATCTGAGCTTTGGTGTTGTAACCTACGTGTCTTGTTATCGTGCAGATCCCAAGATACCCTCTAGTCATGCACGACTCTCCACAAGAAACACCATCCAGTTACGGTGAACGTTCGATGCACTTGAGGATAGTACACCACCTTGGCCAAAGGATTTGTATTTAGTTAGCGTTCTAAAAATTCATGAACTTGGTTCACCCACCCTACTCGACTTGAACTGGTCGAAATCCTACAGTTTCCTATTTGCATTGTTTGAACTATTTTGATGACCTTGATGACCTCAAGGGCTTAGGATATCCTCCTATAATAGCGCATGGTGCAACATTTACTCTAATCCTGAGTTCATAGTTTCAAAACCCATTTTCGTGTAAAAGCATAGTTTATAAGTGCCCACTCCTAAGTGATTTCATAATCGTTTACTCGGTACACATGTTTGCACAACACCCTCGAGTATCTCAAACATATTCCCGTTATCCCAGAATTCAGGGGTTCTAGACTCTTAAGGTCTACAAAACGAAACTAGATTCGTCGCATGCAACGTAATCTAGATTCCACATGCGGGTTTCCCACTCTACGCACTCGTCATAATAACATGATGTTTTACGACACAAGTACATTAACTCCCTACTTCGCTTTTAAGTCAATTAATTTTGCATAAATTATTGAGGTAAGAATCACACAATATAATAATAAAAGATTCGATCTCTTTCATAAGACCTTAGAGATGACCCACACACACGGTCGACTCTAACAAAAGATAAAAGACGGAAACGACTGAAGTTAGTTGCAACAACCACTTCAGCTATCAAACACATTAAAGTTTACGTCAAACATGCATTTAATTCTGGGGTTTTAATCTTCCACACATCACGCACCTGGAACAACGTGATTTCTCGCAATGCAGCTATTGTTTCAAGTACTCTTGGATAGTTTTACGTTGATATCTCCGTCTTAAAGGAAACTCCTAATAATTTACGTCCTAACCAATGGTTTGAAGCTGGCAACTCACATTTGCATCATGCAGAGACTATTCTTTAAATGAGAGCACATTGAGGACTATGGTCTATCATAATACGACATTAATCATGAAAGATAATGATCTATTTCCTAGTTTCTTGAATAGTATCCAACGGTAGCATTATTGTTTCTGAGGTTTCTATGGTCATAAGACAGCAGTAAAGCATTTATAAAGATTCACCTCACACAGATTCGCAGTAGAAGACATTGTCTTCACATTCGATTCGTCAACACATATCTATTCTCGCACAATAGAAACACATTTACTCGTCTATCTAGAAAAGAATAGAAGGGAAGAAGGTAACGAACCTTTTGACAGAGATAAGGATTGCTGTGTCAAATTCTTTTTCTCCTCTAGCTAGTCACTATTCAAAACGAAGACAAGTTCCTCAATCTTCTTCTCTGCCAATCACGATTTCTCACTCTGCCTTTCGCTTCTGCTCTTCAAGACAGCGAGCAACTTCCTTAACTCTTCCTCCGACTGCCCCTTAGCAAATTCTATGACTCTCTCTATCCTTTTTCCCCACGGTGCACAGAAAGAAAAACCTCTGTCAAACTTCTATCACTCTCCTTTTATCACTTCTCCCACTTTCTGTCCTTACTCTCCTGCCATTTTTGTTTTCCTCTCCTAACAACGACTAACTTCCCCTCTAACAATGACTCACCATCCTCTCCTTTCCCAGACTCTCCCCGTCGGTTTCTTACTTCGCAGCCTCTTCTGCCAAAACAAAACTCCCGTGCCCCTTGCCTTCACCGTAACTTCTTTCCTTTCCCTGCCCATGACGGCCTGTTTCCCGATTTCTCTCCCCCACTCCCGTCGAATCTCCTCTTCCCTTCCAACTATCTCAGTCTAACTTCCCTACTTCGAAGGGACTCTCTAACTGCGGTTTCCTTGCCTCACAACGACAATAACCTCGCTCTATTCCCCACTCACGAGAGATTCCCTCTCCCATCACTCTCTGCCACGTTTTTAGAAGAAAACCGCCCCTGTATTACTGCGGGTTGATAACCTTTCATGAACAGCACCCTATGATTTCGGTCCCTCTACTATGAGACAGTTCGGCATTAATTCATCGATTTTACTTCTATTACAACCGCTGAGCTGGCTCTCTCTCTCGCCCATGGTGAATTAGAATTCTACGCTCACATAATGAGGCTAAACAAAAGGATTGGAATGGGAAATGGTTTTAATAACATTGCACAACTTAACAGTCAACAAGAATATCAAGGAGAGAAAAGAATACATGGCATAAAATCTAAGCCATTCTCGCAAGGTAAACAACACACTTGGCATCTCAAAATCACACATTTGCCTGCATAATGACACACGTTATGATGACATGCATAGGCCCAAAGGTTCATGGATTACCATGGTAAACGTTTAACTCATTGAGACAAATCCAATCATGGTGAAGACTTCGTTGACCAAACTCACTCGAACACAAAGCATCTAAAAGCTAAAAGTGAGGTTAAACTTGACAAGACGACGGTTAAGAAGTGTCTAGAGCAACTCTTTGGCCAAAAAGGAAAAGAATAAATTCACAACACACATTCGACGTGTTTTACGACAATCCCGACGGATTGATCGTAACGCAAACGAGTTCTTACAACATTAGACACACCAAACCGACCTCTCGTGTCTTTCGGCTACGAGACAAGATTTACAATTTCACCACAAGATGGCTCATTAAATACTTAAAAACGTAAATAATATACGTCTAACTAAGTTGACTTGCTCTTATGGACTTACGACGCCTTCGACGACTCCATGATTCTATATGATGATTTTCGACTAGGATGTTATAATTTATCCTCTGACGTCGACATCTAATTAACTAACCAAACAGACAACCAAGACTAAAATGATGGTTCCAAGGTTCATCTACCTGTTTGGCATTCTCATTAACAAACACCCGTGGTTAATTTCTAGAGTCTATACTCTCTCTCGAAGATACTTTCTCTTCCCGTCGAACTCAGTCCACCTGTTCCTGCATCGACAGACTCGCATACAATTTTGTGGTCAAAGCATCTATGATTCAAATATAACATATTCAAACATCATAGCATTTATTATAAAGACTTTTAGTCTACATATCACCTTGATCGTAATCAATAGATTCCGCAATTTCATATAACAACTTTGTAAGATAAATTTTTAGTTTTCATGTCGTTCACAACATAGTAATTTACTGTAATTTTCAAGAAAGTAAATAACATAATTGCTTCCAAAAAGAGGGATGTAACATATCCTTCCCCTTTAAAAATCATCGTCCCCGATGATTAAGTTTATCAAGCAAAAACTTAAACTTAAACAAACTTTCTATAATGCAACATTAATGTCTTTAAAAAGTTTTGGAAATCTTTGATAAATGTCTTTGTAGTCTTCCCAAGTGGCGCTATCCTCGCCATATTGGTCCCACTGTATTTTGCATTGCAAAACTTCTCGATTACGTAAGCGAAGTTTACGCATTTCGAGCACCTTGAGTGGCTCGATCACAACCACCCCGGGTTCTTGCATCTGTAAGGAATTCCAGTTAAGGATGTGGTTATTACCTACAAAATATTTCTTTAAATACGAAACATGAAAAACATTATGCATCTTAGACAAGGCTGGAGGTAGAGCAACTTTGTAGGCAACCGGATTGATAATCTCAAGAACTTCGAAAGGTCCGACATAACGAGGAGCCAATTTCGAAGATTTACTGAATTTTATAGAACTCTTTTGGGGTTTCACCCGCAAAAGCACCTTCTCGCCAATAGAGAAGTGTCTAGGCACTCGCTTGCGATCTGCATAACTCTTTTGCCTGTCATTGGCTTCTGCCAATCTCTTCCTAATCACTTTAACTTTTTCTTCCATATCAGCAAGCATTTCAGGTCCAATGCTTATCCTATCTTCCAGCTTATCCCAGCTTATAGGAGTTCGGCATTTCCTTCCATATAATGCTTCAAATGGCGCCATCTTAATGGCAGAATGATAGGAGTTGTTATAGGCAAATTCGACAAGAGGTAGATATTCCTCCCATCTGTATTGCTGATCCATGCAATACATTCTCAAAAGGTCTTCTAATACCTGGTTCACTCTTTCTGTTTGACCATCAGTTTCGGGATGATAAGCAGTACTTACATTCAGTTTAGTCCCTAATGCAGAAAATAAGGTTTGCCAAAATCGTGAAGTTATCCGAGCATCTCTATCAGATATTATCTTTTCAGGTACCCCATGCAACCTGAAAATTTCTTGCACAAATTTTCGAGCCAAAAGATGTGCTCCATCTGTCAAGTTTCCCAGTATGAAATGTGCAACCTTGGTTAGTTTATCCACAATAACCAATATTGCATCATGCCTATTCTTAGACATTGGCAACCCCTGGACAAAATCCATAATAATAACTTACCATTTCCATTCCGGAATATCGTGTGGGTACAACAACCCAGCAGGATGTTGGTGTTCTGCCTTCACTCTCTGACACTCCAAACAACTAGCTACAAACTTTGCAGCATTGCTTTTCATTCCCTTCCAGAAATATAACTGCTTGACATCAGCTAACAGTTTTGTTACACCAGGGTGTCCAGAGTAAGGAGCACAGTGAACTTCCTTCCACACAAGGTTTCTAAGTTCCTCTGAATCAGGGACATAAATTCTTCCCTTGAATCTCAGCAATCCATCAGATTCAAAACTGAATCCGTCATATCTTGGGTCCTTAGGGTTTAGGTGCAGAGCCTATTTCACTTGATCAAAATACTCATCCCTAGATAAGTTTTGCAATACTAAATCTTTAAAGTTAGCATGTATAGAGATTATAGAGGCTATATGCCTTCTTCTGCTTAAGGCATCCGCTACTCGGTTTTCCTTGCCCTTGATATAAGAAATTTCAAAATCATAATCTGATATAAGTTCCAGCCATCTCCTTTGCCTTGCATTGAGATTAGGTTGCGTGAATATGTAGCGAAGGCTTTGGTGATCAGATTTTAAAATAAAAGTCCTTCCCAACAAGTAATGTCGCCACATCTGAAGGACATGAACCACTGCTGCCATCTCTAGGTCATGAGGAGCGTAGTTCTGTTCATAATTTTTCAGCTTCCTTGACTCATAGGCTACTACCCTGCCATCTTGCATAAGCACACCTCCCAATCCTTCTCCCGAGGCATAAGTGATAACCTCAAACTCTCCCTCTGGATTAGGAACTTTCAAAATTGGAGCGGTTGTTAATTTTTCTTTTAACAAGTCAAAAGCCTTTTGACATTCATCCGTCCACACAAACCTTTTTCCTTTTCTCTGCAAAGAGGTAATAGGACTAGCAATGCTTGAGAAATTCAACACGAATTTCCTGTAGTACCCTGCCAATCCCATGAAACTTCGTACCTCTGACACATTGGTAGGCTCCGGCCATTCCATAATAGCTTTTACATCGGCTGATATTATGTGCCCTAAATACTGTACCTCTTTCTGAAAGAAAGTGCACTTGGAGAGTTTCGCATACAGCTTATGCTCCCTTAATCGCTGCAAGACTATTTGAAGATGTCGTGCATGCTCCTCTTCATCCTTGGAATAGATCAGAATATCATCAATGAAGACTAGTACAAACTTATCGAGACAATCTCTGAATACGCTATTCATGAGATTCATGAAAGCAGCAGGTGCGTTGGTCAATCCAAACGGTAACACCGTGAACTCATAATGACCATACCTCGTTCTAAAAGCTGTTTTGGGAATGTCTTCGTCTTTTAACCTTAACTGATGGTATCCAGATCTCAGATCTATCTTGGAAAAGACCGATGCACCACGCATTTGGTCAAATAGATCATCAATTCGTGGCAAAGGATACTTGTTCTTTATAGTTGCCTTGTTAAGCATCCTATAGTCTATACACAGCTTGAGAGTTCCATCTTTCTTTTGATGAAGATAACCGGGGCTCCCCATGGTGATACACTTGGCCTAATTAAATTCTTAGACAAAAGCTCCTGCAACTGAGCTTTTAATTCCATAAGTTCAGTGGTAGTCATACGATACAGAGCTTTAGAGATTGGCTCTGATCCTGGTTTAATATCTATACCAAAGTCAAATGTTCTCCTCGGAGGCAAGCCAGGTAACTCCTCGGGAAATACGTCCCTAAAGTTGCACAGAAATGGATATCTTTCTTCAAAAGATTGCTTCTCCGAGGTTTCCTCTACTAGGTCCATCTTAACTGCAAAAAGTTGACACCCCTTTCACCTAGCCCGCTTCAGTTGTTTTGAAGAAATGGATCTAACCTTTATTTCCCTCTGAATTCCTTGGAGATTTACAGTTTTGCCCATCTCATCCAGACACTCAATGGTTTTATGAAAACAATCTACTTTGGCTCGATGTTTCCACAACCAGCTCATTCCTAGGATGACATCGTAGGACCCTAAAGGCGCTACGTACAAGTTTACCTCAGTGGTGAAGTTAGAAATATCAATCCTAGCTTCGAACAAACACTGCTTTACCTGAGCCTTTGAGTTATTTGCATACTCTACTATCCAAGGTTTTGACATAAAGCCAGCTTTTCTAGAAAATTTACTTAGAACTCTAGGTGACACAAAATTTTCTGTTGCACCAGTATCAAATAGAATAGAAACAGGAACTCCAAATAAGGTACCTGTCATCTCAATAGGAGTGATCTGTACTCCGCTTGCTGATTGTCAAGAGCGGCATGAATCCTTTGCTGAAAGGCTTCCTGTTGTGAAGGAAGCTCCGTGTTCCTGGGCCTCCCATTCAACTTCTTGTTGGGACAACGGTTGGCATAATGATCACCTCCACAAGAAAAACATCCTCCTATAGGTCCTCGCTTCTCAGATGGCCTACTTGCAGAATCACCATTCTTCTTAAAATTTGCATTTCTCTTAAAATCTTCGCCTCTGCGCTCATTACCAAATCCTACTTGGTTCTTTCGATTTCCCCTATCAAACCTCCTATTTCCATATCCTTTATCATTTTTCCTTTTAAAAGACTGATCATTGTAGTTCTTATCAAACTTCTTGCGTTTCTTGTCACGGTAAGCGGAGATAGACTTAATCTTCTGCTCCTGTTTTATTGCCTTTTCATAAACTTGATCCATTGTGCTTGGACCATGCACCTCCACTTCACCACCGATCTGAGGGTTGAGTCCCATGATGAACTTTCTGATTCGAAACCTTTCATCCTTTTGGTATTGGGGAACATACTTCAGTAGCCTAGTGAATTTTTCTGCGTACTCGACCATAGATAGCTCACCTTGCCTGAGGTTTTGAAAATCCGTTAGCTTCTGATCAAAATACAACTGTGGTAACCACCGTTTTCGGAATAGTTCCACGAACTCATCCCATGTCACCTTCAAGGGACTTAGTTCCAACTCCATTTTCTTATTCATCCACCAAGTGGACGCTTCCCCAGACAAATGATAGGCTCCCCACATGGCTTTAGTAACCTCAGAGTAGCTTCTGATCTCAAAATATTTCTCCATTTCAGTCAACCATGCTTCAGCTGCATCTCTAGTTTTCGTTCCATCAAACTTTGGAGGGTTAACCTTCTTCATATCCTTAGATAACTCTAAGGCAAGTTTATCCTTGGTTCTTCTTAGGGCTTCACTGTCATCAGGATGTTCACTTGACGTGCCATTTTCCCAATGTTTACTCTTGCTTGTGAAGTGTGAGTTCTCGTTTCCACCCTCTATGTTACCAGTTTCATCTATTTTCTTCTCTAGTTTGTTCAACCTTTCCTTGGTTTTAGTGAGCATATTGAGGATCCTATCCAAGTTGTCAGTGGAGTTTTCCCGAGAGTTATGACCTTCCCGATCCTCCCCCTCGTTAAACCCTGATTGGTCCATGCTAGTTTAATTTCACACCTGATTAAACATATACTAATCAGTTTTATGCTTATTAAATTAAACACCAACAAAAGAACACAACATTTGATCATAATCATCATTGTTCTCAAACCAAAATTTTGTCTTTATTCATTTTGCAAAATTGTTTCTACATCATTAGAGATAGACAAATCTCATGTTTCTACATAGTGTTATCTAGTGGAGTGTAACCTTCAGATTCATTGTCTGACACATAATCATGAGGTGTATACCCCTCAGAGTCACTATCAGAAGATAACTCAATAATCTCAGCTCTAGGCATTATACGTGAATCTCTAGAGATCATGGGTATAGTACTGGGTACAATCTCAGGTACACTATCAGTTTCAATCCAGGAGCAATGGTTGATCATGGTTCGAACCGCCATCGCTGCTCCCTCTAGGAGTTCTCTCCTCACTTGCTTAAGTTGTGACATTGCATTGGCTAAGGTTTCCACATCATCAAGCCAAATGTCATTCTCGTCATTGGTTTTCTCTATGGTCTTGACCATCGCAAGTCGTTTCTGCTTAGCTTGCAGATAACGCCTCTTACCCGCGAAGGATTTTCTTGCGGTTCTCTTGGTGTATGCCATCCTGGCACAGTAAACCAAATCATTAGCTACCCGCATAATGATGATTTCCTAATCAGGTTAGTGGACTCATCAGCCCTAGTGCTGAACCTGGTTAGCTCTGATACCATATGTAACATCCACATCCGAAATGACAAGAAGTAACTGAGTTTTCACAATGGTAAATTTTTTTTTTACAAGGTAATCAAATACAAAAGTTACTCATCTATAATCCAATACAACATTTTTCATTTTATCATAACATGATCACATTTTCATTAAACTCAAAGAAATGATATACATAAAACACTTTGTTTTCTAACAAATGAAATTTACTTGAAACATCAAATATTGGAAACATACCATTTTCATGCATCTCGATTGTTGACCCATCACATTCAAGACTCGGCATTCCTCAGTATTTGGAAGAGAAAGTATCTTCAAGGAGCTTAACCTCCAACCACAGACCATCGGTCTCCCGCACTCCTTCCTAACCGGAAGTGGCCCTACCCTACTCAAAAGGATAGACTTAGGATAACCATCGGTGTTTGCCATCTGAGCTCTGGTGTTGTAACCTACGTGTCTTGTTATCGTGCAGATCCCTAGATACCCTCTAGTCATGCATGACCCTCCACAAGAAACGCCATCCAGTTACGGTGAACGTTCGATGCACTTGAGGATAGTACACCACCTTGGCCAAAGGATTTGTATTTAGTTAGCGTTCTAAAAATGCATGAACTTGGTTCACCCACCCTACTCGACTTGAACTGGTCGAAATCCTACAGTTTCCTATTTGCATTGTTTGAACTATTTTGACGACCTTGATGACCTCAAGGGCTTAGGATATCCTCCTATAATAGCGCATGGCGCAACATTTACTCTAATCCCAAGTTCATAGTTTCAAAACCCATTTTTGTGTAAAAGCATAGTTTATAAGTGCTCACTCCTAAGTGATTTCATAATCGTTTACTCGGTACACATGTTTGCACAACACCCTCGAGTATCTCAAACATATTCCCATTATCCCGGAATTCAGGGGTTCTAGACTCTTAAGGTCTACAAAATGAAACTAGAGTCGTCGCATGCAACGTAATCTAGATTCCACATGCGGGTTTCCCACTCTACGCGCTCGTCATAATAACATGACGTTTTACGACACAAGTACATTAACTCCCTACTTCGCTTTTAAGTCAATTAATTTTGCATAAATTATTGAGGTAAGAATCACAAAATATAATAATAAAAGATTCAATCTCTTCATAAGACCTTAGAGATGACCCACACACACGGTCGACTCTAACAAAAGATAAAAGACGGAAACGACTGAAGTTAGTTGCAACAACCACTTCGGCTATCAAACACATTAAAGTTTACGTCAAACATGCATTTAATTCTGGGGTTTTAATCTTCCACACATCATGCACCTGGAACAACGTGATTTCTCGCAATGCAGCTATTGTTTCAAGTACTCTTGGATAGTTTTATGTTGATATCTCCGTCTTAAAGGAAACTCCTAATAATTTACGTCCTAACCAACAGTTTGAAGCTGGCAACTCACATTTGCATCATGTAGAGACTATTCTTTAAATGAGAGCACATTGAGGACTATGGTCTATCATAATACGACATTAATCATGAAAGATAATGATCTATTTCCTAGTTTCTTGAATAGTATCCAACGGTAGCATTATTATTTCTGAGGTTTCTATGGTCATAAGACAGTAGTAAAGCATTTATAAAGATTCACCTCACACAGATTCGCAGTAGAAGACATTGTCTTCACATTTGATTCGTCAACACATATCTATTCTCGCACAATAGAAACACATTTACTCGTCTATCTAGAAAAGAATAGAAGGGAAGAAGGTAATGAACCTTTTGATAGAGATAAGGATTGCTGTGTCAAATTCTTTTTCTCCTCTGGCTAGTCACTATTCAAAACGAAGACAAGTTCCTCAATCTTCTTCTCTGCCAATCACGATCTCTCACTCTGCCTTTCGCTTCTGCTCTTCAAGACAGCGAGCAACTTCCTTAACTCTTCCTCTGACTGCCCCTTAGCAAATTCTATGACTCTCTCTATCCTTTTTCCCCACGGTGCACAGAAAGAAAAACCTCCGTCAAACTTCTATCACTCTCCTTTTATCACTTCTCCCACTTTCTGTCCTTACTCTCCTGCCGTTTTTGTTTTCCTCTCCTAACAACGACTAACTTCCCCTCTAACAACGACTCACCATCCTCTCCTTTCCCAAACTCTCCCCGTCGGTTTCTTACTTCACAGCCTCTTCTGCCAAAACAAAACTCCCGTGCCCCTTGCCTTCACCGTAACTTCTTTCCTTTCCCTGCCCATGACAGCCTGTTTCCTGATTTCTCTCCCCCACTCCCGTCGAATCTCCTCTTCCCTTCCAACTATCTCAGTCTAACTTCCCTACTTCGAAGGGACTCTCTAACTGTGGTTTCCTTGCCTCACAATGACAATAACCTCGCTCTATTCCCCACTCACGAGAGATTCCCTCTCCCATCACTCTCTGCCACGTTTTTAGAAGAAAATTGCCCCTGTATTACTGCAGGTTGATAACCTTTCATGAACAGCACCCTATGATTTCGCTCCCTCTACTATGAGACAGTTCAGCATTAATTCATCGATTTTACTTCTATTACAACTGCTGAGCTGGCTCTCTCTCTCGCCCACGGTGAATTAGAATTCTACGCTCACATAATGAGGCTAAACAAAAGGATTGGAATGGGAAATGGTTTTAATAACGTTGCACAACTTAACAGTCAACAAGAATATCAAGGAGAGAAAAGAATACATGGCATAAAATCTAAGCCATTCTCACAAGGTAAACAACACGCTTGGCATCTCAAAATCACACATTTGCCTGCATAATGACACACGTTATGATGACATGCATAGGCCCAAAGGTTCATGGATTACCATGGTAAATGTTTAACTCATTGAGACAAATCCAATCATGGTGAAGACTTCGTTGACCAAACTCACTCGAACACAAAGCATCTAAAAGCTAAAAGTGAGGTTAAACTTGACAAGACGATGGTTAAGAAGTGTCTAGAGCAACTCTTTGGCCAAAAAGGAAAAGAATAAATTCACAACACACATTCGATGCGTTTTACGACAATCTCGACGGATTGATCGTAACGCAAATGAGTTCTTACAACATTAGACGCACCAAACCGACCTCTCGCGTCTTTCGGCTACGAGACAAGATTTACAATTTCACCACAAGATGGCTCATTAAATACTTAAAAACGTAAATAATATACGTCTAACTAAGTCGACTTGCTATTATGAACTTACGACGCCTTCGATGACTCCATGATTCTATATGACGATTTTTGAGTAGGATGTTATACTTTATCCTCTGACATCGACATCTAATTAACTAACCAAACCGACAACCAAGACTAAAATGATGGTTCCAAGGTTCATCTACCTGTTTGGCGTTCTCATTAACAAACACCCGTGGTTAATTTCCAGAGTCTATACTCTCTCTCGAAGATACTTTCTCTTCCCGTCGAACTCGGTCCACCTGTTCCTGCATCGACAGACTCGCATACAATTTTGTGGTCAAAGCATCTATGATTCAAATATAACATATTCAAACATCATAGCATTTATTATAAAGACTTTTAGTCTACATATCACCTTGATCGTAATCAATAGATTCCGCAATTTCATATAACAACTTTGTAAGATAAATTTTCAGTTTTCATGTCGTTCACAACATAGTAATTTACTGTAATTTTCAAGAAAGTAAATAACATAATTGCTTCCAAAAAGAGGGATGTAACATGTGAGGGCCATGCCATATCCACTTGTACATAGTTTAAACGATTGGTCAAGAACCTAGAAGATGGTGGTAAGATTGCGTTAGATAAAACCAATATATCTAATTCCATTATTCTTCCATCTAGCCTAAGTCCTAATCCATCTAATTCCATAATCCATTCAACAAGTCTTGATCCTAAGCCTACAACTCCATCTACCCTTATCATCCATCCATTATATTTTCCATTTACCCATACACTTGCAAAGGATGTGATCCAATGACTACTAGCAAGGGATAGAACACCCCATGTCAAACACCCACTCATGAGTCTATCAAAGAGCCTTCCATTAACATGCCTAGCCTTTCAAGCCCATCATGTGACCCACAAGACATAAAGCCTATTCACAAACCTCCTATCATGAACCCAAGTCAAGATACATCATACCCTCATGTTGTTGACCAAAAGCCTATCCATGAGTCTCCCACTTCCACTTCCATTCAAGAAAGTCAAGAGATGTGTCAAGGGCATAATCCTAAGCATGTGGAAACATTAACCCCTAGTCCTAATCAAGATCAAATCCCTTCCATTCACCCTATCCATAACATGTATCTTTTCCATGATCAAGATGATATCCATAGTGATGAACCTATCCATGAGAATCTTGATCCTATCCATCCCCCCACAACTATTCATGAGCAAGAAACCCAAGACCTACATGCTCCTTCTAATGGAAGTCTTATTGACTTACTTGAGCATTAACCCCATTTCATGGCCTTCCTTCAAAACAAAGAGCTTACCACCACACCCATCTATAATAAGCAAACATCCACTTGTCATGATGAGACACTTGTCCCCCAAGTAAGCATAAAAGATCAAACAAATAACTTGGATCTTAGTGAGCATAATGAACATAATCAAGATCCTAATGATCCTTCATCATCCTCCACCATCGACCCCACTTCAAAGCTAAGATGTCCACTTGATCTTACCACCCTCATCCATGAATGTTCTTCATTAGGATAACAACAACCATTGTCCTCCACCTCACTTTCTTCATCCAATAAAGAACTTAAGTCTAGTTCCCAAACTGCACCTAGTCCCATTGTCAATTGCATGCTCAAAAACATGAACTACCAAGGTAAAGGCCTAGGCCTTCACGAACAAGGTATTTTGGAACCTATCCATGTCAAAGTCCCTCCTCCATGCTCATTTGGCCTTGGATACACACCCCAAGGTAAACAATCTAAAGATGTTGGTACTACCTCCATGCCTCCTAAATCCACCTCCTTCCATCCCAAACCCCATACATCCTATCATATCCCCAAAACATATGTGGCCATTCCACCTCCGCCTTCCCACAAATGTCAAAAGCATGTGACCATACTCCTTCCACAATCCAATTTACCTCCATTACTTCCAACTCCTAATTTCCCTCCATCAACTTTACCTACACTCCTTCCAACTCCTACTATCCCCCCATCCACTTTGCTTCCACTTCTACCAACACCTAATTATCCACTTATCCATAAGTCCCCTAAAAATCCTAATCATGATCAACATATGCACACATCATCTAAACAAGAAGCTTCCACCAAACCCATGGGATTCATAAGTAAAAATTTGGATGCCTCTACCTATAAAGCCAAAAATCCTAAGGATCCTAATGTCTTAGAGCACAAATGCAAATAATCAAATCCAAATACATTAAAAAAACTACGCAATCCCATACCTCCAAAAGAAAAGGTCAAAACTAAAATGGTTTGGGTCCCTAAACAAAAAACAAGCAATTCAAATGGAGCATCCACATCTCAAAAATCCCAACTGTCCCCTTCCATCCTAAATTTCCATTCCATTCAAAAATGTCAAATTCCTTCATCCCACAAGCAAAATAAAAATCATAAAAATACTAAGTCTATGTAGGTACCTAAATTCCTCCATCATCCATCCCCTACACAAACGCCTCCATTGCTTCCTACACCACCTTCCAATCAAAAGCTTCAACGTTTATCATGGTGTGTGCAACCATTGGTCATGGTTCCCTTCCATTCCACAACATTCTCACATGCCTCCATCTCCCCATCCTTCTATTATCCTACATATCTCCCCCATCACTTCCCTATGGTCCATGCTTTTGCATAAACATTTCATCCACTTTTGCATAAATCCTACATAATCCACATCATAATCCACTACCCTTCCCTCCATAATCTACATCATAATCCACTATCCCCCATAATTGCATAAACCTTTCATAATCCACTATAGTTCCCTCCATAATCCACTATCTACCTACTCCATCTTCCTTTCATGAAATCCCCTACCAACATCTATGAGCATAATGACATTTGACATGGTCCAATGCGACGACATTCTTCTCTAGTGGGACTATCACTTTTCATGGAATTCGACACTTGAGTCCCTCCTATCCATATCCACTTTCTCCCATCCAAAAAATAAAAAAAGTCAAAAAAAAAAAATTTGCCCTTTGGTGAAAACTTGGTAAACAGGCGCCTTGGATAAGTACCATGATGAAACCCTGGCAAATAGGTGTCATGTGTAAGAAAAAAAAAGAAAAAAAAAAGTAAAGAGAAATCCCTTCGTCGAACGGTGAAAACCTGGTAAACATGTGCCTTGGATAAATACCATGATGAAAACATGGCAAGTAGGCGTCATGTGTAGGTTGATCTTCTATGTCACTTACACTTGGGGGCACATTGTCTCATCCATCTTATCATCTCCAACCTATCATTTTCCATCTTATCATGTCCTATCTTGCCATATCTTATCCTACCATCCTTAGCCATTACACCCACATACCTATTATATTGAGCCTATTCATCCTCCCTTCCTGCTTTTGATCTTGATAAAGATATGGGGGCAAAATGTTGAAATATTCTTTCGATATCTCTTGATATACCTCAGCCTTTCCAAACAATCCTATCATTATCCACCTATCATAAGCCTTGTCATGTAAAATCCATCATGTCATCCTTTCATCATAAGTTTTTGTCATGTAAAATCCTAAGTCTACTACCTAGAATGAGGCATGTTATTCCTATGTGACATAGTCTTTTGAGATCACATCCTAGCTCCGTTATGAGGTGTACATCCATCCACTATAACCTATCATTTTTATCCATCCCTCTATGATGAGTCTTCCATCCCATCCATTATCACCCATCCTTTTATACATCCATATATCATGAGCCTTCCATCCCATTTACTAATTGCTCATCCTTTTATCCATTCATCCAATCCCATTTACCTCCCTACACCTAGACGTGGTTTTTTCCCCTTGTCATTGATATCAAGCACAAAGGCTACCCAAATTGTAAATCCAATGCCATCCCAAAACATCTAAAAAATACAAAAAAAAATCAAATATTCTAAAAAATCCAAAAAAAATTAAAATATTCCCAACAAATCCAAAAAAATCAAAACATGTCAAAAAAATCTAAAAAAAAACAAAACATTTCAAAATACAAACAAATTAAATATTCCTAAAAATCCAAAAAAATCAAATATCCATAAAAAATCCAAGCAATAAAATCAATCGAATCACATCAAATTCATCAAACTCAATCATTCAAATCAATTCATCAAATCAATCCAAACAATCAATCCAATTCCTCCAATCAAATCATCCCTTCATCAATCCAATCACATCAATCCAATCAATCCATCAATTCCATTCATTCAATCAAATCTTATCAATACATCAAATCAACTAAATCAATCCATCAAATCAATCAATCAAATCAATCCAATCCAATCAAAATCAATCACATCATCAAAATCAAATCAAATCAATCAATCTTCATCAAACTCAAATCCAATCAATCCATTCACATTAATCCATCATCATCAAAATCAAAGCACATCAATCCAACCATCAAATCAATTCATCAAACTAAATCAATCCAATCATCAATTCATTATCAAATCACTCCAAAATTCTGAGCGATGATCCAAATGCAAGTCATCCTTATTCCATACCAATCAAGTTAATCAATCTTGTCAAATTATCCAATCACAATCAATGGTCTTGATCTTAATCTTGTCGTAAACTAAATCATCAATCATCATCATCATCATCATCAATGGGATATATCGTTCCACATCCTTGTGTTGATCTAAGGATATATCGTTCCCTGCATCGTTCCCCGCAATGACAACACTATCATCATCAATCATTGTCAATTAATCATTGGTTTACAGCTTGATAGGGGCAATACCTTGTTTGTTTTTGTATCATTTGTGCATGCTTTCTTGCTTTCTTGTGTGTGTTATCATTTTATCTTGCATTTGTATCAAATCCGTATCTTTCCAGCTAATATTCATATCTTGTGTATGTTGTAATAGCTTTTTTTATTATCCTTTGCATCTAAGGTTATATCATACCTTTTGTGCATTAGGACTTCAATGCTCTAAGTTTTCTTCCTCATATGTTAGACAATGTTGTATTATGTTGGGGCACAAGACACATCGTCACCCTGGTCCCCTATACCTTGGTGCATAACGTCTAGTGCTATATAAAACATCATGGTTGCTCACTTTTATTGTAGCATAACACATCATTCTCTTCTTCTATCCATTCCCTTCTCTTTCTTCCTTGACCAATCCATTTCATTTCGAGAGCATACCCGTGTTTGTCCAACCCGCCTATCCTCTCGACGGGGCATCCTCACCATCTCCATTTCATCCTTATCCTATCTTTCCATCATCATCCCATCTCATCATCTTACCTCATCCTTTTCCTCTACCCATACCTTAGCTTCATTGAAATGATGTTACTCGACACAAAGCTTATCATCTCGAACATCATCTCAAAGAGGGGTAAAATGTAGAAACCCAAAATTTGTCCCCAAATTTGTCCATGTCTTGCAACACCTAGTAAAAACATTATTGAGACATCATGTAGCATTTTGTCCTAATCCCACTCTTCATCCCATTTATCCTATTTAGCCAATTAATTAAATAAATTTTATTTATTTAATTAATTTCCCATCCTAATCTCATCCTTATCCCACTTTCTAATAAATTAAATAAATTTTATTTATTTAATTAATTTCCTATTATAATCCCACTTATCCTATCCTAATTCCATTATCCAATCTAATTCCCAATCCTCACCTTTCACCACATTCCAACACTTGTCCACCTCCCAATTAAATTATGTGTGGTAGTACAACTTTCATTTAATATCCTTTTTGTGTACACAATCACACATGTACTAGTTTTTGTGTACACAGTCACACATGAACCTTATCTTCCTTCTTACACTTGTCACATGACTACAACTCCCTTGAAGAGTGGGAATAACTAATCAATCCTAGCGGTCCACATCATTCATTTAGCCTTTTAATCTCAACCATCCATCCAAACCAAGCCTTGCCTATAAATCAACCCCCTCACAAGCCATTTTCATGCATTGAGCCTCAAGTGCCCTTATTTTGTCGAATTTGCAATATGCATCCATCTTTCATGCATCCTTATGCTGTCAAAATCATTCTTCAATCTTCTCATCTATTATCATCATTCATCTATCATTTTCATGCTAATGTTATGCTGCAGAATTGAGCAACCAACATATCAAATCAATTGATCAATTCATCTTACATGCATCAATTCTATCATTGCATCTATCTGAGGTATTGAAGATTTGGATTGAGGTAATGCATTTGTATTGTTTTATCATTTTTATTTTATCCAAATTTTTCAATCACACTTTTAAATATAACCATTGCCCGACAAATAGTCGCTAATACACTAACAGTTGGAGAGGTTATTAGCAAACAATAACCTTCCTTTGCATTTTGAGGGGCAGATCCCTCTTATGATATAGATAGAAAAATAAACTGGGTATGCTTTTAACTTGAAAGTAGGATAGGACATTTTCTATCTAAAACTTAATCAAATATGAGTACAAAGCCTCACAAAACAAAACAACTCACTACAATAAATATTTATAAGCTGAAACCATAAAATCAACACTTGCATTCTTCGACATAGGTAAAAAAAATACAAGCAATGAGCCAGATGAAAGGGACAAAATCTGAATTTCCATCACACAACAAGATATCTCAAAGATTAAACATTGCACATTCAACATACGATGAACACACATATACAAAAAAAGTAACTCAAAGTTTACAAAAGTCTGCAATTTATTCTCTTTCAAACTCCTTCATATGTATCTAAAAAACCCAGAAAAGTCCTTGAGCATTGCTTTATAAAAATGATCCTTTCCCAAACAAAATTTTGCAAAAAGATCCCTAATCATCCATACGATAGACTATATATAGAGCTTCTAAAAAATGAAGTCTTGATGAGTAACAACTTCTTGGCAGTTAGCCAACTAAAATTAAATAAACATATAAATATAAAATATTTAAAAAGGTTTACTTAATTTTGGAAATTTAAAGTCTTTGCAAATAAATAACATAAAGAAACTAAGCCATGATCTCCTGATCTCCTTTCTTGACTGACACATCCCCTTTAGTTTGGTCCTCTGTTGTAGCCTTACCCTTTGGTGGGTTCATCTTCACTTTGAAATTCCTAAACTTGGTAATCACTATGGTGATGATCTTTCCACTGGGGCTTATGGTCACATGTATCCGAACTCTCCACATATTGATAGTCTTATCAACTTCATTAAGTCTCTTGTTTATATCTATAAGTTCACGCTTGAAATGGGCAATGCTAGAGGATATATGGCATACTTTTTCGATAGAAACACCATTTACCACATCATTCCCAGTTAACTCTTTAGTGATTAATTTCTTGAAACCTTGCTTGACATCCTTCACATCTTGGAGGTTTTCTTCATTTTCATCCTAAATGGCAATTTCCAAAGCTAAACAATTAGATCTAATGTCTAATAAATCTGCCTTGTACTTGCTTGATATCTTCTTCAATTCAATCAAAAATTGTTTAACCACAAAGAGTTTCCATTCGACTGCATTTAAACAAGAGACAAATTCATTTTCTTCTGGTTTGTTGAAGACACTTTTTGAGACTAAAACAATGGTGTCAACTTTGACCAACTTTTGTAGCTCCCTTTCAATAATCATGAGTAAAGTTTCCTCCTTTTTGGAAGACTGCATATCAGTGTTGAGTTTCTTCCTCTTAGCTACAATATCATTATACAACTTCATAACTTCCTCAATATACAATAAACCATCGATTGTTACCTTCTCAATCCAAGATTTTGTGGCCCTAGCCAAAGCTTGATACTTCTTAATTTGTTCAACTACACTTGGACCTACACCTTTAACAAAGGTGTCAAGTGTAGTGTTCAGGGACTTGGAGGTAGTATCTACGATCGATTGTATATATGAGGTAAGTATATTCCCTTGCTCTAGTAGATTTTCTTTTTCCATTTTCTCTGTCTTCAATCTCTTGGCTGAAATGTTTACTAATAATTTTGCATGGTAAATATCACTCGCAATGGTAGGAGGACCCATATCAATTTTGCTCACACTAAAATCCGATTTGGTAACACTCTATTCATCCTTATCCCCAATAGGATCAACACTTTCTAGAATGTGGTGTCCTGACAAAGAATCAACTGCCACCCTTGACATTCTCTTGGCCTTTTTAGGCTTAGGGCTGGCTTGGAGAAGCTTGGCCACAATATCGAATCCTGGGTCTACCATAGGGGTGTATTTTATCTTTTTATCTACTACCTTTTTAAGCCAAGAAGGGGATGGTAAAATATAACTATTATCAACAACAATTGTAGTGGTATTAACTGCAATAGAGTCTGTCTTTGCTTGATCAACTTGTGGCTGAGGCAAGGAGGGAGACACATTAAACATAGCATTAAGAATGCTATCTTGACCAATCTGTTGAAGAGATGGAGATAGGGTACCTAAAGGAGATGGAGTGGGGAAAGCCTCATGATCAACATGAAGCTATTGTAGAGAATCTAGGGCATCAATTTCAAGTTTCTTCTTCATTTCCAATTTTCTCTTAGGCACCTCACTATCTTCTTCACATGTTTTCTTCAACCTCCAATTATCTTCAGGTTCATCACCTCCGTCCCCCTGTTGAGATGCAACTCTAGACCTGGTAACATACACATTAGGTAAGACTCTCTATGAAGTTGAAGTTGTAGAAGACCCTGGCTCCTTTGAGACATGCTCTTTTTGAGGAGAGTTACCACCTATCTGAGAATACCTTTGGATCTTAACCACCTTCTAGTCTTATCCAATACAAAAGATGATCGCACATAAAGATCAATGCTTTCTTTGTCTGACCATTGAACTTTGGGCATAGGCTTAGAGCTTTCAATATAATAGCCTTCATCAATGATGTCTGAGTTATCATCCACCATATCAAGTATAGTCCACCCCAACTTAAAAGCACATATTTGATCCACTGTCAATCTCATCCAGTATCTATGTTGCACCTCATGCTTATCAACATAATCTTCCTAGTAATCCTCAAGATGGATTGATGTTCATAAGAAGCTCCTCCATAAAAGTTCTTCTTGGCATAATTTTTTCTATCAAAATATGTGTTGATGGTTGTTTTGACACATTAACTCAAGTAGAACAAAATGTTCACTCTACTTCTCTTGAAAGGTAAACAAATGTCAAGGTTTGCCCCAAGGTCCCTATTTCACTGGGTCACAACAGTGCTAGAATAGTAGAGTGGACAATGTGAATGTTTGTTCAAGGGGTATGTGCTGGTAATAACAACCTAGAAAACTGATGAGTCCTCTAATAGGTAGATTTTTAATGGAGTGTAAGAAGCTAATCTAATCCTAAGTTATGTAAAAAAAGAAAAAAGAGGATTTAGGGTTTAAGAAAGGAAAATAAAAGAGCCTGGACAACCTATGCACCTGGATTTTCACTTCATACAATGAACATTAGTAGAATTGATGAAACAAGTACTGGGTGACCAGTATTCTACACAATCATAACCAATGCAAGTGCAAGATTCTAAGGAAAATAGCAAGAGAACAAGGAACTTGGAGACATTTCATCTGCGCAGAATTCAAAATCCTTATTCGCTTACCACACTTAAGATTTATCAATTTAAGCACAACATCCACTAATGCAAAATCATATGCAAGGAATAAAAATGCAAGTACAATACTACCATAGGGTAGAAACACATGAATAATTCCAAAAGATCTATCTTCTTATTGATAGGCAAAATGCTGGCAGATTACAAAAGAGCAGTATTCACACACCCTGTATGCAAATGAGTAATGCCACTTACAAGCCAAAATACAAGCATAACTTGCGCTCGCACAAGTTCTCTATGTTTCCTCCCTTTACAAGTGTTCAAAATTCCCCTTTATATATAAGAGTTCTCTTGTTTATATTTACTTGTTTTGGCCCTAGTCAGCCTGAAAGTGCTCTTAAACACAAATTTTAATGCATAATTTAGCACTTGTCGGCTAGAATAGTGCCATTAGATACAAATGGAGTTGGCCTCATCAAAGAATGGAAGAAATAAATAATCAAAGAATAGATCATTGTGAAGAACAAGGATATTATGTCTCTTCTCCAAAATGACCCATGAAATTGGTGGCGACCTCTTGAATGTCATTCATGCTGGGTCCATTGTGATATTTGATTTTGATTTGTTGGGAGTATGATGACCTTTTGAGCTTATCCAGGATCCCTGCCAAACCAACCAATTGTTTTTGAAATTCAACCTCATCAGATTATCAATGCTTGACTCTATGAGTTGCTGCTGAAATATCTCTGAGAACTCCTTTATTATCCTTGCTGTAGGTAAAATCACTGAAGAATTGTCCTTGATCTGGCAAGGAATGGAATTTATTAAGGCCTCAACCATATTGGTGCCCTGCTTAGCTATGTCAATCTTCTTTTGCAGCTTACCTTTACATTTCTGTAACAATTTAACTTAGAGCTTCTCAACTTTGATCCACTCTAGTATTGTTCCCGAATCTTATTTCTAATATCCCTAACTGCAAAATTGTATTTAGAGGTGTAGCCTCCATATTTTCTAAAACTGGGAGATATTCTTCCCAAACTAGGGCCTCATCATCAATACTATGCATTAGCCCATCAGAAGCCTCTAGCTCATGCTTTATACTATGATACATTTTCAAAGCTTCCCTGATAGTGGTCTTCCCAAGCATCTCCAGTGAGTCTTTCTAGGTAGTAGCTGCAGGCAAGATACCCAAGGGATCAGGAATTGCACTTTTCATGTTCATTGCTTCCATCAGGGTAGGGGTAGGAGCCGAGTAATCAATTATACCCACTAAATGAGTGACATAGGCTGATCGCTGTGCAACCTGCTTCTTCAATTCCTCCTTAGTCACTTCATCCTTTCGTATTCTATCTAAAACTGCTTGTACAACATTAGTTAGGGCATTCTTATCTCTTTCTTAGGTTCTTGAGCCCAATATGACTTGTTGTATATTGTAATCTTTTGAGGTCATTGTAGCCTCTTCTTTGTCAACCAATGGGGTTGTTATGTGGGCAATCCTGAATCCTTGCTCATCGGTTGCTATGTGCGAGAGGGTCCTGGCTCTCTTGCTTTTTGGAGGTGCCCCTAATACTTGGGCTATAGTGGCCAAATCTTCCTCCTCAACGTATGTTCTTTTCCTCTTCTCCATTGTTTTGTTTAGCTAGACAGGAAGGCCTAACTTAGCAGTAGCATCATGTGGTGGAGAAGGAGCTGGAGGTGGAGATGGTTATCTTGTTGAAGAGGGGGTCAGGACTTGTGTCTTTTCTGAATCATCAGACTCCCCACCTTCTTCTTCATGTTGTTCAATGGATATGTTTCCAACCAACTCCTCCAAAGTGGGCCCTTGGCTACCCAGAAGCTCTTCAAGCACTTCCCCTGTTTTATCTTTAGGCTCTTTTATAGGCACTTTTGTTTGTTGCCCTTCCTTGCTAACTAGCTCCTTAGATGATGGGATTTTACTCCCTCTAGGATGTCTTTTACTCCCTCTAGGATGTCTTCTGGGCTTTGTGTTTTAGCCAAAGGGGTAGTTCCTTCCCTTTCTTTCCCAGGAGTAGTAGTGCCTTCCCTCTCCTATTGTTCCTCAATTGTTTGGCTGGGAGCTACTGGAATATGAGTGCTAGGGGGTGGAGAGGGAAGGAGGAGATTCTGAAAGGATTGGAGATTGCGGAATGGAAGGCTATGTTGAAATGAGGAGAGTTGGTAGTGGAGCTTGGTGAGGAGGAGATGAAGGTGGTGTAGTGGAAGGACCCTCAATCCTGATCTCAGTAGTAGTAGCAATAGAGATGAACATAGGAGGAGGTAGGGTCGATGCTGTGGTGACACCCTCAGAAGTATGGCTTGAGGCCCTTGTAGTAGCTTTCTTGGTTAGGGGCACCATATCTTCTTCTGACTCAACATTAATTGCCACTACCTTTTGTTTCCCTTGAATTGCAGCAGGGTCAATTTGTTCAATAGCTGGAGTAGCAAGTACTTGATTTTCTTTATTTTTCCCTTTATGCCTGGCTCCCTTAGAGCTTTTTGCCTCCTTGGCTAGCCTAGGATTGAGCATGGGATATGGTTTTTTCATCCAAGGCTTAGATCTCTTTAGCACCTCCTTAGCCCTATTGTCCACTGACGTGTTTTCTGTTTGATCCCATCTGATTGGGGCTAATGGGAGGCTATACACCTTTTGGTTCTCATATGAGGGGTCTAATATTACACCATTTTCCTTCATCCCCTTGGGAACTTTGGGTAATCCAAGGTAGTCTAGCCTTTTCAGCAGATGGAGGCTAAGTCTGTATTAGTCCCTCTTTCTGACCTCATGGTCATCAACACAATTCGCCTAGTGGTCCTCAATAGCATATTCATTCACATACCAACTCCCTATTAAGAGGCTGTGTTAGAAATGAGAGCACAACTACTCAATGGAAATCTAATTCAAATGTAAATTTTTGCAATCTATAACTGTGTATTATCAATGGACATTGTAACATGCAATAGAAACTATGCAACACAGAAACATCAAAACAGAAAAATGAACACACAACATAGTGTTTACGTGGAGAAAACCCTTGTGGGTAAAAAGCTCCACCAGGAAAGAGGCACAAGCTTGTATTAATCTGTAAAAGATTGTACAATACATCAACTACACAACTCTCTCCACCAGTCTTCAACTTGATAGCATTCCGGTAGCACTTCAGTACTTAAAATCTATATTACAAAACCAAATACAATGACAAATATTTATAGAAGAGTTTTCCCTCCATTCTAGGCGTCCAATTTCTCTCTCCTCCAATAACCCCACATGCAAGAATTAAATGTCGTCATACATGCAACCACCAAGTGGCAATAACTTACCCATGCAAGGTTAGGTGCCCAGGTCCAAGAATAGCATGTAAAAGCATCTTATGATGTGTCATAGATACCACCAACAATAAATCTTACCAATATGGATGCCTGGGACTAATAATAGCAACCACAACTAATAATGGGTGTCATACGCGTCATACATGCATGGAATCTTATGACAACTTGCAGCTGCCATAAATCCACTTACACCACATTATGACAAGTTGTCATACATGCCAAAAATAGTAGATTCCTCAAGGGGAACACCTACCCTCATTTACCTCTGAGTTTTACATTTGCCAACAGTAAATATTACTCTGTAACTTCTGTTGGTAACTCTAAAAGTACCACTGTCAATGAGACTACCTCATTCTCTAATGGGTAATTACAAATAACAAATAATAAATGGGATAAATACAATATTGGAATTTACAAGGTTTATAGCACCTTATTCCAACATTCTCCCACTTGACATTATACATTGTAAATCAACCCATAGGAAATCAAGTGAAATATAATCAGGCACTAGAAACAAGGCCCATGGCTTCTCTATACCACACAAATTTCTCTGTGCTCACAGGCTTGGTCAATGAATCTGCAACATTCTCCTGACTGTCTATCTTCTTCAGCTCAATCTGTCGATTTGCAACCAACTCTTGAACAAGGTGATACTGAACATCAACATGCTTAGTTTGAGCATGATACATAGGATTCTTGGCCAAACAAATAGCACCCTATCTATCACAACCAATCTGAATGATCTTGCAATCAAATCCAATACCTTTACATAGTCTCCTCAACCAAATTGCCTCCTTAGAGGCATGGGTAGCAGCCATATACTTTGCTTATGTGGTAGATAGGGCAACTATGGGATGCCTCTTACTCATCCAACTCACAGCTCCTTCAAACAGAGTAAACACATAGCCACTAGTGGATCTTTCACTATCTAAGTCACCTGCCCAATCTACACCAACAAAACCATGTATGTCCAAAGATTTATCAACACTATTAGTACTAGAGTAAACCAAACAATAATCAGGAGTACTTGCAAGATATTTAAGTACCCTCCTCGCATAATTCCAATGCTGTCTACCAGGGTTAGACATAAATCTACTCAAAACTCCCACTGCTTGGGCAATATCTAGCCTAGTGCAAATCATTGCATACATCAAACTCCTACAACACTAGCATATGACACATTAGACATATCTTCAAGATCATCCTCAGTATTTGGACACATATCTAATGAAATCTTAGTACCAATGGGTAAAGGAACTCTAACTGGGTTACAGTCCTACACACTAAATCTCTGTAAAATGGTATTCACATACTTACTTTGTGACAACCAAATCTTTTTGTTACCTCTGTCCCTTCTTATCTCCATTCCAAAAATATACCTTGCAGCACCAAGATCCTTCATCTCAAATAACATGTCATCAACATACAATTCAATAACAAGTATAGAATCATCAATACAATGAATGTAAACACAATGATCCTCCTCGCTTCTAACAAAACCCAATTTCAACACAAATGAATCAAACTTTTGATACCACATTCTAGGGGACTGTTTCAAACCATAGAGAGACCTTTTTAACCTACAAACCCAATGTTATTTCCCTTTCACCTCAAAACCTATAGGTTGTTGCATAGAAGTTTTTTCCTCAGGATCTCCATGCAAGAACGTAGTCTTAACATTCATTTGCTCAATCTCCCAATCATAAGATGCAACAATGGATAAAAGAAATCTAATAGAAGTTAATTTAGAAATAGGAGAGAATATCTCACCAAAATCAACTCCCTCTCTCTGGGAGTAGCCCTTGGCTACCAGTCTAGCCTTGTACTTCTCCAATGTCCCATCTGCTCTAAACTTCTTCTTGAAGACCCACTTACAACCTATGGCCTTTCTTCCTTTGGGCAAACAAACAAGATCCCAGGTGTTACAAGAGTCTAAAGCCATCATTTCCTCCTTCATGGCTAACTGCTAAGACTTACTATCATCTGAAATAATAGCTTCCCTGTAGGATCTAGGCTCATTGTTAGTACTCAATAAAAAAAATACACAATGGAAATCTGGTGGGCTATACCTTTCAACTAGATTCCATTGTCTTGTGGATCTCCTCAAGGGTGGAGTAAGAGTTTCAACTTGTTCTTCTGCATGATCATCTGTACCAACTTCTTCTGTAACAACAGATTCATCTTCATCATAACTACTTGAATCTTCTTCTTCTTCACCCCCCAATCCATCATTCTATTCTTCCTGAGGTACATCTTGCTTCTCTAACTCAAAGTGCACTCTCTTTACCTTTTCATCTTTTTCTTTTGGCTACTCAAGTTCAGAAATAGCTCTAAGTTCCCTGAAAATAACATCTCTAGAATAGATAATCTTACGGGTTAGTGGATTCCAAAGCTTATACCTTTGACATTATCACCATATCCAATGAATGTACACTTTTTTGCTTTTGGATCCAACTTAGATCACTTTTCCTTAGGCACATGAACAAAAGCCTCACAGCCAAAAACCCTTAAATGTGAAACAGAAGGTTTATTACCTGTCCACACTTCATAAGGTGTCGAATCAAGAGCCTTATAAGGAGATCTATTAATCAATTAGCAAGCAATACATAGACTCTGCCCAAAAGCATGTATCCAACTGTGCATCACTCAACATACTTCTGGCCCTTTCTATGATTGTTCGGTTCATCTTTTCTATAACACCATTCTGTTGTGGTGTATACAGAGTTGTCTCTTGTTTGATAATACATGCATGCTTGCAAAACTCATCAAATTCCTTAGAGCAATATTCCCCTCCATTATCAGATCTTAATATTTTTATCTTCAAACCTGATTGTTCTCTACTAAGACTTTGAATTCCTTAAACTTAGTGAAAACTTCATATTTGTGTTTCATATCCAAGTAAATCTGGACACATCATCAATGAAGGTAACAAAATAACAAGATTTTCTGATAGATTCATTATCCACAGGTCCAAACACATCTGTATGAATAATTTCTAACTTCTCTTTTGCTCTATTGCTTTCTAAAGGAAATGATTTTCTCTTTTGTTTACCAAACACACAATGCTCACAGAAATCAAAGTGCTCATTAGAATAAGAGAAACCGTCCAACAAATCTTTATTCTTAATAGTTTTCAAAACATTATTACTTGTGTGACCCAATCTACGGTGCCACAACATACATGTATTTTCAGTACTAGCCTCAAATACATAGGAGGCATTATAAACTGTAGTGGCTTCAATCTTGAACAGGTTTCCCAATATCTTCCCCTTCACTACCACCAAGTTCCCTCTCACTAGTTTGCAACCATGCTTGTTAAAAGTCACATGCATTCCCAAATAATTCATCTTTGAAATAGAAATCAAATTTCCATCTAATCCAGGAACATTATAAACATCAGGGAGGGTTTTAATCCTCCCATCACTGAAACTCAACAATACCTTGCCTTTCTCAACTATTGGATATGTAGAGTTGTCTCCAAGGTAGATATTACCTCCATCATATTCTTCATATGTGGAGAAATCTTCCTTATGTGGGGTCATATGAAACGAGCATCTTGAGTCAACCAATCAGTGTTCATTAGAAACAATATTACATGCAGAAAATAAAAGATCTTCACATGCATTCGAGGACTTATCTGAAGCACTCTCCCACTATTTCTTTGGGTTTCTACACTCCTTCACATGTCCCCTTTTACTGCAGTTCCAACACTTAACTCTATTCTTCTTCCCAAGAGTCTTAGAATAGCCCTTGGACTTGTCCTTAGCCCCTTTCTAATCTCCTTTCGGTCCTCTTTCCCTAGACCTTCCCCTGACACTGAGAGCATCCCCTGAAATATCTGAACTCTTCCTCAATTCCTGTGATAGCAGAATTGAAACAAGGGCATCTAACTTGGGATCTGTGAGGTTAGCAGTGATATCCAGGATAACATTCTCCCAAGACTCGAGTAAAGAACAAAGAAGTAAGATACATTTATCTTCCTCGCTAACATCAACATCTATTGAAGCAAACTGACTCAACAACAAATTAAAATAATTTAAATGCTCTGCAACTGAATCACCCTCTCATTTTCATGGAAAACAATTTTCTTTTTAAATAGAGTTTATTTACCATACTCTTGGCTTGATAGATCTCACCCAAGTGATTCCACAATTTATGTGCGGTCTCTTCCTTTACGGATGGTTCCTCATGCCTTCTTATCTAGTCTATCCCACTCATCCAGAGAGACATCATCAGGTTTCTTCTCTTTTTGAATAGCCAACCACTAGTTTCTTTCTTCCAAAAAAGCCTCCATTTTTCAGCTTCGACAACTCATACCTCGTTCCGTTGAACTTCTCAATGTCCAAACAAGAGGTTGATTTAATGGTGGGTCTAGCCATAATATCAACACAAGATCTACAAAACAAACACAACCAAATCTCCCACTATAGCTACAGCTTCCACACTACCACCCAAGAGTCAAAGCTGACCAGGTTCTAATACTAAATGTTAAAAATGAAAGCACAACTACTCAACAAAAATATGATTCAAATGTAAATTTCTACAATCTATAACTATGTATTATCAATGGAGATTGAAACATGCAATAGAAACCATGTAACACAAAAAAATCAAAATAGAAAACTAAACACACAACATAGTGTTTACGTGGAGAAAACCCTTGCAGGTAAAAAACTCCACCAGGAAAGAGGCACAGGCTTGTATTAATATGTAAAAGATTGTACAATACATCAACTACACAACTCTCTCCACTAGTCTTCAACTTGACAACATTTTAGCAGCACCAGAGTACCTAAAATTTGTATTACAACAACAAATACATTGGAAAATATTTATAGAAGAGTTTTCCCTCCATTCTAGGCATCCACTTTCTCTCTCCTCCAATAACCCCACATGCAAGCATTAAATGTCGTCATACATGCAACCACCAAGTGGCAATAACTTACCCATGCAAGGTTGGGCGTCCAGGTCCAAGAATAGCATGTAAAAGCATCTTATGATGCATCATAGATACCACCAAAAATAAATCTTCCCAATATGGGTGCTTGGGACTAATAATAGCAACCACAACTAATAATGGGTGTCATATGCGTCATACATGCATGAAATCTTATGACAACTTGCAGTTGCCATAAATCCACTTACACCACATTATGACAAGACATACATGCCAAAAATAGTAGATTCCTCAAAGGGAACGCCTACCCTCATTTACCTCTAAGTTTTACATTTGCCAATAGTAATATTACTCTGTAACTTCCGCTGATAACTCTGAAATTACCACTGTCAATGAGACTACCGCATTCCCTTATGGGTAATTACAAATAACAAATAATAAATGGGATACATACAATATTAGAATTTACAAGGTTAATGGCACCTTATTCCAATAGGCTAACCCACCCAATTGGGTCAAATCTGCTCCTGATGTTATCGAAGGAACTTAAAAATAAGAAGGCCAACTCTACCTCTGCATTCTTTGCATTTATCATGTTTTGGAGTTGTACTCCCCTATCTTGATTGGAAATTGAATTTGGACTTGTGCTTGCCATCAATCAACTTGTATACTTTAGAGACCTACCTACATACCTCCAATAGGATGACCTTGTCACTAGGGTGTCTTGGCAGCTTGTAGGGGCCTTATCAAACCCCATGACTTTGATGTATGTGAAGGTTTGAAACTGAATATACCAGCTTCCCCAATTTACCAGCTCTTTTGTTGCCTCAAGAGATAGCCTCTTTGCATAGTCATTCTCTAATCCTCTAATCACTACATACACAAAGGTATCATTAGCAACATAGTAGCTTTTCAAGCTGGTCATCAATTCCAACTAGGGAAAGTGGTTGTAAACTAGGACTTCTCCCTTTTGGAGGGAGATCACCTGCAGTAGTCTTGAGAAACTAGCCTAATAGGCCAACAGATAGACCATTTAAGAGGTCATGTAGAACTTCTTTATTTTAGTGACCTCAGAAAGTTGCTCATCCAGCTTGTCACTTATAAATGATCTCCAGTCAATCCTCTTACCATCTATGATTTTTATGTAGAAGTGGCACATCCATGCATACCACTTGTCAGCAGTAGGCAGCCCAAATACTCTGCTCAAGAGGGCAATAAATTTACTCCCATCTTGTTTGAATTCATTGTATGGCTGCACTAGAGCCATCTTCAATGGATGTTTCCTTTGTGTAATCAGAAGATGTTGATTCATGTAACCTGTGGTTGTAGAATGTCAATGTTGAGTTCTCTAAAATTTTGTGATAGATTGCATATGTGGGTAGACCAAATACTTTGTCTACCATGTCAGAAGAAATATCCAACACTGTGTTTCCTGCTGGTCCAATCACCTTTTTGTTACCAGCCTTATACTCTAGGGTACATGCCAATACTAGTTCAGGTGCGTGTACAGAAACTGGAAATGCGACCGCCTAAAGTAATCCATAGTTTTCTATGCACTGTGTCTGAAAATACTTGTTGTCTTCATTCCTTAGCTGCTGCCAGTAGCCCCAAGGGTTTGGGTGTCCAATGTCAATGTCTCCAACCTTTAGATAAGGGTTAGACAACTTGGAGGCAGGCAGATATCCCCTGAATTTTAGCTTCTTCTATGCTACTGGAGGTGGTGGTGGTGGTGCCTCAACCATTTTCCCTGCATTCATACACACCACCAATCAGTAGTGTTGCAAGCTTATTCTATATTTAGCCATTATCGAATAATCATAAACATTATTGAAAATGCCATAAAATAATGGAAAATACATTGTTCTGGTAAAAGTATAAATCAAGGATCAAACCCTACTCGTTTCGTATGCTAAAAGAATAGGAAGAGTAGAAGAAGAGGAAGGCCCAACGGTGAAACTCCCACAAAGAAGTCTCAAAGGATTATCATCAAAGCATGAGACTGAACTCCAAACTCTGACAAAGTCTATATAGTCAGGAGTTGGGAGGTGGGACTTACTCCTTCTATGGTCAAGAAACATGTAAGGGAGAAACAAGGATGCCCAACACCCGAACCCTGGCGCTTCATTAAACAATCGAGACACAAAATTCAGAAGCTATCTCTAACCAAACAAGAAGCCACAACAATGAAGCTCTGACGCCTGAGCTCTTATGCCTTACTGAGGAACGAAGAGCAGGAGGCGGAAGTGACATCTATCAAAGTAAATTGGAAAGGGAAATGATGAACCCCCTAATGCCCAAACTGTGACAAGTCATTAAGTAAACAAAAGGCGAATGCGGGATTGAAAGGAAGAACCTTAGGCTGCTAAAGAGGATTGTGAAAGATCAGAAGCCTAATCTCTGCCACTCTGACACATAATAAAAGCAAAAGGTACCCAAAACAACCAAAAGAGGGAAAAGTGAAAGATTAGAAGCCCGATCTCCGTCATTCTGCCATCCAAAAGCACAAAGTACAAACAACCTCAAGAAATGTGCATAGTAACAAAATGGATTTAACGACCCCAAAACATGAAAAACTAAAACCCTTCCATAAAATGCTTAGTAATAACTAAAATGACCCAAAACAACCAGATTAAAGTACAAATCAACTAGTAAAATCACGGCCATAACCCCAAATCCAAAATTCAAGCATGCAAAGCAAACGGGATTAGGAATAAATGCAATACCAACCTAACAAAGTCAATGAAGGGGCTGAAAAACATGAAATCTGCACTCCAACAACAACACACTTTAATCCAAATATCAAAAATGTAGCAGAAGGTCAAAAAAATCACAATGTGAAAACATGATTCGCAAACTTAGAGAGAAAATAGGTTGTAAAAAGCTTGAGTGAAAACAAATGAGCTCAAAATAGCAATAAAAGAGGGCCTCTGCACATGCGGGAGGTTGCCATTAATGTACCGCCAAAGGGTAGGTGGAGGGAAATCAATTCCCACGCCACAAAACCAGCCAACAGACAAGACGAATACCAATCTATGATGTTGCATAGGTGATCGACCAACTCCACACAATTATCCTCTAGATCGGGTCGTCAGGGAATGCTTCATAGCCATTCAAAGATGACCAACCCTGATGTAATGATGTTCGTATGAGCTCAACAATAGTCCATTGACCGGAGCATCGGATATGGTTTTACTATCATGCAATCATGACAAACTCTGACATTCCGAAGGGAAATTCTAGCAAATGGGGGACAAAGCCAAAGCAACAAGTAAAACCATCAGAGCTTCGGGCCTCCTCCTTCAAGAGCACCGGAAGGCCAAATTCCAAAAGTCTGACAACAAAAAACTAAAAAAAGGCTAAGTGTAAATCATAGGAAGTCCAAACCAGAAATTTTAGCCTCTTTTCCAAAGTCATGATAAAGAAGCACACTTCACTTTGCAAGACAAAAAAAGGGGGGTCCCTATTTTGGTCACAAAATGGGGTGCATTGTGAGGACCACAACAGATGCCAACCAAAACAAAGAATGCTCCCGAGCATTCCAAGTTACACAATCAGTCAAGGACCCAAGCTCCCAGCCTTATCAACCATAGCATAAGTATGAATACTAGATCCAACTAAGAGCAAGGATGAATCAAACACAAGATCAAATGCATTCGGAATCCAAGTGTGTGCATGTGATTCATTCCCCTTCCTTAAGTATACAAGAGTTTGTCAATCACAAACCAAGAGTTGGGCAAAGTAAGATGGCTAATTTCAACAACTTGTAAAGGTAATCTGGTTGTTCATTGACTGATATCATTGTCATTGCTTGCACCCTCACAACTGTTGTATAAAATATGAAGTTTATGATACACATATTTTAGAGGATGATGAAGTCTTCTAGTAATTGAAAGAGGTATCATCACACCTTCTTTTATGAATCATTAGGTTCTCCATCTTTTACTTCTCTCTCTTATCTTTTTTTTTGGCAAACCCTTCTCTTGTTATGCCCTTCCAATCATTTTGTCTCTATCATCTTCTTGCTCATGGTGCTTTCATTCTGCAAGCACTGGAGGTGAGCTACCCGGTTAGGAGCCATAACTATCTTCGTAAGGGCATACAACCTTTTAGACCGGAGGTGATAATTACATAATTAAGTTCATTCACCCAACCTGTGGTCACAATCAACTCATTCCGGTATACATAGAGAAGCATTAGTGTGAGAGAAGATATAGGGTTCCAAGAAAGCATCATCCCAAGTACAAGATCCAAACAAGCTCCTGGCTAGACTGACAAACCCACAACTGATATGCAAGATAAAACCAGACACTTGGGAGAAAGACCAATCATGAACTCAAGGAAGGATCCAAAGCATTAATTTCCAAGGCAAACACTTCCCTCTACCCATTTGCCAACCAAAACAAAAGTCCTTTGAGATTAGGCAAAAGGGGACACCATCTTTGAAGACAAAATCAAAACCAACTACTTAAAAACAAAATAGGGTTTGAAATGAAAAGACAAATAAGACAAAAAATAAAGCAATGCCAAAGATTGAGAAACAAAAGGAAAAACAAAAAATAATGAAACAAAGAAAGATGACCCAAAATAAACTTCAAAACAAGACACACTGACCAGAACACACAAAACAAGATTCATGCTCTAGCTATGTACAAGGAGGCCAATTGGCTCCCTGTGATGACACAAGACTCACGGCACCGAAGTGCTTCAAAGAGAACATGCAATTTTTTTTACCACTTTTATTTAAAAGGTGAAGAGAGTAATCTTTATAAGACTCAAAATCACACCTCGACTTAACTAAATCTATACATTGACCTTGGATGGAATTTTTTTATACACATTCCAAAAGTCTGAAAGAGCATAGAGATCACAAAATAAATCTAATTATAATATATATATATATATATATATATATATATATATATATATATATATATATAAACATGGGTGATTTGGGAAGTGTCTATTGGGCCTAACCTTGCAAGTGTGCATGTCAAAAAATATATATAACAATAATTATGATAATAATAAAGAGACTGATAGGTATTCATGCAAGTACCAAACTTTTTGCAAAATTTCCATCCTAACCTTAGTTTAAATAGCTAAACAAGAAGCATTCATGTTTTGAACCTTGATTATTGTAAGTTGAGCCTCCTATGCCTCCTGGGAAACTCAAAATTATAAATTAAACGTAGCTTCCTTATGAACCCCTACATGTATATTTTCTTAGTTAACTCCCTTGATGTTGATAGTATGAAATTGTGATGTCTATTTGCATTAAATTGCAGAATCTTCATATTATGTTCATATGAGACTTAAGTTTTTAAATGAATAAGAATGTCCTTCAATTGATTTAAAGTAAGAATTATGTGAATATTTGACTCTCTTTATAAAAAAAAGTGGATGGTGCTCTAGTGGATTGAGAAACTTCATGGGATGTGATTACTTTGCATATTATGGCTTGAGAGTTGAGAAAAGAAAATTGTTGAAAATAAGAAAATTTAGTAGAGAAAAGTGGAAAGAATAAGTTGTTAAAATTTGGTCAACTTTACGTTAGGAATTCCTACATTTGCTAGTGTTTAAGTGTAATAACTTCTCGTGTGTTTTTGTTATGTGAGTTGAATTGGATAGGATTCAAATCATACTTAGAGAAAAATATGCTCTTGCATTTGTGTTTGCTTATATTCTTATAGGTGAAATCTAAATGTGAAAATGGGTTGTAATATATACTAGATGAATCAGATTTAAAAATTCAGAAATGTGAAAACTTTTGTGATACGTTGTATCAAATAAATTGCTTATATTACCCCTAAGAATGTATGCACCTAGTGTATTGTATAAGTATAGTATGTGTTGAGCAATTATGAATGCTCAATAATACATATTTCAATTTAAATCATCCTTGCATTTTATCTTGAATATTGGGTTTGCATGAAGATATAGCTAAATCTTGAAAGCGTAGCAAACTTATTCATTCTAGAAAAAAAAGATAAAACTAGGATAGAATGAAGAAAATAATCACCCACCATATATGGTTTTCAATGCAATAGCATTCAAGATAAATTAAATGAGTAAGACCTAGTGGAGTATAGGAAATGTAGTGCATGGTACGACAATGAATTATAATTACAAGACAAAATTAGAGGTCAAAATATGTTTTGTGTGAATGAAAATGAGATATCTATTGCAATAATTACATATATTTGACTACTTAACGAATGAACCTAGTAGTAGGTGCAATAAGTGAGATTAATTTTCATGTGGTATAATGTGATATGTATGTGGAATATAACATGTGTTGCGATGTGAGAATACTAGTAAATGTTGTGATTGTATCTCAAAGTATGTGATATAGGATATCCAACTTGGGAAGAAGAGTTTAGTGGACATAATGTATGAACCACTTAGGCAAGCCCTTGTGATAATTGTATGTGTGTGTAAATAACCCTTATAACTTAGCAGAAAAATGTATAAAAAATAATATGTATTGAAGTATGTTTTATGGAGATGTATGGGTCACCCTTCGTGTTCTTATATAGTGAATGTTTAGTGTCACCCCTATTTGAGGGTGTTCCCTCATGACCACTCTAAAGTACAGTTCCTCTTCTTCCCCAATTAAACCACATCAGTTGGTTCGTGTTGTAAACGCTTTTATTTCTATTATTCTATGGGTTGAGGATGGACCTTAATGTGCCCTGAGCCTATACTTAGTTCTAGCTACATACGCTTAGCAGTTATATTGATGTCATTGTGGAATTCTAGTATTTGGGAAGCTACTAACAGTGGTGAGGTACTAACACTACATTGGATACAGTTAGTGTTATAACATTTTGGTTTTTAGATCTAATAATGGTTGCAAACAAAAATGAATGGAAACTTCGGACAGTGACACATTATGTGCTATCAGGATGTTCAAAGAGATGAATTAGGATAAGTGTGATATGAAATTTGGATGGCATCTTGATGAAATGACAGTTGTGTGTAATGAGATAATAGTGAATAATACCATGTTACAAGGATGATATGACTTTTGATGTGGCTGTCAGTATAAGTATGAGGTGTATTGTTCTCTACTTGAAATAATTATAGATGACCTTATACATACGTGATATCCCAGATTCATGATACATGATAACCATACAGGGTTGTGGGTCTTCTCTTGTGAGGTGGATGTCAGTTCCTATAGATGACTCATTTGTGGCATATGTCAGTAGACCTTGGTATGATGGCAGGATTTTGGGTTGTGTGGGACATGGCCTATTCATGTGAATTCTTCATGTAGATATATGGTTAGGCTATTCTGGATTGTTGGGACACACTTACTATGACATGGTAAATTCTTCATTGATTTTATTGTGGTTTGAGAACCACCATACTATTCTGTGGTTTAAGAACCACCATATTATTCTGTGGTTTGAGAACCACCATATTATTCTGTGATTTGAGACCACCATGATACTACATGCTATTATCTTATGTGGTTTGAGACCATGATATGATTCCCCTCCTCCCCTTAAGTGACCCTATTGCAAGGTCACATGGTGTTTGTAATGTGTAAATTTCTAAGAGATTGTTGGAATATTTGTTTATGTGTTGAATATTTTGCTTGCAAGCCAGTAGTGTTTTGTTACTTTGGGCTAATTGGCCATTTTTATGTTTGAGTTAGTCCTTTTGCCTCAAGGACGTGTTCTTGGATAAACTTGGGATAATGCAATGATTCTTATTTGATCTCCACTTCTTCTATGATTCATTATATTTTTTTTCTTCTACGTTATTGAGGTTTAATTTATGAGTTTTCTTTACTTCTTTAATTTTCTCGTTTGAGGCACTTTAATGTTGCAACTGCTGGTATGTGTGGAGTGATGTGACTATTGTTTACAGTCATATGCTAGAGGGATCACTGATAGGTTGTATAGGGGAGTAGATGGCCTAGGGAATCTTGTTCATACTGAGTTATGTATGGAGGGCTCCTAGAGAGGACCCTAAGACCATCCTTCATGATCTGCTACTTGGCACAGTGGTATTCTACATGGCATGGTTGTTCATTGTTATTCGACACTATGGTATGGGTGATATTGGTATTTCCTTCAGAGGTGAGATTATACGGTGTTACACTATTTGATAATGGCAGTGATTCTACATTGTAGAGTTATTCATTCATTGGTTATTGGCTCTATGGCACTATGGGTTGCTCATTGGTATATTAGTGTTGTCCTCCTCATAATACCCTTCCTTGTTGAGCCTTGTGGTGTGAGCAATGTGATGTCTTCGCGATGAGTATGGATATATATATTGTTACATGTGAGTCTGGTCTTTGTTGTGTGATTCACCTAGGAGAGGTATGTGATGAGAAGGAGACTCTGAATTTGGATGATGTGTTATATGTAGAATTGAGTTTTTGTGTTATGTGGGTCATTGAGTGTTGTTGAGAATCAGATGTAAAATTTTTTGACCTAAACAAAATATGCGACTTAATTCTATTCCTTAGATATAAATTTATTTATTCATGATGGTAATAATGAGTTAAGAACATGCTTAGCTATTCAAAATACAGTTTGTGGTTAATTTGCATTGATATGACTTGATATAATATGGTCGCTTATTTTTATAGGATGAGGTAAAATAATTTGTTAATTTAATGGATTAGCCTCTTCTCTTAGGGACTTCCAGGAGGAAGTATATGGAAGGGGGGGAGAATGTAAGGTCATGTGTAGACCCAGTGTAATTTTCTCTAGTAATGATGGTTATGATAGGACTTGCTTGGAGGATATTTACAAACTTCTTGTTCTCTATGTGATGACATCTATTGGAGGTTATGTGACTATAGTGTATGACAATTATATGTTTATGCTTGAGTTGTCTCCAGAGTACTTATATCGAGCTATATTTCTATGGTATAAGGCCCACCCTCAGTAATCACTAACCATGTTATTTTGTGTTGATCTAGGATTGTATGAGTTGACTTTTGTATAGTGTCCTTGTATGACTTATTACATGATGTGGATCTTACTGTTAGAGTTGGCTATGATTGGAGCCACCCAGGATCTAGGACTTCATGAAAGCACAAGAGAGATCAAATGAGAGAATAATGTTATTCTATCAATGAATGCAAAAGATTACAAGATTACAAGTGATTATAATACATGAAGAAAACCTTGCTTATAAAGGCAAGGTGAGAGCTAGAAAGGTGGAGTGAAAGGTGGAGTGGAAAGTGGAGATATTCCTACAACATGTGACAATTAGATGATGATAACTAATTGCACATGTGGAGGATAAGACAACTCACTCCAACTATCAACAACTCAACACACAACTAGATTCAACTAGACATCTAGAAGACTCGCTAAGTCAACTTAACACGTGTGAATTATGTGTGATGTGTGAATATTATTTAACTAGTAAATAGTTAAATAAGATGAATTATCAACACAAGGGTAAACCGATTAGGTGATAACCCTGTTCACACCAACAACCCCCTTAAGTGCAACTTAGGGAGTAGCTGACTAAAGCAAGATGAACTGATGGATGATGATGATGGATGGAGATGGGTCCTAGCTACTAGGCCATGTTAGGTACCCATGTACAACAAATCTCAAGTGGAGAAAAGAAGAAAACCTCATGGGAAAAAAACTCCTCTCCAAAAGTGAGAATGCATGAAACAATAAAAGTGAAAGAAGAAGTGATAGTAGGACTCAACATGACTCCCCAAGGACAACTTCTATCACATATGTACAATCAAATACCCCCCATAGGAGAGCAAGAGTGAGACTATAAGTCCCCCCAAAATGAAGTAGCTCCTGTGCCGATGGTGAATGCTTGAAGATGAACGTTGGAAAATGTATTGTACCTACAAACAAAATTTCTCCCCTTAGGAAGAAACCAATCCAAAGGCTGATGTCGAAGAAACTCCATCTCCAGGTATGAGGGAAAAAGCCTCATGATGTATGATGTATCTGAATATTTCTCAAGTGTCCACATGTCAGAATCAAAGAATGGCACAATGCAATGAGGCGTGACCAATCCAAAATCCTGTGTAGACTCATGAAGAACAACCTCCAAAGACGAAGTAGATGAGATAATAGTTGTGTTGTAACTGTCATCAAAGAGGAGAGATATCCCCTCAAGTGTGTCCTCCAAATCTGCAATATGAGACTCACAAAACAAGTCTGATATACCTGCCAAGAAAGTATCCCACAAAGCTGTGTCTGAAAGACCTGTATGATCCTACTCAACTAAAGAAGAAGCAACCATGTCGATGTCAATCTCTGAAGAAGTAGGAGGTTGATGTGATGGAAGCTCAGCACTAGTCTCATGAACCAAAGTAGATGAAAGAACACCAAGGTTCAAGTGACCAAACTTCTCCTCGGAAACATGATTCACACTTGATGCATGAGTGTGAATATCAATCAATGGATCTACATCATTAGAAGAAACAAAATGGGAGAATGTATACAAATGAGATGCATGATCAACCATCCCAATAGCAATGATATATTTTCTCTCCAAGTCTCATATGACCACTGAATCAGGAGTAAACTCAACTATCTTGCCTGTACCACAATGAGTAATCTGGTAGATGGAAAGAAGATTGGTTGACAAGGTACACACACCACATTGTTGAATGTACACAATCCAACATCAATTGTCCCTTTTCTAGATGCATGCATGCATGTATTGTTACCCATCAAGATAGGTGGTGAAGTACATGACTCAAATGAAGAGAACATCCCTTGTGAAGATGCCATATGATGAGAAGCTCTTGAATCAAGAAGCCATCTCTCTGACTGTAGACTAGTAGAAGAAAAGAGTGTCCGTCCTTTTCCTTTGTTTGTCCCATTTGCAATGCCTGTTGTCCTTGTCTGTGTAGATGATGATGGTGTCGAAGAAGAGGATGTACTAGGTGATGATAATGGCATTTTGATATTGTGCATTTGAATTATGTGAGTCAACTTATCAATTTTATTCTCATAACACTTATGTTCATCATGTCCTAATTTCTTGCAATATAAACACTTTGGTCTCTCCTTCTTAGATGGTTCCTCCTTGGGAGAGGATCAGGAATTAGTGTTGTGCCTCACACATACGCCCCATTTTGAAAATAGGGACCCCCTCTTCCAAATTTGGTCTAGAATGTCAAGTGGATTTTTCACCTCCTAAGTAGTCAAGTGGTCAAAATACACTTTTACCATATTAGAAGGATGATGCTGAAAATCTTTTCAAATGTCTGCTAAGTTAGGATCTTTGCATTTCTTCCAGTAGGTCCGATAGGTCCTTTTGCACTAAATCTGGTCCCAACCGACCTTTGCGCTGAATTGCACTACAACTGACTTTTGCGCTAAAAACCTTTGCCACTGACCTTGCGCTACTTTTTTCTCCTAACCGATTTTGCACTTGTAAGAATTTTTACGCTAATTCTTGGTATCTCTGACTTGCGCTATATTATTCGATCACCGACTAGGTCAGAGGATGCTGAAATCATTGCCAGTCTGAGGAGCCTCAAAACTCCCCAAACGACACAAAATAAAGTTTGTTATCGCAACGCTAAAGTAATCATTTACCGACCAAGTCTGTCATACCCAATTTCCCCGCCAAAGACACCTGGTCGGAGAAGACCAAAAGCTGTGCAACCCTAATCTACTGAACCTCCTGACTGACACGATGTGTGTTTCACATTTATGGCGATTATTTGGGAGGAATAAAAGGGGATTTCTCATCATTTGAGTTCATTTTCTGCAATCGAACAAAGTGTTTTGGAGCTCTCGATGATTTGTCAAGCATTCCTGTTGAGTGCCCTCAAAATCAACTCGGAGACCTATTCTTGCCTATGCACCTCAAACTCAACTCGCCTTAGCTATACTAGGTAGGGTTCCAACTCACTTTTAGGGTTTCCATTTTCATGCGGTTAGGGTTTTACTATTAGATTGAAGCATGTTTTCCTCCCAAGCAAAGATTTTGAGCGTATAGTTAGGGTTTCATATATGAAAATGTTCATTTGTCTCAAACCCTAGTTTCTAAACTTTAATGAAATGTAGTGTTGATCACCATAGGCAAAATGGAACAATTTGACCAGACTTAGCAAAATTCAAGCACTTTGAATCTATCTTTAAATGGGTTAAACAGCTAAGTTTTGCACCAGAATGGCATCCGACCGACCTTCAAAACTTTGATTCATCTAGTCGGTTGGCGGCCACGAAAACCCATGCCGAGGCCTTAAGCAAATTTGGCGCTAAAAACTTGATTCCCTGACCTCCATAATGTTTGTCGCATTAACTGACTAGGTCGGCGAGGTCCAAAAGCCTCACAAAATCCCAGAGTTTATTTTGCGCTGAAATCACCTTGCACTGACTTTGCGCTAAAAGACTCCGTCTTCGACTTGGTCGGATGCATAAGAAATCTTTGCTATTTTATGGCTACTTAAACTCCCGCTGGAAACAAAGAAAGTGACCTTGCGCTAAAAATAACTTCATCTAACTTCGCGCTAAAACATGCCACTATCGACCCGGTCGGTTGACTCCAAATCCTGTGCAGGTCCGACAAGGTCTAATCTCGCGCAAATATAGTGAAAGCTGTCTCAATTCTCTTGCGCTAAAATTCCAACCGACTAACTGAATGACTAACTCAAGTTGGTACCCTCAGAAATCTGCGCAGGTCAGTTGACCTTGGAACCTGCACAAAACGTTGGAAACACATAAGCACTGAAAGAACAGCTGGTTGGATGGACCCATTTTCCCCGCTGAGGTTGGTTGACCTCAAAAGTAGCGCTTTCCTATCTACAAGTTGGTTGACCCTAGAATTAGCGCAAATGATATAAAATGATTGTTTTTAAGGAATTTTCAAAAGGAGAAATGTCTGATAGAGTGTAGTGATGACTGCAAATGATAAATGTTAATGTTTTATATGTTTTAAATGGGATTTTGCAGTTTTGAAATGTTTATTGCATGCATTAATGCTGATTGATTTAAAGTTAGGATGTAATGATGGTAAATACCAGGTTCATGTCTTTCAAAGAGCATGTCTAGTAACTTAGCAGATACATTATAAAGTCATCAGATTTTGATAGGGTTGAAAGTCTAGTGATCTACTTGATAATGAAGAACTTAAGCTTAGGAGTTAATGAAAATCTCTTAAGGTAGCAAGATTATAAGGTCTAGTCCTGCAGGTTAGATGGTTGCATGAGCTCAAATCATGAGGTATGAATTCAAAGGCATCCCTCCAGAGACAAAGATTCATACTAGATGGAGTGATGTAGGAAACACAGATCTGGGTCACATAGACCTAGATGACTTCAGACTAAGAACCTTTGTTCCAAACCCAACGCCCAAGGAAAAGAAAGTAAAAGACAGTGGGATTGCACAAGCTGCTACCTTCCCTACATCTATGCAATGTGCAGAACTTATAGTGACTTGTGTAGATAGATATGATGTCATGACTAGAACAATCTAAACTGCCAATGGAGACATCTTAGCTGACTTAAGTCCACCCTCCTTGGCTGAGACTTTTGACATCACATGGCATACAGTAATGACCATGCCAGACAAGGCAGAATCAGAGGCCACATATAAGAAGGATGAAAGGGGATGTAGGAAGCACATGAATCAGAATTGGGCAAAAGGTAAAAGGTCTGCCCTGAGAAAATTCCCTCAAATTCTGTACAAAAGTCACTTCCATGATGAAATAGGGGATTTGGTAATCTTCCTCAGTAGAATTTATGGATTACCTGCGGCATCAACTTTTGAAGGGTGGATGTTTGTCATAGTTGAAGAAATACTGAAAGGAACTAAGTTCCACTGGTCATAGATTCTTAGTGATAATATTCATGAAGCCTTTAGCAACTTCAAGGAGAAAAGATTCTTTAGATGGACATCTTATGTCGTCTATGCACTAGCAAGAAGAAACAATTATGTTTGGCTGTCTAAAATAGGAGAAGTTGGAAATGATGAGCAGACCCAAGTCAAAGTATATGAGTGTTATCCACAACTCACCTCATCTCAATCTTTGATGCATTTCAAAAGGGTGAATGATGCTTTCACAATGTATATAGCAAGATTGCTGCAAGGTAACAGAGCCTTAAGGATTTCCACAAAAGCCATGAATGAAGTGACTAAATATGGAAGGTGGTATATCTAGTTTGAAAAGTTCATGTATCTAAGGGTGCAAGGTTTCAATGGGATTGCTTACAGGCTCCCTAGATATCCTGATGATAAAATAGTTCTCTTGGAATTATCTAGGCAATTGATCCCTTGTGCTGAGAAGGTTAAACACTTGCATAGAACCAATGTACAGTTTCCCATCAGGTTTGGCAAAGGGAATTATGCATGTCCTTCATTGGCATCAGTTGACCATTCAGATAAGGAACTTCAAATTCTCAATCTCCACTACTATAATGCAAGGGATCACTTTGATCCAAATAAAGTGATTAAGAAGTTTGTAAGCAAAAAGTTGTTTCATAAAATGCACATTGAGGACTTTTGGGCCAACTGTATGGATGATTACGAGGTAATGAAGAAGGCTCATTCAAGATTATCTCTGGCCTTCATAAGGAAGTTCCACATAATTGCAGTACCTGACCAGTTGGAAGATGACAAGAATGTTATCGTTAGAGGAACTTGGAGGTTCAGTACCACCAGCCAATCCCTCTACCTAATTGGGTCAATATTGAAGAGAGTTCTCTTGATATCATAATGAAAGAACCTATCAGACTAAGCAAGGCATGGGTAAGGGGTCAAATAGCTACCTTGGAGGGACAAGAAGTGTAGCTTACAGATACTGCGCTAGAATCAGATAGAGAATCTGGAGGAGAAGAGGATAAACCAATAAACATAACAAATGAGGCAGAGCTAGCCCAAAAGTAGAAATCTGATAGTGAAGAACATGTACCATTAGAAAAAAAGGCTAAGGCACAAAAGAGTAAGAAAACCTCTGCAAAACCTCCTAAGAGAGACCAGCCCCCTTCTGCTAGAACAAAAGCCTCCAAGAAAAGGGATATGCCAAGTGGTCTTGGAGAAGGTTCCAAAACTAAGAAAGTCAAAGTGAAGAAGGTCAGTGAAGATGTTGTTGCAACTCATGAGGATACCAGTTTGGCAACCTCCCCATCTCCTGCTGCTCCAAGTGTAAAAATAGTTGTACTCTCTTCTATAGCTACTGTTGTTGCCTCCACTTCCATTGCTTCTACTGCTGTTGTACCTATGACCTCAGCTACTATTGTTCAAGAAGTTGTCCATGCTGCTACTTCACCCACCACTACTATTTCAATTATTTCTTGCTCTTTGGCAGTATCTTCTAGTGCCCATAGCAGTCCTATTTCCTCCACACCTTTACTTTCCATCTCTTCCAGTCAATTATCTACTTCCACAACATTACCTCCCATTTCTAAAATTCTTTCACCTTCTCTTCCCTTACCTTCACTATCTATTTCTTCGCCCATCATTATCTTGTCTGTCCTGCTAGCCTCTTCCATCTCACCAACTTTGGGGTCTGCCATGCTTGCTAATTTAACACAAACAAACTTACCTACACTGACCATATCCTCTGCCATTCCTATCTCTCAGATACCTATGGATCAAGATTCGACCTCCTTAGCTGTGCCGCTGCTGCCAGGAATTGACAAGGTATTTGCAAAATTGGGTTTACAAGAGCCAGAAGCAAAAGCATTGCCTGAATCAGATAAAGATACATTTGTTGAGGCAAGTAATGAAATCCGAGATGAATCCTTGGCTGAAGCAATCAACGTTGAAGTGATTGATATATTTGACAGTCCTCTAGAAAAGGGTCCAACAGAAGAAGTCTTTAGATCAGCTCAAGAAAATGTAATGATAAACTGGAGAAACTTGGCCGATGAGGGAGATAAGGAAATGGATAAAGATAATGAGTCAGAACAAGAGCAAGGATCACTTGAAGAACCCACCAAAGAGGACAACAAAATAAGTAATGAATTATGTCCTCCTCTTCAGCACTTGAGTGTTTACAGAACAGAGTGGCATACCCTGAGCCACAGGTGGAAGTAATGCAATTAGACTTGAGCACAATTTTGTCTCAAGCTCAAAGGCCAAAGAAACAAAAGAAAGCAAAGGTACAATCGAGAATCTATAAGGATGAGACAGGGTCTAGGATCGCTGAAATAGCTATCCCACCAGGCAATATGAATAGAGAACAAGTTAGAGCTGAGGACTACGTGATCTCGATGGTTGATCTGGGACCAACCACTCGTGCTCAAAGAGTTGATGATTTTAAGGGGTCTGTCACCTCCATTCTAGAGCAATTGGATAAAGTGTAGTTATCAAAGAAAGAATTGAAGCAGCAAAGCGAGGAACTCCAGACTTGCCTCCAATTATTGATCAAACAAGTTGATGTAGGAGGAGATATAAGGAAGGTGCCTAACTTCCTATCCACATATGAAATGGCCAGGCTTGGTGAGGTAAGAACCATGTCACAAGGGACTCATAAATGGCTAATCAGATATTTGAAAAAGGTTGTGAAACCATTGATGCCTCTGCCCAAGCACATAAGAAATTAGTTGAGCTTCTTGAAAAGTGGAAGGATCGACGGGAAGAGTGTGACTCTTTCAAAGAATATTATTCTCACATGTTTCCCAGAGTCAAGAGCATCAGAGATTTGTCGGTGCAGACCTTAGTGGTTGAAAATATTCTGACTGGAGACAAGTTGTCTAAGGCTATCGAGTGATATCAACAACTAAATTTAGGAAAAGAATCTTTTGAGAACATAAAGGAAGCTTATAAGCCAGCAGATGAAGAACTTCGAGCATTAATTTATGATATTAATGATTCTTTAAGGGATTTCCTAGAAGAAGCTTATAATGACTATACACCTTATGATGTTGAAAAATGCAAAGACAAATTGCATAAGGTCATTTTTGAGAATACTGAGTTAGCTATGGAGGACAGATTGGATAAAGCTAGCGACCTCAAGACTGAGTTCAATGCATTCCACAAGGCCAGAGCAGAAATAGAGAAAATATACAGCAGGTTCAGTCGAGAGCTGGAGATGTTTGAATATCGAGTCAACCATCTAAAGAATCCAGATCCCTTGGAGATCAATCCTGCACTTGAAGCATGGCTCAACTACTGTAATAAGCTAGCTGAAGAAGACAAAATCAATTTGGATGAAGAGTCTTGATATTTTTTGAATATTCTGGAATGTAATCCCGTCATAATTGTAAATTGCTATATTTGGGATAGTATGTGACTCTATTTTGTCTCTTTTGTACTTTAAAAATGATCTTTTCTATTAATATATTGAGTTGGGTAGTCAAATTGATCAGATTCAATGTATTTGGGGGTTGTTTTTTGTCTTTTTTATAAAAGACAAAATGTATTTCAGGATTTACTATTAGTTATTGCAAATGCATTTATTGATGTAATCTGGACTGTCGGGGTTGAGTTAATCTCCACCGTTCATTGAAAAACTCGGTATGCCGCTTTCCTGTATAAAGGGTTGTCATTTCCACTATTTGTAAGAGAGAATTTGATGCCGAATTGTTGACATTCTGCCATTTGAAGTAATGCAAAGAAAGTTTCTGCAGTGTTTCTAAGAATTTGTGTATTGTGTTCCTTATTTAGTTTTCATGGTTCACTTCTTGCTCTCCCATAGTTAGTTAGTTGTGCTTTTATAATGTTCATGGTTTGCTGAAAGTATCTGATGAATACTCTAAGTCCATACTTTTAGTTATTGTTGATGGTAGATAACTATGCAAAGTTAGTTTGGGCTAATCATTTATGCTAAAGTTTAATTGCATTTCATAAGTTAAATTGCACCGTTTATTGGGTATTTAACAAATGAATGTAATCTAAAAATCTATCGATTTCCATTGAAGATAGCATCATTTTCTACAGTACTATAACATCAATTTTTAGTTTGGTAACTCAGAAAACTGGTTTAAGTTTCAGTCCATTTGTCTACATAAAGTAATCCATACATTGTGAATGTCACTTAGGATTTCTCTAAAACCCTAACCTCTTTTGCATCTTCTTTGAAAACCATTGTTAGATTAGAAATTTCAGTAGCATTTTACATTGTCTTATCAGCTGAAATTCATAAAGGGTTTATGTGTATTTGCTGTCTCAACTCAAAATCTGTAGATTGTATGTAAGACCCCTTGTAGGTACAACTAGAACATACCAACTGAGAGATTCCAAGCGAGCTACGACCTAGCTGTAGAAACCTTGGAGTAGTCTTACCTAGGGTAGGATACTTTTCAAGAGAGGTGTGAAACCAATAATCACACCTCCATTGCTATGTGCTAAAACACACATCAACAGAATTGGCACTAGAAGGAGGGCCTAACAAAGAACTATTTCCCTCTACAAAATCAGCAAGTCTGGGGACTAGACAAAGACATACTAGATCCAGCTCAGCTGGGGAGGAGCTACTGTCTTTGACAGAGTTTAGGCATACAAGAAGGGATCAAGGGATACCAAGAGCACCAAGAGCTCAGTCAGCCCCAAGGAACGTCGCTGCACCAGCAGCCATGGTCTTTTTTTAGCAAACAATCAATCCTCGTTCTGGCTCAATGATTATCATGACATGCCAAAGAACCCAGATAAGTTCTGTTCCAAATTCAAGGTGAATGATAGAAGGAGGGCCTAACAAAGAACTATTTCCCTCTACAAAATCAGCAAGTCTGGGGACTAGACAAAGACATACTAGATCCAGCTCAGCTGGGGAGGAGCTACTGTCTTTAACAGAGTTTAGGCGTACAAGAAGGGATCAAGGGATACCAAGAGCACCAAGAGCTCAGTCAACCCCAAGGAATGTCGCTGCACCAACAGCCATGGCCTTTTTTTAGCAAACAATCAATCCCCATTCTGGCTCAATGATTATCATGACATGCCAAAGAACCCAGACAAGTTCTGTTCCAAATTCAAGGTGAATGATCCAGACAGAATCACAGATGAGCAAATTAAAATCTTTGAAAGTAACATGTTCATGTTGCAAGTACATTACGAAGATGTGATATGTTAGTTGTTTCCTTATTCTTTGCAAGATGAAGCATATTATTGGTTTGCTAACCTCCCTGCAACATCCATAAACTCATGGCAGGGATTAAAAGAAGCATTTCTAGATAGGTTTCGAATGCCCACCACTCCAGCTGATCTCTACCGTTCTTTTGTGGAGATTCGTTGAAGTGAAGGTGAGATGATAAGTTCTTTTAACAATAGGTTTCAGAAAGCTTTTAGTCATTTGCAAGCTCCCTATGCCATAGGGCAAGATGCAGCCTTGCCCATTTACTATGCAGCCCTAGACAAACTTACATCCATGTTTTCAAGGAGAGCCGACCCCATTCCCGCTACTTTATCTCAAGCATATTCCGTAGCTGTCGTCGTAAGTACCCAACTAGGACAAATAGTTACTGGTCCACTAAATCACATGGGACCTAATCAAATACCTATGATCAATCAAGCTTTATCCAACCATACCCCAGTAATGAACCCGATTCCTAACCCAGCTGCAACACAAGCTTTAGTAGTCCATCCAAGCAACCCAGTGGCTGAGATGCCTCCTACACAAATTCCTTTCCTACAATCTTCAGAGGTAGCTAAGGCAAGTGAGGACAGAGATGATATCAAAGAATTGGTTGAGTAGATGAAGACGCTCACTACATAAGTTACCCACCTCAAGAACCAAAATGCCTATCTGCAGCAAAGAGGGGAGAATCAGCAACATTTTCAAAATTAAAATCAGTCACAGTTCCAAAATTAGAATCAGAATTTTCAGTAGCGGTCGAACTGGTTGACAGGGTGTCAGTGTACCTCATCATTTAATCTATTTTTAGATGTCAAAGAACCAGGGCTGTGTCCATGGCTGTATGCAACTAGGGATTCTAAAGTTACCAGTTTATAACTAGTCCTAATGTTTAAAAGAATGATTAATCTACCTGCTTGTTGAATAAATGTAATGAATGCTGGAAAATAGAATAAAACAGGAAGTGTACTCAAAGCAAAGAAACAATAACATGCATCTATCTATTAAAATAGGAAATACTTTATAAGAGAAAACTGAAACAATAGAACAGTGATACTAGCCTCTTGCCTGAGTGGTGAGAGTGGGCCCTTGCTCCACACCCTTGAGGCTGAAGGCTATAGCAGGAAATCAACACAAAAGATGATCTAAACTAAATTCAGTCCAATTCATTCATTTCTGCATTCATGAAAATATGGCTAACACCAAACTGAGATCTCTGAGATTCAGAATAATTTTATCATCCTTTCCTTCTACTATTTCTAAGAGTATATATAAAAAAATGAGTGATGATATATCACTGAACTTATCTACCAGTCTTTCTATGAGATGACACCATCTCTTTATTGTACTTAACTGTCTAACTTATGAAAAATCATCATGCGAGAAAGGTAGACTTGAGTGGAACAGAAGTCCACTCAGAGGTCTAAGTTTAAGTCTTAATACACTTGGGCATCAAAGCCCTGAAAATAAGGGTATTGTATTAGTTCAATTCGTAACTCATGCAAAATCTTTGAAAAGATAAAACTTCAGCAGTTTAACTAATAGTTGACCCTTCACCACTCAGCTGATGATTTGAGTGAAGTGAGGGGTATTAAGATTGCTGTTGAAAGTGTCTGGTTGGCAGCTCTGCTTGGAACATGCCCTGCTTTTAAAAGGCACCGGAGATAGTTGTTCCTGTCTGCAGCTCCGGAGATACTCCAGACTCCCGCAGAGCTCTGGAGAGGCATTCCCCATATCTTCAAAACTCCTGGTGTCATGGTTCATTGGTATTGTCTCCGAAGATCATTGAAGACGATCTCCGGAGTTACACAAAATCGTTGTTCTTGGCATCTACACCTGTGGATTCAAAAAGAGAGAAAAGTTTTGCATTTTTCCATCAATTCCACGCACATTAGTCACTTAATAAAAAATTCTAATCTTAAGTAATCTATCTTAATTAATCACAAAATAGAATGATCTTGCTAACTTATTTGGGTGCAGACACTAGGAAGATGAACTAAGGGAGGGTAAAAAGAAACGCAAGAAGATGTATTTCATGAGTGTAATTTGGCACTCATCACCGGTCTTGGAACACAAGACCTAACAATGGTAGAGTACCTTCCCCTCTGGAAAATTAGAACAATGATACCCAACCTCTTGGCCGCGTGATGCTAGCTGAAGCAGCCTTGTCTACCTGGTGCAAACTGCATAACACAAATGCTCATTCAGAATTAGATTGGCCAAAATTCTAGATCACATCCAGTATCTTCTAGATGGAGATCCAGAATGCTAAAACTCAAGAGACTCCACCAACAAGGTATGAGCTTGTTTCTTCGCAAAGGTATGATACTGCCCTAGTACTTGATAGTTATACATTTCCTTTTCAAGATGACAATCAGCCTGAGGAAGAAGAGTCTGAAGAAGTCAATGCTTATCAGCAATATAATAAGACTCCATACAACCTGAGAAGTAGTAAACCTAAAGGTCCTTTTACCACCTCCATCCCTCTGAATCGTTATCAAATTCAACCAGACCCAAAAGCCTCGAATAATCCTGAGCCCCCAAAAGTCACACATCAGCCAGTATATTAGGGAGCTGTTGCTGAAAGTTCTCAATAGTCTGACATAGTAAAAATGGGGCAGTATGTTACTGAGGAACTCAAGAAGATGAAGGTTAGTCTTTCTATTTATGAGTTTCTTAAAATACCTGAGGTTAGGACATATTTCTTTCAAGATATGGGTGTTGGGATCAAAATCGATTGTACACAAAAAGAAGCTACTACCAGAGAGAACATTGATAAGGGAAAGGAAAGAGTACATGTGACTGATGTGGAGCAAAAGATGACATTGTATAAAGATAAGAGGGAGAGCCCTCCTTTCCTCTTGACACTTAGAATATTCAACAGGAACCTTCACAACTGTTTGGTAGACTCCGGTGCTTCCACTAATGTAATGCCATTATCAGTTTGTAAAGCGTTGGGTCTTACTTCAACCAAGTCTTATAGGAAAGTAACACAGTTGGACAAGACTGAGGTGAATGTAGTGCGTGAGTTGAATAGGATACACATGCAACTGGCTTCTGATCCAAGGATACAACAGTATATATACATTCAAGTGGTGGATATCCTGGATCAGTATGACATGCTCCTGAGTAGGGACTGGTCCAGAACTTTGAATGGTTACATGGCAACTGACTTTTCTCACATGTGGCTGCCATGGAAGGGATTGGCAAACCAGATACGCATTGAAAGAGAACCCAACATGAAACATATGATTATAGAGTATAACCAGCCCAATGAGATTCTCTTTTCTGAAGTTGATTTGGGAGTTTATCTGCCTCATGTAGGTCAAACAGAGGAAATCTTTATGCTGAACTACAACAGGTTTCCTGACCCACCACTCACAGAAAAACTAGAAAGTACAGAAGCATATGTTCAGTCAAATTCAGGAAACTCCTCAGAAGAAGATGAACTAGGGATATTTGAAGGATTTCATGATTTCGTGGTCAAATTTGTAAAGGATCAAGTTGTTGTTGGAAAATAGATTCAGATGGAAGACTTGTTACTACCAAATTGGTGCCGCATACATGATGCATCACATTCTGAGTTTACCTACCAGCTTTGTCAAGAGGCAATAGAACAAGTGTAGAGACAACTAAAAATTCCCATTGTCCTGAAAGAGGCACCAGTTACTGAAAAGAAGAAAGAACCGGAGCTTCAGCCTAACAAGAAAAAATCAGCAAAACAGGGTGAAAACGGTAAAGACTTCCGCCTATGGACCTTAAGGTTTGATGGATCAAGATGTAGACAAGGATCCGGAGTAGGTGTTGAGTTAATTAGTCCTACTAGAAGCTCATATCTAGCATCACATAAACTACAATTTTCATGCACAAACAACGCAACTGAGTATGAAGCATTGGTGCAGGGATTGCTGCTAGCACTACAGAAGAAAGTTAGAATTATCCAAGTATTTGGTGATTTTGAATTAGTGGTGAAACAAGTAAGGAAGCAGTATTCATGTAATGATAAGAGGTTGAACAAGTACAGAAATAGAGTCTAGGATTTGATAGAATGCTTTGATGATTTTAATATCCAGCTGATCCCTAGAAGGCATAACCATGTCGCAGATGCTTTGGCCCAAGTAGCAAGTACATTGGAGCTGACATCCATGGCAGGATTGAAGAAATTCTTTGTTGAATTTGTTGCCACCCCATCAGTACCAAATAATGTGATGAATTTTCAAGTCTTTGAGGACGACCAACACATAATTAACTTTCTTACTTCGTCTGATGTTTTCACTGCTCAAATAATAGATGAAGAAGAGATGGAACCTGCCGAAATGGATTTATAAGGGGTACTAAATCTGAAAACAAATACAATTCCATGGGGAATGGTAGAGCTGGAAAGACTGTTTGATTCAGATAACTTAGGAACCCAAAGGAAAGAAGGAGAATCTCCTAGAGGGCAGTGTGATCCATTTAATATGGGAACAGAAGAAGATATTAAGAATGTATTCATTGGGAAGGCTAGTACTGAAGAAGAAAAGACAGGCATCATGCATGCATTAAGAGACTACCATGAGGTAATAGCATGGAGCTATGAAGACCTCAAGACATACGATACATCAATCATCACACACACCATCCCGCTGAAGCTAGGAGCGAAGCCATTCAGACAAAGACAGCGGCTAGTGAATGCCCTATTAGAACGTTTGATTTTCAAAGAAGTATAGAAACTGTTATCAGCAAGAAAAATATTCCCTGTCAGGCATTCCGCTTGGGTAGAGAATCTAGTTCCAATCCGAAAGAAAAACGGTGAAATCAGACTATGTGTTGACTTCCAAAATTTAAATCGAGCATCTGAGAAGGATAACTACCCACTGCCATTATTAGATGAAGTATTACAAATTGTTAATGGATCCCAGATGATGTCCTTCTTGGATGGGTATTCACGATATAACCAGGTGATGGTAGACTACGAAGACAGATTAAAGACATCTTTCACATGCAAATGGGGCATCTACCCATATCGTCGAATGCCATTTGGTCTAATAAATACTGGTGCCACCTTTCAATGAGCAATGGACGTTGCTTTCAAGGGACTAGTTGGAAAGTGTATTATTATCTACATGGATGACCTCACTTAAGGAAAGTGTTGCAGCGATGCAAAGACTATGGTATATCACTCAATCCCAAGAAATGTATCTTTGGAGTGACTGAAGGGAAGTTGCTGGGGCATGTGATATCTAAGCAGGGTATATCCATCGACCCGGACCGAATCCAAGCAATACTCAAAATACCTCCCCCAGCCAGCAAAAAGAACCTCAAGTCATATTCCGGTAAGATCAAATTTGTATGCAAGTTCATTACGGGTTTTGCTGAGATAGTCCAACCCCTTAATGCCATGCTAAAGAAATATGCCAAAATGGATTGGACTCCAGAGGCCAAAACTACTTTTGCAGAAATCAAGCAAGCCATAGCCAATGCTCTAGTATTGGTAAGTCCAGACTATGCCTTACCATTTCAGATTTACTCATTCGCCTCTGAGCACACTTGTGCTGCAATGTTAACACAGAAAAGATTAGTTGATGATGAAAGGCCCATTGCTTTCATGAGCACTCTATTAAAAGACGCAGAGTTGAGATATCCAAATGTGGAAAAATAAGCCTACGCATTGGTGAAGGCAGTCAAGAAGTTCCGTCACTACATCCTAAGGAGTCAAGTAATCGCTATAGTACCAGATGCAGCAGTTAAAGCATTGTTGATGCAAAGTGAATTAGGAGAAAGGAGAGGAAAATGGGTCACTATCTTGCAAGAGTTTGATATAGATATTCAGCCCATGAAATTAGTAAGAGGTCAGGCACTGACCAGAACAATGGCTGAGGTAGGGCTAGGTTTAGTATCTTAGCAGTCCCTGTTAGAAGATGTTTCAAAGGACAAATGGTACGGAGATATCATATTTTATCTTCTCAATCAACGCTGCCCATCACAGCTGAATTTGGTTCAAAGAAGAGCACTCAGACTGAAGAGTAACAACTATATGATAAAAGGATCAATTCTTTACAAAACAAATCACGAGGGGATCTATCTGAGATGTCTGGACAAGTCAGAAGTGGACCAGGTGTTAACCAGTTTTCATGAGAAATTCGAGACAAATCATGAATTAGCTCACTCAACTGCTAATCAGATTCTTTGTGCTGGATATTATTGGCCTACCTTGTTCAAGGATGCATACTCACATGTAAGAACTTGTCATATCTATCAGACTGCTGCACACAAAGAGCGACACGTTTCCATGCCCTTGCAACCAGTGGTAGAGGTATGACCATTTGCCCAGTGGGGCCTCAACTTTATTAGTATGATCAATCCACCCTCCTCTGCAGGCCACAGGTATATTCTGACCACTACTAACTACTGCACCTGATGGTATGAGGCAATAGCTTGTAAACAATGCACCACAGAGGTAGTTATTGAATTTGTTGAAAAGCATATTATCACCAGGTTTGGATGTCTATTTTCTTTTGTTTGTGATAATGGTCCTGCCTTTTCATCATTGTGTTTTTCTAACTGGGCATTTGATTATGGACTTACCTTGAATTTCTCATCTAATAACTATCCACAAGGGAATGGGGTAGCTGAATCAACAAAAAAAAATCTGCTCGAAGTCATTAAGAAATTGTTAGACAAAAACCCCAGGGATTAGCACACTCATCTTAGATTTGGCTTATGGGCTGATAGAATCCAACACAAAGCTACCTTGGCCACATCACCTTATCATTTAGTCTATGGGATTCAGCCTTTCTTTCCTATTCACTTGAGGATTCACGTACTGTAATTCATGCAAGACTACCTTGAAACTGATGACCAATTGTCTTCCCGATTAGCCCAGTTGCTACACCTTGAAGAGAAACGCGACGCTGCCATAGAAAAATTTGCCAAACACCAAGGTGTAGTGAAACGATGGTTTGATAAGAGAGCCAAGGTCAAAACCTTTCGCATTTCTGATTTGGTCCTATATTGGGATAAAGTCCATGAGAAGAAAGGAGAACATGGTAAGTTTGATAGACTTTGGTTAGGCCCATATTAGATCTATGAGATCCTTGGTGATAATACATATCGACTTAAGAGCCTTATTGGTGAGGAGCTCCCATTGCCTGTCAATGGTTAGTTCCTGAAGCACTACTTCCAGGCTTGAGAGGCAGTCATGCCTCATCCTAGTGTACATAGTTAGGCTGTTTGTCTGCTTTGGTTAGAATAGGTTGCTGTTAGATTAGGTTTGCTTTCTTGCTTTCTCTTTTCATAATTGTTAGATGTTTTGCTTAGATTAGTTGTCCTTTTGGTTTTTCTTTCACTCGTTGCGCTTGCTTTTGTGCGGGGTCCTTGTTTCTAGAAGGTGGTGGCAACTATGTGGACTTACAAGTGCTTCCTAGTTGGGTAGATGATCTAGAGTCTTTCTTTAAGAAACCAAGGTTCTGCTCAAGTTTTGCCATGGGTTCCACTGTTATGCTAAGGGGTATGATGCCTATTCATGAAAATGAGCCATTAGTTGGTGCACCTGAAATATTTTCTAACCATATATCTTTCACACGTTAAATGATCCTGAAGTGGCTGAGCAAGTCTCAGTGATCTTGTGTTGAGTGAAAGGGTTGGATTCCTATTCTGCCACATACACTATCGATCCAGAAGAGAGGGCAGGTGACACTAAGTGTTGCTAGCCTATATTGGGTAAAAACAAAAGGTGTTTTTCAACACCAGACCCATTACAGTGCATCAGAGAAGAGAACTATCAATTAAAAATTCTCACAAAGGATATTGTTCAGAAATTATTGTCATCAATTACCATTGCATCAAAAATACTATGGGAAAATCTGTTATTTACTTTCCTCAAGGCTCATCATATCTCAACATTTGAGCATTTCTTGGTGGTAGAATGGTCCCAACTTCATAGCTTGCCACAAAAGATCTTGGATGAACTTAGTTGCTAAAGGATGGGAATGAATGCAATTGCACACACTCAGGTTTTCAGGATGTGGATGGTTGCACTAGTTAGTGATCTTGCATTCTTTGATAGGATATCATGCTTTTTCATTTAATATGTGGGAAACACAAAGATTTTGGGTTTGAACTGAAAGTTTATCATTGAAATGCTCTGGAGCATTTTCCAGCAAAGTCGCCATTTGTTGTGCCTCACACATACGCCCCATTTTGAAAATAGGGACCCTCTCTTCCAAATTTGGTCTAAAATGTCAAGTGGGTTTTTCACCTCCTAAGTAGTCAAGTGGTCAAAATACACTTTTACCATATTAGAAGGATGATGTTGAAAATGTTTTCAAAAGTTTGCTAAGTTAGGATCTTTGCATTTCTTCCAGTAGGTCTGATAGGTCCTTTTGCACTAAATCTGGTCCCAATCGACCTTTGCGCTGAATTGCCCTCCAACTGACTTTTGCGCTAAAAACCTTTGCCACCGACCTTGTACTATTTTTTTCTCTTGACTGATTTTGTACTTGCAAGAATTTATGCGCTAATTCTTGGTATCTCTGACTTGCGCTATATTATTCGATCACCAACTAGGTCAGAGGATGACGAAATCCCCGCCGGTTTGAGGAGCCTCAAAACCCCGCAAACAGCACAAAATTGAGTTTGTTATTGCAACGTTAAAGTAACCATTTGCCGACAAAGTCTGTCATACCCAATTTCCCTGCCAAAGACACCCGGTCAAAGAAGACCAAAAGCTGTGCAACCCTAATCTGCCGAACCTCCTGACTGACATGATGTACGTTTCACATTTATGGTGATTATTCGGGAGGAATAAAAGGGGATTTCTCATCGTTTGAGTTCATTTTCTACAATCAAACAAAGTGTTTTGGAGCTCTCGATGATTTGTCAAGCATTCCTGTTGCGTGCCCTCAGAATCGACTCGGAGACCTATTCTTGCCTGTGCACCTCAAACTCAACTCGCCTCAGCTATACCAAGTAGGGTTCCAACTTGCTTTTAGGGTTTCCTTTTTCATGTGGTTAGGGTTTTACTATTTGATTCAAGCATGTTTTCCTCTCAAGCAAAGATTTCGAGCGTACAGCTAGCGTTTCATATCTAAAAATGTTCATTTGTCTCAAACCCTAGCTTCTAAACTTCAATGAAATGTAGTGTTGATCACCATAGGCAAAATGGAACAATTCGACCAGACTTAGTGAAATTCAAGCACACTGAATCTATCTTTAAATGGGTTAAACAACTAAGTTTTGCGCCAGAATGGCGTCCGACCGACCTTCAAAACTTTGATTCATCTAGTCGGTCGGCGGCTAAGAAAATCCACGCTGAGGCCTTAAGCAAATTTGGCGCTAAAAACTTGATTCCCCGACCTCCATAATGTTTGTTGCATTAACTGACTAGGTCAACAAGCTCCAAAAGCCCCACAAAATCCCAGAGTTTATTTTGCGCTGAAATCACCTTGCGCCAAATTTGCGCTAAAAGACCCCATCTCTGACTTGGTCGAATGCATAAGAAATCTTTGCTAGTTGGTGGCTACTTAAACTCCAGCTGGAAACAAAGAAAGTGACCTTGTGCTAAAAATAACTTCATCTAACTTTGCACTGAAACATGCCACCACTGACCTGGTCAGTTGACTCCAAATCCCGCGTAGGTCTGACAAGGTCTAATCTCGTGCAAATATAGTGAAAGTTATCTCAATTGTCTTGCGTTAAAATTCCAACCAACTAACTGAATGACTAACTCAAGTTGGTACCCTCAGAAATCCGTGCAGGTCAGTTGACCTTGGAACCCGCGTAAAACATTGGAAACACATAAGCACTGAAAGAACAGCTGGTTAGATGGACCCAGTTTCTCCGCTGAGGTCGGTTGACCTCAAAAGTAGTGCTTTTCTGTCTGCAAGTCGATTGACGCTAGAATTAATGCAAATGATATAAAATGACTATTGTTAAGGAATTTTCAAAAAGAGAAATGTCTGGTAGAGTGTATTGATGACTGCAAATGATGAATGTTAATGTTTTATATGTTTTAAATGAGATTTTGCAGTTTTGAAATGTTTATTACATGCATTAATGCTGATTGATTTAAAGTTAGGATGTAATGATGGTAAATATCAGATTCATGTCTTTCAAAGAGCATGTCTAGTAACTTAGCAGATACATTATAAAGTCATCAGATTTTGATAGGGTTGAAAGTCTAGTGATCCACTTGATAATGAAGAACTTAAGCTTAGGAGTTAATAAAAATCTCTTAAGGTATCAAGCTTATAAGGTCTAGTCATGCAGGTTAGATGACTGCACGAGCTCAAATCATGAGGTACGATTTCAAAGGCATCCCTCCAGAGACAAAGATTCATACTGGATGGAGTGATGTAGGAGACAGAGATCTGGGTCACATAGACCTAGATGACTTCAGACTAAGAACCTTTGGTTGAAACTCAATGCCCAATGCAAAGAAAGTAATAGACAATGGGAGTGCACAAGTTGTTGCCTTCCCTACATCTGTGCAATGTGCAGAACTTATAGTGACGTGTGCAAACATATATGATATCATGACTAGAACAATCCAAACTGCCAATGGAGATATCTTAGCTAACTTAAGTCCACCCTCCTTGGTTGAGACTTTTGACATCCTATGGCATACAGTAATGACCATGCCAGACAAGGCAGAATCAGAGGCCACATATAAGAAGGATGAAGGGGGATGTAGGAAGCACATGAATGAGAATTGGGCAAAAGGTAAAAGGGCTGCCCTGAGAAAATTCCCTCAAATACTATACAGAAGTGACTTCCATGATGAAATAGGGGATTTGGTAACATTCCTTAGTAGAATTTATGGATTAGCTGCGGCATCAATTTTTGAAGGGTGGATGTTTGTCATAGTTGAAGAAATACTAAAAGGAACTAAGTTCCACTAGTCACAGATTCTTAGTGATAATATTCATGAAGCCTTTAGCAACTTCAAGGAGAAAAGATTCTTTAGATGGACATCCTATGTCATCTATGCACTAGCAAGAAGAAACCATTATGTTGGGTTGTCTAAAATAGGAGAAGTTGGAAATGATGAGCAGACCCAAGTCAAAGTATATGAGTGTTATCCACAGCTCACCTCATCTCAATCTTTGATGCATTTCAAAAGGGTGAACGATGCTTTCACAATGTATATAGCAAGATTGCTGCAAGGTAACATAGCCTTGAGGATTTCCATAGAAGCCATGAATGAAGTGACTAAATATGGAAGGTGGTATATCCAGTTCGAAAAGTTCACATATCTAAGGGTGCAAGGTTTCACTAGGATTGGTTACAGGCTCCCTAGATATCCTGATGATAAAACAGTTCTCTTGGAATTATCTAGGCAATTGATCCCTTGTGCTGAGAAGCTTTAACAGTTGCATAGAACCAATGTACAGTTTCCCATCAGGTTTGGCAAAGGGAATTATGCATGTCCTTCATTGGAATTAGCTAACCATTCAGATAAGGAACTTCAACTTCTCAATCTCCACTACTATAATGCAAGGGATCACTTTGATCCAAATAAAGTGATGGAGAAGTTTGTAAGAAAAAAGTTGTTCCATAAAATGCACATTGAGGACTTTTGGGCCAATTGTATGGATGATTATGAGGTAATGAAGAAGGCTCATTCAAGATTATCTCTAACCTTCATAAGGAAGTTCCACATCATTACAGTACTTGACCAGTTGGAAGATGACAAGAATGTTATCGTTAGAGGAACTTGGGAGGTTCAGTACCACTAGCAAATCCCTCTACCTAATTGGGCCAATGCTGAAGAGAGTTCTCTTGATATCATAATGAAAGAACCTATCAGACTAAGCAAGGCATGGGTAAGGGGTCAAATAGCTACCTTGGAGGGACAAGGAGTGTAGCTTACATCTAGTGCACTAGAATCAGATGGAGGAGAAGAGGATAAACCAATAAACATAACAGATGAGGCAGAGCTAGCCCAAAAGCAGAAATTTGATAGTGAAGAACATGTATCATTAGTAGAAAAGGCTAAGGCACAAAAGAGAAAGAAATCCTTTGCAAAACCTCCTAAGAGAGACTAGCCCCCTTCTTCTAGAACAAGAGCCTCCAAGAAAAGGGATATGCCAAGTGGTCTTGGAGAAGGTTCCAAAACTAAGAAAGTCAAAGTGAAGAAGGTCAATGAAGATGTTGCTACAACTCATGAGGATACCTGTTTGCCAACCTCCCCATCTCCTGTTTCTCCAAGTGTAAAAATAGGTGTACTCTCTTCTATAGCTACTGTTGTTGCCTCCACTTCCATTGCTTCTATTGTTGCTGCATCTGCTGCACCTATGACCTCAGCTACTGTTCAAGAAGTTGTCCCTACTGTTACTTCACCTGCCACCACTATTTCAACTATTTCTTGCTCTTTGGCAGTATCTTCTAGTGCCCCTAGCAGTCCTATTTCCTCCACACCTTTACTTTCCATCTCTTCCACTTAATTATCTACTTCCACAACATTACCTTCCATTTCTACAATTCTTTCACCTTCTCTTCCCTTACCTTCACTATCTATTTCTTCGCCCATCATCATTTCCTCTATATTGCCATCCTCTTCCATCCCACCAACTTTGGGGTCTGTCATGCTTGCTAATTTAACACAAACAAACTTGCCTACACTGACCATATCCTCTGCCATTCTTATCTCTCAGATACCTATGGATCAAGATTCAACCTCCTTGGTTGTGTCGTTGCTGCCAGGAATTGACAAGGTATGTGCAGAATTGGGTTTACAAGAGCCAGAAGCAGAAGCATTGCCCAAATCAGATAAAGATACATTTGTTGAGGCAAGTAATGAAATCCCAGATGAATCCTTGGATGAAGCAATTAGTGTTGAAGTGATTGATATATCTAAGAGTCCTCCAGAAAAGGGTCCAACAGAAGAAGTCTTCAGATCAGCTCAAGAAAATGTAATGATAAACTGGAGAAACCTGGCCGCTGAAGGAGATAAGGAAATGGATAAAAATAAAGAGTCAGAACAAGAGAAGGGATCACTTGAAGAACCCACCAAAGAGGATAGCAAAAATAGTAATAAATTAAGTCCTCCTCTTCAGCACTTGATTGGTTACAGAACAGAGTGGCATACTCCGAGCCACAGGTGGAAGTAATGCAATTAGACTTGAGCACAATTTTGTCTCAAGCTCAAAGGCCAAAGAAACAAAAGAAAGCAAAGGTACAATCGAGAATCTATAAGGATGAGACAGGGTCTAGGATCGCTGAAATAGTTGTCCCACCATGAAATATGAATAGAGAACAAGTTAGAGCCGAGGACTACGTGATCTCGACGGTTGATCTAGGACCAACCACACGTGCTCAAAGAGTTGATGATTTTAAGGGGTTTGTCACCTCCATTCTGGAGCAATTGGATAAAGACGAGTTATCAAAGAAAGAATTGAAGCAGCAGAACGAGGAACTCCAAACTTGCCTCTAATTCTTGATCAAACCAGTTGATGTAGGAGGAGATGTAAGGATTGTGCCTACCTTCCTATCCACATATGAAATGGCTAGGCTCGGTGAGGTAAGAACCATGTCACAAGGGACTCAGAAATGGCTAATCAGAGTATTTGAAAAAGGTTGTGAAACCATTGATGCCTTTGCCCAAGCACATAAGAAATTAGTTGAGCTTCTTGAAAAGTGGAAGGATCTGCGGGAAGAGTGTGACTCTTTCAAAGAATATTATTCTCACATGTTTCCCAGAGTCAAGAGCATTAGAGATTTGCCGGTGCATACCCTAGTGGTTGAAAATATTTTGACTAGAGACAAGTTGTCTAAGGCTATCGAGTGGTATCAACAACTGAATTTAAGAAAAGAAACTTTTAAGAACATAAAGGAATCTTATAAGCCAGCAGATGAAGAACTTCGGGCATTAATTTATGATATTAATGATTCTTTAAGGGATTTCCTACAAGAGGCTTTTAATGACTATACACCTTATGATGTTGAAAAATGCAAAGACAAATTGCATAAGGTCATTTTTGAGAATACTGAGTTAGTTATGGAGGACAGATTGGATAACGCTAGTGACCTCAAGGTTGAGTTCAATGCATTCCATAAGGCCGGGGTAGAAATAGAGAAAATATACAGCAGGTTCATTTGAGAGCTGGAGATGTTTGAATATCGAGTCAACCATTTGAAGAATTTGGATCCCTTGGAGATCAATCCCGCACTTGAAGCATGGATCAACTACCGTAATAAGCTAGCTGAAGAAGACAAAATCAATTTGGATGAAGAGTCTTGATATTTTTTGAATATTCTGGAATGTAATCCCGTCATAATTGTAAATTGCTATATTTGGGACAGCATGTGACTCTATTTTGTCTCTTTTGTGCTTTAAAAATAATCTTTTCTATTAATATATTGAGTTGGGTAGTCAAATTGACCAAATTCAATGTATTTGGGGGCTATTTTTTGTCTTTTTCATAAAAGACAAAATGTATTTCGGGATTTACTATGAGCTATTGCAAATGCATTTATTGATGTAATCTAGACCGTCGGTGTTGAGTTAATCTCCACCGTTCATTGAAAAACTTGGTATGCCACTTTCCTATATAAAGGGCTGCCAATTCCACTATTTGTAAGAGAGAATTTGATGCCGAATTGTTGACATTCTACCATTTGAAGTAATGCAAAGCAAGTTTCTATAGTGTTTCTGAGAATTTTTGTATTGTGTTCCTTATTTGGTTTTCATGGTTCGCTTCTTGCTCTCCCATAGTTAGTTAGTTGTGCTTTTATAATGTTCATGGTTTGCTAAAAGTATCTAATGAATACTCTAAGTCCATACTTTTAGTTATTTGTTGATGGTAGATAACTGTGCAAAGTTAGTCTGGGCTGATCATTTATGCTAAAGTTCAATTGCACTTCATAAGTTAAATTATGTCATTTATTAGGTATTTAACAAATGAATGTAATCTAAAAATCTGTTGATTTCCATTGAAGATAGCATCATTTTCTACAGTACTGTAACATCAATTTTTAGTTCGGTAACTCAGAAAACTGGTTAAATTTTTAGAGTATTTGTCTACATAAAGTAACGTATACATTGTGTATGTCACTTAAGATTTCTCTAAAACCCTAACCTCTTTTGCATTTTCTTTGAAAACTATTGTTAGATTAGAAATTTCAGCAGCATTTTACATTGTCTTATCAGCTAAAATTCATAAAGGGTTTATGTGTATTTGTTGTCTCAACTCAAAATCTGTAGATTGCATGTAAGACCCCTTGTAGGTACAGCTAGAACATACCAACTGAGAGATTCCAAGCAAGCTACGACCTAACTGTAGAAACCTTGGAGTAGTCTTACCTAGGGTAGGATACTTTTCAAGAGAGGTGTGAAACCAGCAATCACACCTGCGTTGTTGTGTGCTAAAACACTCATCAACACTTAGGTGATTTGGTTGACTCCTTTGCTTGCTCATTGTTCTTGAAATCCTTATTTTTCTATTTCTTGCCTTTTCTAATTGAAGCTTTTTGTTCCTTTGTACCTTGATTAGCAAGAAGTGCTTGAGGCCTAGGAGACTTCAATGTGCCCATGTGTACTAACTTAGCTTACTCCCTTGTGAGTGATGTGGCAAACTCATCAAGTGAAGGCATTGTGAAATCTTTCCCAAGTGCATCCATAGTAGCATAAAAGGTAGAAACAAAAACTGAATAGTCAGGACCAAGCTTGGCAAGGATTGAAATAATCAATTAAGTGTCCTCTTTCTCAATTCCACATTGTTTGAGCTGCAATCTAAGTGATTTTAATTTTGTGAAGAAGTCTTGGATGCTTGCAAAATTGGTTGGATTCAAACCAATTTTTTCATTCTCCAATTTGAAATGTCTCATAGTATCTTGTTTACCAAAGAGATTCTCTAAGGTAGTCCACACTTCATTAGGTGTCTTACAAGATTCAATATGAAAAATGATGTAGGAGCATCCAGTGGTGTAAGGGCAATCTTGTATCACCCAAAAAGAAGTTGATTCAAAATCATTGCAGTTGTTTTCATTTCTTTCTACAATTAGTGTTTCTCATTCCATAATCTCTTGAATAATGATGTAGGACTTTTAGTTTTTCCAAACTGCTAAAAATAGCAAACTGCTAGTTTTGGAAAGTTTAACTACCATTTTAGGAAAGTTTGCATTTGGGCATGGATTGAAGTGAAAACTTACAGAACCTTAATAAATGAAATATAAGACCTTTGGTGAAGGAATCAGGCAAAGATCATTTGTGAGCTGAAAGATATTAAAGTTTTTGTTTTCTGAAAAGCCCCTAAAAATTTATGAAACGAGATATGAGGCACTAAAACATCCCATAACATCCCAAAAAGTTGAAGGAAATGCATTTACAAATTTCCAGTGTGATAGTTTGTATCGTGATCTTTCCGGCACTTAAAACGGTTCATCAATCAGACACCCGGATCAAAAGTTATGCTTCCCGAAAGTCAACCTACTTTTGGAGGGAATTGCAAATTTCAAAATTTAGCTGGAGGCCACCAAAAAGTGGTATTTATGACTATTTTGGGAACCCTAGGTAGTAGTAGAGTTAAGGGGGAAGGTGTAGAGTCAAGAATAGGTGGGAAAACAGAAACCCTAGCTGATTTGGGGTTGCAGAAGGCAGAAGATTCTAGAGCCTGGTGATGTGTAGTTGTAGTGTGTTGCAGCCTATGGAGGATTGATCCCTCTGATTGTAATTGAGCTTCTGTAATGTAATGAGTTGTCCAAATCAATAAAGAAATATTCAATTTTCTGTGTGCCATTTCTGTTGTTGTGTATTTTATGATTTATCCCCTTCATAAAAAAAGATTAGGAGAAATAGACAACCATAATGTTCCATAGGCTTGATCACATCTATTGTACCACAAAGTCTTTTCTACAATTGTCGTTGGCTCAATTTTTGTACCCATTGTTACTCTATGAATTTTCAAACTTCTTAAATGAATCTCCATTTTAGTTTTCCACTCATGATAGTTATATGGTGTGAGTAGAGGAAGTTTGTGTGAATCCATGATGCAAGAGTACAAAAAAGAACACAAGACAACCCCCCTATTATTCAATCAAAGAGAACACCCTCCCAAAAAGAATGATTGTGGTACTTTATACTTAGTGCAATTTACAATTGTCCTTAAGGGACCAAATTTTAGAAAGCATGAAAAATTCTTAAAACTAAGATTCAAAGGAGATTACAATTGCTCACAATGATTGATCACAACAAACAGATCCCTTCAAACAAGTTTCACTTCCTCAAGTGCCAAAATGTCCAAGTTATCACATAAAAGCCAAAAAAATGACAAACAAAATAAAATAAACTTGGGGTAGAATCTGAGAAAAGTGCATGGATGGATTTAAAGAGCTCCTTAATACCTTTTTGATGCCGTAAGAATCACGAAAATCAAAGATCGTGGCAAAAAGTTGTGAGCTCGGAAGCGAAAAATGAAGATTTGTCTTCAAACTATTGTATCAATCACCTGCAGTAGAATATCAAAAAAATATTGATGCCACTGCAAAGTGTTCTCTGTCATCTTTCCAACGATATCTCATTTTCCCAATTTCACCTCCGTGGACAAAAGTTATGTAAAAAAGAAAAAAAGCTCCCTTTTAGGGCTTTGAGGGGCAAAAATGGCCCCTGTCTAACGAAATATTCCTGTCTCGATGCCAGAATATTCTCTGCACTGGAAAAGGGAAAAAAAATGCCAGTCTTTGCAAAATAGTCACAGGGAAGAAAAGTAGTTTTAGGCTGAAACCACCTATTTGGAGTCGAAAACCACCTTCTGTGTGTGGAAAACAACTTGTTTATGGCGGGAAACCACTGTTCTGTAGTCAAAACCGCCAGAGAATGTAGGAAACTCCTCTGATTTTTTAAAACCACTGGATTGTAGTTAAAACTGCCATCAGAGGCCACAAATGGTGAGGTGATTAAAACCACGGGCAATGACCACAGTGAAACCACCAATGATATCGGCCGCTGAGTGGTTTTGTACGCCCACGAGAGACTCAAGGAATATGCCAATAACTACAACCGACGAGATTAGGTTATTTCTAAAGTTGTAATTTTCATGGCGTGAGACAATATGCACTGGCCGCTGAGTTAGGCTGTTGCAGAGGATTTATGGACCACCGGGCATTTGTAGCGACCACCGACTGATAGGAACAACCGACAAGTATAGCAAATTTCCAACATGATCTTTTTTTAACAGCGTGAGACAATTTCTTGCCACTGATGTGAAGGATTCACCGGAAAAGTTTTCAACCATCATTGAAAGATGTATGCAGATTGCCGAAAGTCTGTGAAGACTTTGTTTTAAAGGGCCAAGACTGTGGATTTAGTAGTCAAGAGAGGGTTTAGCAGTCACTGATGTAGTTGCCTGTTTGTGGTTTTCTGCAGTAAAGATTGTTGGGATAATGTGACAATCCGCCTGCCTGCGGGATGTGGTCACTGTTGATGCTAGATCTGCCGCATAGGTAAATAGTATGACACTCAATTTGAAATGTTGGTCGATGTTTAAGAAGTCCACCATAAAATGCCACTGTTGTGGGGATGAAGCAGCCACGAGGATCTAGATAGACCGCCAGTGTATATGCAATAGGCCGTTGTGGATTTTCAACTATTGAGGATTTATTAGTAGAGAGCAATGATAGGAAAAATGTGGGGGGGCCATACCATGTGGTGCCCCCACAACCCTTTGTATTATATGATGGTACCTGCGACCTGTAGGTACGATTGCAACAAAGATTCCGTAGAAAACAAAAATAATAACACTCAGACTAATAAATAAACCAGTGATAAATGCTTTTACCTGGAGAATATATACTTACGACCGCTGACGCAGAAGAATATCCACCTACGTAGTTAAGATTTTGCCCTGGGTAGAATATGCTAAGAATATTCCCTACGACAGATCCGTACCGCTAAGAGGCAAATTTTTTTTGCCTTTTTGCGACAACAACTTATTTCAACATTTGGACAGTTGATCCTTACTAATTTGGCCGCTCCAGACACAATGGTGATGTCTGATTTGGGCCAAACTACTCCAAAATTGTTGGTATCTCTCGGATCATGCCAAATAGCCCCAAATTGAAACCCTTGTCAATTTTGCCTCCAATGCCTGATTTGGATGAAACAAAAGGCGATCTTGACTATTTTGTCTACTTTGGATGCAATGGTGAAGTCTGATTTGCAACAACACACACCAAAATACACCTATAATACAAGGGCAAGATAGGGAAACCCTCACAAATCTAGTTTTTCCATCAAGTCTTTCTAATTCTCTAGGTCATCATTCGATGCAAGAGAAGATCATACTCAACTATCAAGATCCACCGTGAATTACACTCAAGATCTCTCAAAAAATGACTAACACAAAGTGATTCTTCCTAGAGCTTTGATACCATGTTAGAGTTGGCTATGATTGGAGCCACCCAAGATCTAGGACTTCATGAAAGCACAAGAGAGATCAAATGAGAGAATAATGTTATTCTATCAATGAATGCAAAAGATTACAAGATTACAAGTGATTACAATACATGAAGAAAGCCTTGCTTATAAAGGCAAGGTCAGAGCTAGAAAGTTGGAGTGAAAGGTGGAGATATTCCTACAATGTATGTGACAATTAGAGGATGATAACTAATTGCACATGTGGAGGATAAGACAACTCACTCCAACTATCAACAACTCAACACACAACTAGACTCAACTAGACATCTAGAAGACTCACTAAGTCAACTTAACACATGTGAATTATGTGTGATGTGTGAATATTATTTAACTAGTAAATAGTTAAATACGATGAATTATCCACACAAGGGTAAACCGATTAGGTGATAACCCTGTTCACACCAACACTTATGATTCCTATTAATGACTAAATTGGTGATATGGTTAAGTTTGGTTATGGTTGATATGGTTTACGATATATATATATAACTACTTATGTGATTTCACCTTCCTTTATGCAATATTATTGAATGGTATAGACATATGTTCTAAACAGAGATTTAGTTTTATGTTGATATCATGTGTAGAGATTTAGTTCATGATGGGATGCTATGAATTTAGTTTTATGTGAGAATTTTAATTTTATCTTATGAAATGTTCTCAACCATTAAATATAATATTGTTTCTTTTGCAATATAAAATTGTTGTGGATATACAATACATATATTGATGTTGTTTATTAATGCTTCGGATATGATATTCAGGATAACTACTGACATTGGAATGAGTGTACAGGTATTTGCTAACCAGTGGATACAGGGAAAACATATGGGGACCATATTGTGTGAAACCAGTAGAGCCGACAAAGTCTATGTGGAGAGACTTAGGTCCTTCGTATTGTGAAATGTAATGTCATGTGTTGTGTTTTGCCCTATGACGTATTGTGTAGCATCGTATGTCCCATACTGTATTGCATAGCATCGTATGTGTATTGTGTAACATTGTATGTCGTGCTTGTTCTTTGTGTTGAATCTTGCATTATTATGTATTGTGTAACCTAAACTAAAATTTCCCCTTTAGTCTCTTATAAGGGTGTAAAATAATTTAAAATGGTACCTTTGTTATAAAAATAAAAGCATTTAAACCTAAGATTATGTCTAGGCACATTTTGGAGGGGAAAATTTAACAAAATAAATAATTTTGAAAACCTCTATTTTTACCCTAAATAAAGTGACGAAAATTAGAGGGGTGATGAGTCATCATCACTATTAGAAAACCTTAGAAGAGAAAAACAAGTGTCCCTAACTGGAGAGACAAGTGGTTTCCTCTCAACAAGAGAGGTGTCAATGAAAGAAATGTTTATTCAATTATTTTGGAAAGAAGAGTCTCTTTTTTTTCACCCATCTGCTGTAAAAAATTTATGTTTTTTTTACCAGTTGTTGTGGCCGATGTCTTTTTTTAGGCTCTCTTGCCTTTGGCTAGAGATTTTTTTCTGGTTTCTGGTACCAATGGCTTTGTTGTTCCTATCATCTGCTATGATTCAATTTTTTGGGTTGAATGGAATAGAGCAAAACTAGATAAGGAAGGGTAAAATGTGGACATGGAATTGTCTTCCTCAAGTACTGAGCAAGTGACCAGGTAGGCACCAATTATTATATTACTCCATGAAACATTGAATATGGTTAGAATGTGAATTAAGATCATGAATTATATGTTAGAAATGAATTGTTTCCTGTTGTTGTGTTATTATTTCCTTTGTGAGAGTCAGGAGAATTGGGTAAGAGTACCCACAGAACTCCATAACTACTATGTGGATGAATAAGAGTAAATGCGTTCAGACATATGTTCTATTCAGTGTTGTGTATAACTATGAATAAGTGTTGTGTTTAACTGTGGATGGTTGAGTAAAATGGTTAAGTGTTGTGTTAAATGTGTGATGTTGAATGAAATTGCATGTGTTGTGTTCTTCCCTAGTCCCCTTGTGTTTTCCCCTAGCTTGGGGGTGGACAGTTTATGTCGTAAGCTGGGAGGTGAGCATCCCATTGGCTACACCTCAGAACAAATGGCTCATGTGCAGGTTTGGCAGGTTGCTAGGAAGAAAAGAAATACATGTGCAACTAGCTGCTCATTTGAGGCCCTGAAATGATATATAGATGCTTGTGTAAAAAAATTATGTCGTGTTACTTGTCATGTTCACCTTCTTGAAATAGGAACAAATTGTAGAACTAAATTGTGTAATGAATTGCATATTCTCTTTGAAGCACTTCGATGCCGTGAGACTTGTGTCGACACATTCCCAGTCAAACTCTCTCAATTTGGGAAGTAGTGCTTGAGGTATCGCCCATTAACTGGTAATGGGACAAGTTCCCTAGATAGAGAGCTAACACAAAAGGTGTTTTCTCCAAGGATCTCAGCAATCTGGTAAGGTCCTAACCATAATTTGTCAAATTTGGAATGGTTTCCCTTCCTCTCTTTAGCTTTATCCCACATGAGAACTATGTCACTGATTCTAAAGGATTTGATGGTAGCCCTTTTATCAAACCATGTCTTAACTACCCCTTGGTGTCTGACAAAGTGCTCTAGAGAAGCATCCCTATTTTCTTCTAGGTTCAGAAGGTTTAGTAATCTGGCTTCTATTTTATCTTCAGTCCCTAAATAATCCCTAATGAATTGTAAAGTTGGAATTTTTAGGTCACAGGGAAGATAGGGTTTTGCCTATAGACCAATTGGTAGGGAGAGGTGCCCAATGAGGATTTTACTCAGGTTCTATCAGCCCATAATGCAAACTTAAGTTTGTTATGCCAGTCCCTAGGGTTCTTTTCCAACAATTTTTTGATAACACCAATCATATTCTTATTTGTTGATTTAGAAACACCATTTCCTTGTGTTTAGGTGAAAATTAGATTTGTTAAAGTTCTAGTTTTTAGATGCTTAAATCCTCCTTTCCACCTTACATTCAAGGATTTAGGGTCAAGTGATGAGCACTATCATACCCTAGGCCACTTGCAGATGTAGGGAAACTTAGATTAGGGAATTTAATTACTAATTTTCCTTCTCTTATGTCCAATTAGCCATTAAAACCCTAATTATGCAAATATGGCAACAAATTGGTGAAAGACGGAAAAAGCTCTTGCAGACAGGAATAAAATATCAAATCACATAATACCTTTTTTTGGGGTTCTGAAGTGGAACAGTCGGGGACACTGGAGCGGGCACCCAAGTCCAAGGTACCTGCTTTTTCACAAGATCCAAACCTCCTTCCAACACTGATCAACCCTGTAACTTCTATTTTTGGAGATCTGTCTGCAAAGGACACTAGATCGAGTGCCCAAGTCCTAGAAGTGCTCCTTTGTCTGACTTTTCTTCAGATCCCAAATCCTTGATGCCTGCAAATCCTTCATGCAACTCCACTTTTCCCAAATACGACACTTGTAACCTGCAATCACAAGACTTGGTTTTGGGGGTTGTGATGTTTATAGGTTTGCCTCAGTCAAGCCCCAGAGGACACTTAAGTCTCTGAACACCGTTGTCAAATAAAAGAGTGCATGCCCTTGTGAAGCAGAGGCAAAAACCAAAGGAATCAATAATGAAAACACAATATTATGTCACCTTCTAGTGAAGCTCTCATGGAGGAAGATGCTCTTCATGCCATGAGGAGATTGATGCTCAAATATGCAAATATCAACACACAAAACACACAAGTCTGCTCTTGCAACATAATAGAAGCCTTAAATCACCTTGAGAACACTTGAACATCACAATTGCTATCTAATTGAAATATAGTTTACAAATGAATGTCTAAGCTTGCTTATATATGCAACTACAAGCACTCCCGCCAAGATTTTAAAAATCAAACTTTACCGTGTCGGCAAAATAACCAAATAACGGTCATAAACTGACACCCAGAAATTAGGGCTGCCCCAAAATAGGGCAGGACTAGGGCGTGGGCGCCCAAGTCCTCCCCCCCTATTTTGGAAAGGGTATAGCTCAAGGGGTCCACCTAGGTCCAATTTGTCATGGAACCTAGGTCTCATTCCATTGGGATGCCAAAATATGAACTAAAATGTCCTAAATGCACTCTAAAGACCCGGGAGCTAAATCTTATGAGGGAAAAGCCCCCAAGGGGACATTTTCTGACGTTACATTTAGCCCCCACTTTAATGTATGTATAAACGCAAGGCCAATACATATATTAAAGTAAGGTCACAAACACAACAAAAACACCAAGCATGGAGAAGACACACCAATCACATAGGAGACAGTAACAGGCACGCAAAACACGGAGAAGACGGTTACAGTCATGCAGAACACGAAGAAGATAATCAATGCATAGAAGACACATTAATGCATGGAAGACATAAATGATATCTTTTCTTTTCTTTTTCTCATATATATGAAATGCAAATGCAAGTACTAGAAAGTAAACAAACCTCCCATAATACAGGATGCACTACCATAAGGTGTAGGTCTCTGTATAAATGGGGCAACACACACGCAATACACGCAAAACCTCCCAAAATGGAGGAAGCGCTACCTGAAGGTGCTGGTCTCTGCATATGGGGCAACAAACACGCCATACAAAACAAGCATGCCAAAACACACACTTGAAGACACAGAGAAAACACGGCAAACAAGTGATGGAGTGTACCTATTTCTAGGTCCAACACCATCTCAGGCACATTACAGGCACACATCGATGATTGGGCTTCGCTAAAACAATTGCCGAAGACACGCTTAAGGGTTGAGTTAGTCACAGAACCGCTCCCCGCCTCCGTAGAGGACTTTTGAAAATGATAGGATGATGCAATCTTCTCTGAGAAATACACCATCCCCGCCTTCGTTAAGGGCTTAAGATAAAAAGGATATACGTGATATTCCGCCTCCATAGAGGGCTTACATGATTGATTGATTGATTGCAAACATACTCAGGATGCACGATGCACTACTCTAGGGCGCAAGTCTCTGCATCTGAGGTCAAACACATTGCTAACATCTATAACATACAACTTACCTTATATATGCCCCCACCTTAAGGTGGTTGATATTAGTTATTGATATCAAGCACATTAAAGTAGGAAGAAAACACACAAGGGAACATCAACTTTCGCAAAGCCCATGCCCCCCTAAGGTGACATGTACTTTACGATCGCCAAATGTTCCCACAAACACATCCCTACAAGAAACATGTTAGTGTCTACAACATCATGATAAACAACAACATCAATGCATATGATTAACCACACAAAGAGCCAAGGCTATACAATGAATTCAGAGTTCGAGGATAACCATGAGGCTATATCATGAAGCTCTCTGAATCAAGTACTGCCAAGGCTAGATTCAAAGGCAAACAAAGGTGCATGGAGCAACAATATTGTTAAGGTTTGTAAATGCGATAGAAACATTATGAAATTCACTACGTGAAAAGCACGAGTGCTACCCATCATCATATTAGGAACTAAGTCCATTTTTTGATTTCTCTCGAAAGGGACACTAGGTCCGCATCAGTATAAATGTTTGTCATCATCTGCCCGCTAGATGGAAACACTAGAGGAAGGGAAACAATAAATAAGAGAGGAGAAAACAAGTATCTTAGGGAGAATCACATAGGAGGGTGCCCCCAAGTCACCAACCACGACGCTATGTCCATAAGACACAACACACAACAATGAAATTAGAGAGAGAACAATATAGAAGAATGATGATACAAATAGAAGAAGGTCACAACAGAGGCGGTCTCCTAGTATCCCGAACCTTACGGGAGAATCTGAGGTCATCCCAGGAGGCCTAAACAACATATAACACATCACAGGGGAAGCACATCATGAGAGAGATAAAGGGTTAGAGATACTTACCTGTAGGGCCCCTTTCAGGTTAGAAGTTGTCTATAAGCAAATCATCGTCGTCATCTTTCCACTCCCTAATGTTGGAGGATAGTGGGACATAAGGTACCATAGTCAAATACATATCTTGCTCATCATGTTGTTCGTCATTAGGATCATTATTGTTTGGTTGAATGTTGGGATTGATGTTTTCTTGTTGAGAGGCAAGGTTTATAGCATATTCTTATCTTCTTTTTCTTCTTTCTCTTGCTTTTCTATTTCGTCTTCTTTTACCACTTATCTCTTGTAAGATATGGCTATCCTCTTTCATGGGCTTGTGCAAATTACAAGATGAAGCACCGGGATCAAACCTCATTTGTCACGGTAGAACATTTTGTTGTTGACAACGACCTCCTGATCCTTGTAAGGATTTTGGGGGAGGAACCTCAGCATAGGGACCTTGTTCTTTTGGTCTAAAGTTCTCTTCACATGCGGGTTGTTTATCTTTTGTATTTTCTTGTGAAGGAGGACTAGGTGCTGGATATAATAGTTTTGCTTTGTAATTTCTATAGCTCAAAAATGTAAAGTCTATTCGTAGCTCTAATTTTTTGCTAGTATTTTTGTTGCAAAAGTAATCTAATGTGAAGTGTTGTTGTGTAGTTGAAGGTTTGTATGCATTTCGATGAATGACATGCACTTGTCCATTCAAAGGAAATTTAACACATTTATAAATAGTTGAAGGAACCTCTTTCATAACCTTTAACCAATGGATTCCAAGTTTTGTATCTAAGGTATCAGAATCAGGGGTAATATCAAACCATTGTTCAACATGTTTCTCAAAGATAGCTACTAACAATGATATCTTACCCAATGGTTTCTTTAAAGTTCCCGTATGTGTCTTAATCATCAAGTTCGAAGGGTTATAGGGACCCTGTATTAATTGATTCAAAAAGAGGAATTTTTCAGAGGCAACATTAGTTATGAAATTAGGATCAATAAGATTTCCCTCCGCATTCTTTCCCATTATTTTCACGGTGATGTAAAGAGGTTCTTCAAATTCACCGATTGTTCTATCATGAGGTGTAAAGACAATTTCAGGTTCAGGAGCCTTTCTTTTCATATAAGGTATAGGAGGGAACCTATTTTTTCCATTGTGATAAGAGGCCATGTTTATATGCTCAAATCAATGCCAAATCAGATTTTGAAAGCTTTTCAAAATTGGTTCAAAAGATAAGAGCAAAAATAGCCTAAAATTGTTGATTTTTTGATACTTTTTCAATGCCAATGAATGAAACAAAGGATGTTGTAAGGATTTTGATTGAGGGAAGAAAGTTATATGTCTAATATCAGTCCAAAATAGAAATCTAATCACTCTCAACACACTCTTGATGCAAATCCAAGATAATGCCAAGTCAAAATATAGTGAAAATATGTCAAAATAGACACTTTGCACCAAAATTCAATGCAAAAGAGCATAACAAAGGGTGTTGTGAGGAAAATGATGATGGAAAGAGAATAATATAAGTAAAAATAGCAACTTTATTCAAAAATACCCAACAGAACACGCTTTTAGTGCCACTTAAGGTAAAACCCTAGTGAAAATATAGCAAAAAGAGGCTATTTTTCACGGTTTTTCAATTCCAAGACCTAGAAAAAGAGATGATGTAATGAATATCAGGAGGTATAGAAAATAATATCAATGATATCAGTCACATCAATCCATAAAATTGATCACAATACAGTTGAAGTGAAAACTAGGTCAAACCCTAGGGCCAAAATAGCCAAAATGTGTAGTTTTTTGCAAAATTTTCACTGCAAGAGCCCGATAAAAGGGTGTTGTGAAGATTTCTATGAGGGGAAGAAAATTATTACCCCAATGATAGAAAAATAATGTCAAAATACCTTTCACAACACACCTACGGTGCAAGTTTACAAAGTCGATAAGGCCAATTTTAGTGAAAATTGTTGTTTTTGAAGCCCTAGGTTTGAGATTTTGGGATAAAATTCTATGTGAATGCTTTGAAGTTTGATTTATGATGAAATTGACTTACTCTCAGATCTGAAAATGATTTTCAAGCCTTAACATGCAAAATGCCCATGCAAATTTAATGAAAATGCATCAAAATTGCTAGTTTTTGTTAAAATTTTCTATGTAAAAATGCAAATATTTTAAATCTAAATGCAAATTTAGACTAAAATTAAAGACTACAGCCAAATGAAAATTTTAATGAGCCTCTAAAATTAGTAAAAAAATATGATAAAAGATTTTGCCTACTAACCCTAGATTTTGGAATTACTAGGTTATATAAAATTGTCAAAATTTCCACAAAACCCTAGCAATTAAATGATAAAAATGCAATGTAAATTTCTGATTTTTGGATTTTTCTGTAGTTTATATCAAATCTGATGCGAAAATCATGAATTAGGAAAATTTAGGAAGAGCTGATGCAATTTAGTAAGCCAAACAATGCAAATTGTTTTGTATTTTTCAAAATTTTCATTTTTTAAAAAATTTTCTCAATACAATGAAATAAATGACCAAATTAATGAATGAAATCAATGCAAATCTGAAGAAAAACACACAGAAAGTTGTAATTTAATTCCAAAAACACGGGTTCACCAAAATGTTTAGGTGAAAATTGGATTTATTAAAGTTCGAGTGTTTAGATGCTTAAATCCTCCTTTCCACCTTACATTCAAGGATCTAGGGTCGAGTGACGAGCACTATCATACCCTAGGCCACTTGTAGATGTAGGGAAACTTGGATTAGGGAATTTAATTATTAATTTTCCTTCTCTTATGTCCAATTAACCATCAAAACCCTAATTATGCAAATACTACAACAAATTGACGAAAGACAGAAAAAGCTCTTGCAGACAGGAATAAAATATTAAATCACAGAATACCTTTTTTTGGGGTTTCGAAGCAGAACAGTCAGGGACACTGGAGTGGGTACCCAAGTCCAAGGTACCTACTTTTTCATGGGATCCGGACCTCCTTCCGACATTGATCAGTCTTGTAACTCCTATTTTCAGAGATCTGTCTACAGAGGACACTGGAGCGAGCGCCCAAGTCCTGGAAGTGCTCCTTTGTCTGACTTTTCTTTAGATCCTGAATCCTTGATGCCTACCAATCCTTCCTGCAACTCCATTTTTCCCAAATGCGACACCTATAACCTGCAATCACAAGACTTGGTTTGGGGGTTGTGGTGTTTAGAGCCTTGCCTCAGTCAAGCCCCGGAGGACACTTAAGTCTCTGAACACCATTGTCAGATAAATTAAGAGTGCGTGCCCTTGTGAGGCAGAGACAAAAACCAAAGGAATCAATAATGAAAACACAATATTATGTCACCTTGTAGTGAAGCTTGACAAGGGTCATTGTACCTCATCATTTAATCATATTTTAGATGTCAAATCCAGGGTTGTGTCCTCGGCTATCTACAATTAGGAATTCTATAGTTACTAGTTTTCTCTAGCTAATTCTAATAACTTTTACTAATTTAAAGAGATTGATCTATCTACTTACTAAATAAATTCAAAGAATGTTGAAAACATAATTAAACAGTAAATTACTTAAAGCAAATCTATAAACTGCAACATGCATCTATTTATCAAAATCAGTAAGTATTCTGTGAAGCAAAATCTGAAATGACAAAACAATGGTACTAGCCTTCTGCCTTGGTGGTGAGAGTGGGCCCTTACTCCACACCCTTAGGGCTGAAAACTACAGTAAGGAATCAACACAAAAGAATAATATCACAACTTAATTTAGTCTAATTCCATTCGCTTTGTATTCAAAGAAATATTGATATCAAAATGAGATTACAGAAATTAGAATAATAATTGCTTCCTTTTCTACTTCTTCTGTAAGTATATATAAAATTAGTGATGAGATATCACTTATCTTATCTACTAGTTCTTCTATGAGATGACATCTATCTCTTTATTATACTATCTGTCTAACTACGAAAAATACCCATGCAATAAAAATAGATTGAGTGGAACAGAAGTCCACTCTGAATCTAAGTTTGAGTCTTAATATATTTGGGTAGTGAGGCCCTAAAAATATGGATATTAAATTAGTTTTATCAGTAACTCATGCAAAAACTAAAAAGAGATAAAAAAATCCCAGCAGTTAACTATAGATTGCCCTTAATCACTCAGGTGATGATTTGAGTAATACCAAGGGTATCACGATCACTACTGAAAGTGTCTGACCGACAGCTGTGCTAGAAATCTGCTCTGCTCTAAAGAGGCGCCAGAGATGTATGTCTCTGTCTGCAACTCTAGAGATATATTGTCTATAGCTCTGAGATATAATTGTGGCCTTCTTTCTCAGCTCCGAAGATGCTCTAGACTTCAGTCCAGCTCCAGAGATGCTTTTCCTCTCTACTTCAAAAATTTTGATGTCGTGGTATTCTAATATTATCTTCGGAGATCATTAGGACTACCTCCGGAGATGCACAAAATTGCCAACCCGAACATCTATACCTATTGATTCAAAAAGAGAAGCTTTTCTGCATATTTCCATCAATTCCATGCACATTAGTCCTTGAATCAGAAATCATGATCTTAAGTAATTCATCTCCTATTAATCATTATTTAGAACAATCTTGCTAGCCTATTCAGGTGTAGTCATCAAGAAGATGAAATTAGCAAGGAGAAAAAGAGAGGTAAAGAGATGTATTTCATGGGTGCTACCTGGCACTCATCATCCCCCCATACCTAAGGTTTAGCAGGTCCTCCTGCTTCTCATAATCTAGACTTATTTCGGTGGAGTAGCCTGTCAGTCAAGCTGTAATCTTGTGCATAGGTAGTCCAAGTGGTGCAGTTGGTATTACTATTTCCCCTGTACTGATCAACCTGTTTCAACCACTCCTACAACTTCTCATCTTCCATCTTCTTAGCCCAGATAGGTAGTGGCTCAATTATGAGAGGGGGCCTGAAACGCCCACCTATCCACTCTTGTTTATGTTTATCCATCATTTTGGATATTAACCTTGCCTTCCTCATAAATAACCTTAAGTTCGCAGGGGTTACCACTTCTCTCATTTTCTGCTCTGAGGTCAGAATGTTCCACCTTTTCTTTGCTATTGCAAGCATTGGATTAGCTGAATTGTTCATAAAAAGGCCAAAATCAATGGAACACTCTTGCAGATTTTTTAGGTATAATGGCAAAATTTTGTTCTAACTTTCAGGGTGATAGACATATGCCCTAAATTGGACCTCAAAAGCATGAGGGTTTGGACACTCCTTTCTGATGAAAATATTTGTTTATGTATCCTTCTTGAGGTGAGCCTCCATTTGCTCATTCCAAAACTGATGATTCCTCATCGTTGACATGAATGCTTTGAGTTGGCAATCCCCTACAAAATAATTAAGAATGAAGGTCATGTTAGAAATGAAAGCAACACTACTTCAATGGAAATCTAATTCAAATAAATTTTAGCAATCTTTTAAGTGTGCATTAATAATGGAGATTGTAACAAAACATAAACCCACAATACAGAAATATACCAGAAGCAGAATGAATTACATAACACAAGTGTTTAACGTCGAGAAAACCCTTTCAGGTAAAAAACTCCACCAAGAAAAGAGGCCAAGTTGTATTATCTTCACAAAAGGAGATTACAAATACATTCACTTCCTCTGTCCTTCAACCTTCACTCTAGAAGAACCTAGGTACCTGTAAACTGTTATATCCTTCTCATCTACTATGCTATGGTTTATATAGAATTTACACAACCTCAAGACATTAATTGACTTCTTACAAGCCCATAACACATGTCAAGAGTCAACAACACAACCTTGGGCGTCCATGGCCAAGAATAGGCTCTTACGGGGTCATAAATGTTGTCATACATGCATCCTACACTTGGGAAAAAGTGCCCATGCAAGATTGAATGCCTTGGGGCTAAAAATAGCCACTTACAACATCTTATGATGCGTCATATGCTATTATTAGTGTCATAGATTCTTATGACAAATTATAGTTGTCATAGAATCTCTTACACCTTCTTACATCATCTATGACGTGCGTCATAACACTAAAAATAGATTATTCCTCCACATGTGCAGCCCACTTTGACCAATTACCATTTATCATAGTAAATGACATCCCGTAACTACTGCTAGTAACTCCGAGACTTACCATGTAGTAACTTCGTAATTACCGTGGAGAGTAAATAATTTTTACCACTGTCGGTGAAACTTGTACATCCCTTATGGGCAATTACAAATAATAAATGGAATAATACAATATTGGGATTTATAATGTTAATGGCACCTTATCCCAACATTCTCCCACTTGACATTATACATTGTAAATAAACTCATAGGAAATCAAATGAAAAATAATCAGGCACTAGAAATAAGGCCCATGGCCTCTCTGCACCACACCAACTTCTTTGTGCTCACAGGCTTGGTCAATGAATCTACAACATTCTCCTGAGTGTCTATCTTCTTTAGCTCAATGTCTCCATTTGCAAGCAACTCTCAAACAAAGTGATACTAAACATCAACATGCTTAGTCTGAGCATGATACATGGGATTCTTGGCCAAACAAATAGCACTCTGACTATCACAACTAATCTGAATGATCCTGCAATCAAAACCAATACCTGTACACAGTCTCCTCAACCAAACTACCTCCTTAGAGACATGAGTAGCAGCCATATACTCTGCTTCTGTAGTGGACAAAGCAACTGTGGGCTGCCTCTTACTCATCTGACTCACTGCACCTCCAAACAGAGTAAACAAATAGCCACTAGTGGACTTTCGACTATCCAAGTCACCTGCCCAATCTACATCAACAAAACCCTGTATGTCCAAAGATTTATCAGCACTATTAGTAATAAAATAAACCAAACAATGATCAGGAGTACCTGTAAGATATTTAAACACCATCTTCGCATAGTTCCAATGTTGTCTATCAGGGTTAGACATAAATCTGCTCAAAACTCCCACTGCTTGAGCAATATCTGGTTTAGTGCAAACCATTGCATACATCAAACTCCCTACAACACTAGCATATGGCACATTATACATATTCTCAAGATCATCCTCATTCTTTGGACACATATCTAATGAAAGTTTAGTACCAATGGGTAAAGGAACTCTAACTGGGTTACAATCCTGCAAACTAAACCTCTGCACAATAGTATTCACATACTTACTTTGTGACAACCAAAGCTTTCTGTTAACTCTATCCCTCCTGATCTCCATTCCCAAAATATACCTTGCAACACCAAGATCCTTCATCTCAAATGCACCTGAAAGTTGGGCTTTAAGCTCACTGACCATACCCTTAGTATTGCTAAAAAACAACATGTCATCAACATACAAAGCAATAACCAGTATAGAATCATCAACACAATGAATGTAAACACAATGATCCTCCTCGCTTCTAACAAAACCCAATTTCAAAACAAATGAATCAAAATTTTGATACCACATTCTGGGGGACTGTTTCAAACCATAGAGAAACCTCTTTAACCTGCAAACCCAATGTTCTTTTCCTTTTACCTCAAAACCTGTAGGTGGTTGCATATAAATTTCTTCTTCAAGATCTCCATGCAAGAATGCAGTCTTAACATCCATTTTCTCAATCTCCTAATCATAAGCTGCAACAATGGATAAGAGAAATCTAATAGAAGTCAATTTAGCAACAGGAGAGAATATCTCACCAAAATCAACTCCCTCTCTCTAGGAGTAGCCCTTGGCTAACAATCTAGCCTTGTACTTCTCCAATGACCCGTCTGCTCCAAACTTCTTCTTGAAGACCCACTTACATCCTATGGCCTTTCTTCCTTTGGGCAAACGAACAAGATCCCAGGTGTTATTAGAGTCTAAAGCCATCATCTCCTCTTGCATGGCTAGTTGCCAAGACTCACTATCATCTGCAGAAATAGCTTCCCTGTAGGATCTAGGTTCATTGTTAGTACTTAATAAAGCATATACACAATGAAAATTTGGTGGGTTATACCTGTCAACTGGATTCCGTTGTCTTGTGGATCTCATCAAGGGTGGAGTAAGAGACTCTACTTGTTCTTTTGCATGATCATTTGTACCAACTTCTTCTGTCACAACAGATTCATCTTCATCAGAACTACTCGAATCTTCTTCTTCTTCTTCACCCCCTAATCCATCATTTTGTTCTTCTTGAGGTGCATCTTGCTTCTCTAACTCAAAGTGCACTCTCTTTACCTTTTCATCTTTTTCTTTTGGCTGCTCAGGTTCAAAAATAGCTCTAAGTTCCCTGAAAATTACATCTCTAGAAAAGATAATCTTGCGGGTTAGTGGATTCCAAAGCTTATAACCTTTTACATTATCACCATATCCAATGAATGTACATTTTTCAGCCTTTGGATCCAACTTGGATCGCTTTTCCTTAGGCACATGAACAAAATCCTCACAACCAAAAACCCTTAAATGTGAAACAGAAGGTTTCTTACCTGTCCACACTTCATAAGTTGTCAAATCAAGAGCCTTACAAGGAGATCTATTTATCAAGTAGCAAGTAGTACACACAGCCTCTGCCCAAAAGCATTTATCCAACTGTGCATCACTAAACATACTTCTAGCCCTTTCCATAATTGTTCGGTTCATCCTTTCTACAACACCATTCTATTGTAGTGTATACAGAGTTGTCTTTTGTCTGATTATACCTGCATGCTTGCAAAACTCATCAAATTCCTTAGAGCAATATTCCCCTCCATTCTCAGATCTTAATATTTTTATCTTTAAACTTGATTGGTTCTCTACTAAGACTTTGAATTCCTTAAACTTAGTGAAAACTTCAGATTTATGCTTCATAAAATAAATCCATGTAAATCTAGATACATCATCAATGAAGGTTACAAAATAATGAGATTTTCCAATAGATTCATTATCCACAGGTCCGAACACATCCGTATGAATAATTTCTAACTTCTCTTTTGCTCTATTGCTTCCTGAAGGAAATGATTTTTTGTTTTGTTTACCAAACACACAATGCTCACAAAAATCAAAGTGCTCATCAAAATAAGAGAAACTGTCCAACAAATTTTTATTCTTAATAGTTTTCAATATATTATTGCTTGTGTGGCCCAATCTACGGTGCCACAACATACATGTATTTTCAGTAGTGGCCTCAGATACATAGGAGGCATTACAAACTATAGTGGCTTCAAGCTTAAACAAGTTCCTGAATCTCTTCCCTTTCGCTACCACCAAGTTCCCTCTCACCAATCTTTCCTTTCCCGACAATCGGATATGTAGAGTTGTCACCAAGGTAGATATTACCTCCATCATATTCTTCATATGAGGAGAACCATTCCTTATGCGGAGTCATATGAAATGAGCATCTTGAGTCAATCAACCAGTGATCATTAGAAACAAGATTACATGCAGAAAGTAAAACTTCTTCACCTGCATTCGAGGACTTATCCGAAGCACTCTCCCACTGTTTCTTGGGATTGTTGCACTCCTTCTTCACATGTCCCCTTTTGCCACAGTTTCAACACTTAACTTTGTTCTTTTTACTAGGAGTCTTAGACCGGCCCTTGGACTTGTCCTTAGCCCCTTTCTAATCTCCTTTAGGTCCTCTTTCCTTAGACCTTCCCCTGACACTGAGAGCATCCCCTGAACTATCTGAACTCTTCTTCCTCAATTCCTGTGACAGTAGCACTGAAACAAGAGCATCCAACTTCAGATCCATGAGGTTAGTAGTGATAGCAAGGATAACATTCTCCCAAGACTCAGATAAAGAACAAAGAAGTAAGACATATTTATCTTCCTCACTAACCTCAACATCTACTAAATCAAGATGACTCACTAACAAATTAAAAGAATTTAAATGCTCTGCAACTGATTCACCTTCTCGCATTTTCATGGAAAACAATTTTCTTTTTAAATAAAGTTTATTTACCATACTCTTGGCTTGATAGATCTCACCCAACCATTTCCACAACTTGTATGTTCCTTTGCGACATTCAACAGGATAGAGTCTGAAAGACACAACCGGATGGTTCCTCGTGCCTTCTTATCCAGTCTATCCCACTCATCTTGAGAGACATCGTCAAGTTTGTTCTCTTTTTGGATAGCCAACCATTGGTTTCTTTCTTCCAACAAATCTTCCATTTTCAGCTTCCACAACTCATACCCTTTTCCATTGAACTTTTCAATGTCCAATTGAGAGGTTGATGCAATGGTGGATGCAGCCATAATAACAACACAAGATCTGCAAAACAAACACAACCAAATCTCCCACTGCAGCTACAGCTTCCACACTACCACCCAAGAGTCAAAGTTGGCTAGGCTCTGATACCAAATGTTAGAAATGAAAGCAACCCTACTTTAATGGAAATCTGATTCGAATAAATTTCAGCAATCTTTTAAGTGTGCATTAATAATGGAGATTGTAACAAAACATAAACCCACAATACAGAAATATACCAGAAGCAGAATGAAGCACATAACACAAGTGTTTAACGTCGAGAAAACCCTTTTAGGTAAAAAACTCCACCAAGAAAAGAGGCCAAGTTGTATTATCTTCACAAAAGGAGATTACAAATACATTCACTTCCTCTGTCCTTCAACCTTCACTCCGACAGAACCTGGGTACTTGTAAACTGTTATATCCTTCTCATCTACTATGTTATGGTTTATATAGAATTTACACAACCTCAAGACATTAATTGATTTCTTATAAGCCCATAACACTTGTCAAGAGTCAACAACACAACCTTGGGCGTCCATGGCCAAGAATAGGCTCTTACGGGGTCATAAATGTTGTCATACATGCATCCTACACTTGGGAAAAAGTGCCCATGCAAGCTTGAACACCTTGGGGCTAAAAATAGCCACTTACAGCATCTTATGACGTGTCATATGCTATTATTAATGTCATAGATTCTTATGAAAACTTACAGTTGTCATAGAATCTCTTACACCTTCTTACAGCATCTATGACGTGCGTCATAACACTAAAAATAGATTATTCCTCCACATGTACACCCCACTTTGACCAATTACCATTTACCATAGTAAATGACATCCTGTAACTACCGCTAGTAACTCTGGGACTTACCATGCAGTAACTCCGTAATTACCGTGGACAGTAAATAATTTTTACCACTGCTGGTGAGACTTGTACATCCCTTATTCGTAATTACAAAAAAAAAATGGAATAATACAATATTGGGATTTACAAGGTTAATGATGGGTCAGTGCAAGAAGTTGGGTCCACTTTGTGGCCAAAAAGTGGAAGTGTTTTCCCTAATTTTCAGAATTTGTCACATTTGACCTTAAAATTTGAAGCACTTAGAGATGGAATCTTTAAAAAAGTCACTAAATATAAAATGTAGTACTCAGAGTCTAGTTTCCAAATATGTAATTTTTTTTAATACCCAAATGATACAAATTAATTTTCAATAGGCATTTCTAAAAATGACTATTTAAAAGTCACTTTTTTTTAACCATACCATGCACGTGTACGGCCAACATAATTTGACCTAAATAAAATTATTTTTCAAAATCCTTTTGGGAAAAGATGTGTAGTACAGTGAAGTTTGATGAGGATATTTTTTTATAATTTTTTTCCAAATATTTTTTTTTTATTAGTTTTTTATTAGGCCTAATTGCTACTTTTGAAAACCCCTCGTGTACGGCCAACATAATTTGAGCAAAAAAAATCATAAAATTAATATTTTTTTTCATTGTGTAAAGAATGATGTGTAGATTGATTACATATTATTTTTTTTTTTAAATTTAAAAAATAAAAGTTATTAAAAAAATACAAACACCTGTCATTTCAAGTTTTTGGACCAGTTTGGTCATAAATTAAATAATAAATAGAAAAGCAAGTCCAATCCAAAAAAAAATTACATATTTGTAAACTAGACACTATGATCTGTAATGGGTTTTAATTTCATAAAAAAATTCAGAAAAAAATGTCATCAGCCATATAGGTGAAGTCAGTCTTTCCTCTGGTTCTGTACTTAGAGAAATACTTGCAGGTCCAAGGCTCAAGGTCGGCTACCCATGCCTTTCCCGAGCCTAAAACAAAACCAAAAGCATGGGTGTGAAAATCAAAATTTTAGAAACATGTATCCGTTTTAAAATGGGTACCCGTTCTAGAAAATAATAGAAAACAAAACGGGTACCCGTTCTAAAAAATAATAAAAAACAAAATGGGTACTTGTTCTATAACGGGTACTCATTTCTAAAAATAGTAAAAAATAAAATGGGTACCCATTCTATAAAACAAAACGGGTACCCGTTCTAGGCTCAGGTGCCCGTACCTAAACGGGTACCCGTTTTCTTTAAAACGGGTACCCATTCCTGTCGGGATTTTTTTTTGCACGACACTTCCCCTATATGTGGACCCATTTTCTTGCTTTTACCCTAACACCTTATCCCAACAAGTCATATCGTCAACATAGAATCCATGCAGATATAATTCACACAGAAAATTTTTGTCGTCATTAGAACTCCTTGTATAGGCTTCCATGAACCCCTTTGTTGTTTATGTGCTCTCAGGCAGATCAGATAGGACTGAAGACAACTTTCTTTGTAGGACCCTTTCTTGTAAAAACATAGCATAATTAGAACTTGGAGGCCTGCAAGATAAAATCTCAGAAGAAATGGAGGCTATTTGAATGACTTTTTCCTCCAAGGTTTCTACTCTTTTTGTAATGGCAGTAACTGCCCTCTGTAATTGCAACATAGGCTTAGAAGCCTCATATTCTCTACATCTCTTTTCCCAATGAAACAAGGCCTTAGGAATATCAATGGGGATTGGACCCACATATGGATTTATTTATACCTCCTGTTCACTAGTTGCCCCTGGGCCAGCTAACTCATGAATATATTCCTCTTGATCATCTATTTTGTTGTTGGCCCAAGTCAATTATTTATCTTGGCTCTGTACTTCTCAATTAATGTTGCAATTACTATGAGACCATTGTCTCTAGCCTTGGTAAGATCAGAAATACTTTGTACTGCCTCTATATCCTTTTCCTTCATGATTTTAGTTGTCTCAGTCTTCTGGGCTTCCAATTCTGCTTCCCTCTCCTGAATTATTTGGTCTTTGCTCTGGAGCTTTGTTTGCAGTTTTTCAATTACCTGTTTTTGCTCCATTTCTATCTCCATTCTGACCTTCTTGAGGTTAGTGATAATCAATTTTTTCCCCCATATTGATCTCTTTAGATTATCAATTTCTTCCAACATTTTCTGCTCTTTTGAAATCTCAATATCCTCTTGATCAGAGGGGTGAGAGAAAATTCATGTCTCTTCTCTGTTTGCTGCACATCAGGGTCTTCCATAGCCATTTGTCTTGCACTATTAGCTACACCCAATTGCTCTATTTCATCTTTCCCTATAGCCTCCTTGTCCTGAGGTTCTTCTTGGGTTTTCTCTGTTTCTGCTGGCACTGATGAAGGCCCATCTTTCTCCTTAGAAGTTCTGAAACCCAGAAGCACTTCAACTAGGAGAGCAGTATCTTTCTCAGTTTGGGAGAGCTACCTTTTTCTTTTGCTTCTCCATAGCATAGGTGGGGCAAGTGCCTCTAGAGAAGGTATCTCATCCTCAGAATCTGAGGAAACAGTAAAAGTATGCCTGTGTTCTGTCTCCGAAGCAGGAGATTGTTCTGAAGTTAGACTTGAACCTAGATGGATAGATGGTTTTAGGGAAACTTCTCTCAGTCTTTTCTTTCTCACTAGAGGGATCTCATCGGAATCATGAGATGCTTCTTCAGCCCAATAGTGTATTCTAGAGTCAGCTTTCTCTGGGGTTTTCTTTGCTTTCTATTCTGACCTCTCCCCTGTTAGTCCCTTAGGAGAAGATTCCTTCGCCAGAGTCATCTTCCTCCTAGCTGAGTGAGTCATGTATGGAGTTTGCTCAAGAGCAGGTTCTTTAACTTCTTTGCCTTTCTTCTTCCTATCAGAAATAGGGGTAGCAGATGAAGTTGCCTCTAGTGAGGATTTTTTTCCTTTTTCAATAGCTGGAGAGGAGGTTGAAGTTTCTATCTCTTCTCCTTGTTGGGTAGAGGAACCCTCACCCTCTTCCTATGCCCTCTTTGGCTCTCTGTCCTGGGGTTTTTGTTCAAGAAATGTCTGCCATAATTCTTCCCCATCAGCTTGAGATAGAAAGTGGTGTTTAACTATTAGAAAAATGAGGCCATGATGTTTCATAGGACCCTTGTTTTGTTGATATTTTTCTGCAGTTGCCCTAATGGCAGCGTACAAAAAGTTAGGAATGTTTATGCTGAATTCAGGGTGTCCATTCCCATGCCTCAGAAAAATCAACATTTTCATTATTGGTCCTAGAACTAAGGAAGATTGACCATCACATGTGAAATATTTCATCAGCCATGTAGCTACAAATTGCCAAGGGTTTGGAAGTGAGGACCTAAGAATTCCTTTAACCTCATTTTTATTTAAATGCAATTGTATTGCAGGGTCACCTTCAACAAAGAAATTCCTAATCAAATCAACATATAAAGTTTTCAGATGATAGAACCTCTCACCTTGTTCAGGCAACCCAGAAATATGACTAATAGTGGTTGCAGAGAGATTGATTTGAACTCCCCTTACAACTGTCTGATTGTCCCTCAAGTTTCTTAGGAACTCATCAACAATATCTTCTTGAAACCCTTCAAACTTTTTTAGAAATTCCAACCATCCTGCATTCCTCAGAATGTCTGCTGCAGCATCATCTTGCAAAAGGCCTATAGCACTTTCTGGTTCTAATTTCTTCTTAACCCCCATTTCTAAATTCTTTTCCTATCCTCTGTGCTTACAATTCTTTTGCACTTCGTAGGCTCCAGTGTTTCAGCTGACTCTCTTCTTCATGGTATGTTGCAGTTTTGAATGAGGATTATTATGTCAATTCGTTTAACGGCTTAGGCTTATGGAAAAAGAACTTAAAATTAGTTAGAGTGCTTATGCATTCATAATTGAAGCAGAGTGATGGGACACTCCGTAGGCATGGTGACAGTTCAGCAAAGATGGAGGCATGCATGAATTTGAGAAGGAAAATAATGGCAGGAGGACGTGTCATAATGACGGCACCCAAAAATAGAAATGACAAAACAATTGCTAATTAATGCTTAATTAAGAGAGAATTACCTAAACTAGTCTTAATGATGAGGGCGCGATGTACTTGGTTGAGATGTTGCGGTGTTGATGAGACTGGACACGACGTGGCACCTGAGCAGCTTGTTGTGGCATGAAATGACATCAATCATCTTTACTGTCATGCAACCTACAATCATTCCCGCTAAGTGGTTCAATAATCCATGTATTCAGGGTGACGTCAGTGCAGTCCTTGTAAGTACTCGTGCAAATGAGAGTAATGATTTCTCCCGAGATGCGTGTTGACTTCATCTTTGTTCCTGCCATAAAGTTGAGGATGAGTCATGACGACCTTATCAAATGACATCTCTACTTTATTTCCTGCAGAGGTGGGTCCCCTCCCACTTATTTATGGTTATGAATAACTCTTTATTGGTGGAGTGTCAGAGGTGCTCCTAGTTTGTGAGCGTCGGAGGTGCTCCTGATTTGCGAGCGCCAAAGGTGTGTTTGAGTAACTCCCAACACCTAATCACCTCCGTAGCTTGATTATTCTCATCTGGCATGAAGAAGGGAACTGCCATTTGTTGGTTTTCAATTCCCTTGGTCGAGAAAGATAGCCATTTACTAGTTTTCCATCTTCCTCTATTTTTTTTTTCAAAAGGCCGTCATTTTCTAGTTTTCAACCTTCTTTTTTTTCTCTTTTTTTTTTCAGAAGGCTGCCACTTGCTGGTTTTCAACCTTCTTCTTTTTCTTTTTTTTAACTAGTCCAAAACTGTGACAGAGGAGGTGTCCCCTGTATCAAAACACAAATCTTTGAGCAACTCTTCTTTAGTGGATGGTCTTTTATAGAGTCTGATTCAGTGACCATTTACTTAGAATGTGTCTGTGCTTCCATCAATAGGTTCCAATAGTACTGTCCCATTTTCAAAAACTTCGTTTATCTGATAAGGACCCTTCTAGTGAGTCTGTAGTTTTCCTTTAAACTCTTTGAATTTAGAATCATAAAGAAGAACCCAATCACCTTGTTGACATGTCATCCTCTTAATGTGTTGGTCATGCCATTGCTTTCTTTGATACTGAACTAGTTCTATTTACTGAATGGCCTCTGTCCAGATTTCATCCAACTCATTGAGTTGAAGAATTCTGTTTTGTTGGGCTATGGACAATGGTAGACAAATATCCAATGCAGTTTTAAGTGTCCGGAGTTCAAATTCTATAGACAGAATAGGATTTTTCCCATAAACTAATTCATATGGTGAGAACTTTGTTGTGGACTTCCAAGTGGTATTGTAAGCCCAAACTGCTTCAGGTAAATCTATTAGCCCAAACTTTTCTATTCATTGCCACTGTCCTTGTCAGAATATTCTCATGTTCCCTATTAGTTACTTCTACCTACCCATTGGCTTGAGGATGGTAAGGTGAAGATTTTATGTGCTTGACTTGATATAAATATGTGAATGCTCTGATTACCTGTGAATTAAACTAAGGTCTTCTATCTGAAACTATGGATCTTGGGGCTCCAAACCTCAAGAAAATTTTATTATAAAAGAAATCAACAACTTTCTCTTCTCGTGTAAATTGCAATGCTTGAACCTTAGTCCATTTAGTCACATAGTCTGTGCATACTAGAATATACTTCTTGCCTAATGATGGTGGAGAAATTGGTCCCACAAAGTCTAGACCCCACTGTTCAAATGGCTCCATCATTACTTGAGGATGTAGTAACATTACCTAGGTGAAGGTTGGTTGTCCCATCCTTTGGCACTGGTCACACTGCTGCACATACTTCTTAGTATCCTTATGAAGAGAGGGCCAGTAGTAACCAACTCCTAGGATCTTGTGGATAGTTCTGTGGGAAGAATAATGCCCACCCAATGGTTTATCATGACATGCTCTCAACACATCAAAAATTTCATCAGTTTTTAAACACCTGCGTAAAATGAAATCAGAACCACATTTAAACAACCTATTTAACCATTTGCAAGATAAGCTTTCCTTAACTAAGCGTTTTTCTATTTTGAGATAAAATGGGATGGATACAAGCCTATAGCTAAAATATTAGCTATGTCAGCAAACCAAGGTACAGTAGAGGAGAGAGCAAAAAGATGTTCATCTGGGAACCTGTCCTCTACTGGCTAGTTTTCTCCTCTTATATGCAATCTTGACAGAAAATCAGCAACCAAATTAAACTTGCCTGAATTATCAACTATGGTAATGTCAAATTCCCACAATAGCAATAACCACCTAATGATCCTTGCACCTACTATTGGCTTATTCATTAGGTACTTGATTTTTGCATGATCAGTATGTACAAATATTTTATATCCAGTGATATAATGCCTGAATTTGTTTATAGCATAGATGACTGCCAAGAATTCTTTTTCAGTTGTGGTGTAATTTCTTTCAGCAGAGGTAAGGTTTTTGCTTATGTAATAAATGGCATGTATACTCTCTCCTTCCTCCTTTTGTCCTAAAACTACCCCAATGGACTCATTTGAAGCATTAGTTTGTATGTGAAATGGTAAAGTCCAATTAGGTCCTCTCAAAATAGGTGTGATAGTAAGCTTCTCTTTTAGGGTTTCAAATGCTGATTGACAGTCTTTTGTCCATAAGAATTCTATGTCTTTGTTAAGCAAAGTAAACAGGGGGGTAGCTATTCTTCTAAAGTTTTCTATGAATCTCCTATAGTAGCCTGCATGACCCAGAAAAAACATCTGTCTGATTTTTGGGTGAAGATAACTGTCTGATCACTTCTATCTTGTTTTGATCCACTTTGATCCCATTTGCTGAAATTTGGTGTCCCAATACAATTCCTTCCTCTGCCGTCATGAAGCACTTTTCATGACTCAGGGATAATTATTTTTTTCTCACAGCATTTCAGTACTTTCTCAAGGTTTGTGAGAGCTTCTTCAAAATTGTCCCCATACACAGTAAAGTCATCCATATAGACCTCCATACACTCATTAGCTAATTTAGCAAAAATGCCTAAAACAAGCCTCTGAAATGTAGTTGGGGCATTACATAGTCCAAATGGAAGAACTTTGTTAGCAAAAGTTCCCCAAGAGCAGGTGAAAGTGGTTTTGTCCTGATCTTCAGGTGCTACTTGAATTTGGTTATACCCACTAAACCCATCTAGGAAAGAAAAATACTTTCTCCCAGCAAGGTTGTCCATCACTTGGTCAATGAATGGTAAGGGAAAGTAGTCCTTTTTGTAGCTTTGTTTAGCTCCCTATAGTCAATACACACCCTCCATTTCCCATTCTTTTTAGGCACTATGACTAGGGGTGAGACCCATTGACTGTCTGAGATTGGATATATAAACCCTGCTTGTAGTAATTTTTCTATTTCAGTCTTAACAATGTCTTTTAAAGCATAATTCAATCTTCTCTGGGGTTGTCTGACAGGTTTGATATCCTCAGTGTATATATGATGGGTACATATCTCAGGAGGGATGCCCTTCATATCTTGGTATTCCCAAGCAAAAGCTATTGAATGGGAAATCAAAAGTTGGGTAAGTTTTTATTCCTAATTTGATGTTAATTGAGTATTGATGTTAAGTGTTTTCGTTGGTAAAATCATGACCTATTTTGTGATTTGATCCATGGATGTAGTTAATCCATACACTAGAGTTATCGTATTGAGGGGACAAGAATGTGGAAGCAACATGTGGAACGTGGCTAAGTCTCTGTAAAAGGTCTCTCCACAAGGAATGATATTTGCTAGGGTACAATGAGTAGAAGTGAGAAGTTCTCTCCTAGAATCTTGGGCAAGCTTCATCACATCCTCATTGATTAGGATGTGGGTAATGTCTTATGTTGTATCATAGTAGATTTCTTCTTCCAACTCTCCCAAATGTTCCTTGATGGTTACCATAGCTACTGAGGCACTGTTGTCCATGGTATCTGGCTCATCCACCCATACTCTTCCTGTATAATGTATTGATGGTTTAGCTGGAGGATATAGAGATATTTTCTTTAAATCTATCCCATTAGAAATGACCATATCCCCAGTTCGACAATCAATAGATGCTGCTGTTGTAGTCATCCATGGTCTTCCTAATATCAGTGGATAAGCATTTCTCTAGTTTCTTGGTTCTAATATCAGGAAGTCTACTGGAAATTCCAATGATTCTATGACAACTGGAACATCAGTAATTACCCCTTTCAGAAATGCTATTAACTGGTCAGCAAGTTGAAGGATTGTAGTTGTGGATTGGATACCTATTAGGGCTAATTTGTCCATTGTATGAACTGTCATCACATTAATTGCTTCTCCCAAATCAACCAAAACATTTGAAATTTCTACCCCTAAGATGAAAATAGTTATGACAGGATTTCCAGGGTCTCCATATTTTGGGAGGAGCATTTCTCCCATCAATAGATCTACTACTTTCCCTTCCACCTGGATTGTAGAAGGAAAGTTTTTCTTCTTGCCCTATGTTTTGACACAATGATGTTTGATGAATTGGTTTAGTTCTGGCACATCTCTAATTGCTTGGAGGAGTGGAATTTCAGTGTCCAGTTGCTTGATTTCTTGTAAAAGTTCTGATTCCAGGTTAGATTGGACTTGTTTTTGTAAGATCTTTTTCTGGGGAACATGTTGTTTGAGCCATTTTGGGTATGGTGCTAGTTTTTCCATCTCCGGAGCATCTCTGGAGCTTTTATCAGAAGTGTGTCCAAGAATGTTCTCTGGAGTCAATCTTTTAGGAGTAACTCCAGAGTTATCCAAGGATGATTCTTTTAGCACTTTTTCGGTAGTAATCTCCTCTGGAAGTTGAGTGGATGAATTTTTAGGTTCCTCATCATTGGTTACTTCAACTATAGTTGGAGGAGATGATCTTGGGAATGCTTTCCCAGAATGCGGTTGGAGATTATTTGGATATATAGCATTAATACGAGCCATGTTTTCTTGCTCTATCATGTAAACAGCTGCTCCTTGTTTATTTCATGGGTTTGGTATGGGTTGATCTGGTAAGGGTGGTTGGCTAATTGGCTCATTTTGTGACTGACCTTGTGTGTTGGAGGGTCCAGTTAGTAATGCTTGTTGTTGAAGTTGGAAATGTCTAGGTTGTTGGTGCAGGAGCACCCCGAGACACTAAGGATTAGGAGGATCCCTACTCTATTTTGTCTAAGTTGTCTTTTCATGTCTGTAAGGCCTTAGCGCCATAGTGAATCATAGTTGGCCGAGTAGCGGTATAACATTGAGTTTGTATACGTGTCATTAAAGATTGTAACTAATTTGAATGGATGTAACCGAATGGCAAAGGCAGTTGTAGGGTGATTCGCTTTCCACCTTGTGTAACTACCGATATGAGATTCTATATAGTAGGGTTGTGTTTGTTAAGGGATACAAACACAGAGACACAGAGGCAGAGAAGATTGATGTATGTATATTTCCTGAGAAGAAGCAATAAAAAGTTTTGTTTGGTTTAAGTGTAGAGATGTAAATCGGAAGCATTCCACTAGTTGAGATTTCTTCAAAATCAGTGGAATGACTTCCTTAGAGTTAGATTGTTTTCTGTTGTGTTGAGTTTTTGTTTCTATATACTTGTTTAGTGTCTGTGTAGTTGCAGAGTTACATAAATTGTCATTGGTGTAATACAGCCCCTCGAGGAAGCTTTTGGAAGTTATACCGATCATCAGTGTTGGACTGATAGGAGGTGCAAGGATGCAGAACAGATTTGGTCTCACCAAAGACAACATATATTGGCATATCAGGAGAATAAACAAGGAGTTCGCCGATGATCTAAGTCTTGCTGACGAGTGTGGTTTGAAAGGTTCAGTACAAAAATTTGATAAAGTGTCTACTTCCACTGTGCGCTCCACATCAGTTGTCCCTAGTATTGTTGATTATATCCCTATTGAGGACCCCATTGAGGTTGCATGTTTTGTGATCCAAACTGTGGTGGCCATTGTTGATTCCCCCAGTGCTGATTTTGCCAATTTTAGTTTTACCAATGTTGATTTGGCCAATCCTGTTGTCCCCAAGGAGGATTATTCTAAGGCCCATGCCAAGTTGGATTCCATTGATTAATTCCCCAATTAGAAGGACCCCTGTAAGAAGGCTAGTTTGGATACTGATTATAAGGGAAATTTCCAGCCTGTTTTTGTCCCACATAGTTCAATTCTTTTTCTCTGACAACATTCTTCTTACTCAACCTTTTTAGGGCTGGAAGTTGACTACATTGACTGGTAAGATGTTCCCTGTCACAGATCTGACAGATCTCTTATTTGTCTAAAGGGCATTCTCTCAACAGATGCTTGTTTCTACACCTAGGACAATAAATGGAGAGTGGTTCAGTTGTTCTATTTTGATCAGTTGTTCTAGTTTTTGCCTGAATCCCATCTAATGTGGTATTGAGTTGGACCAAAATATATATTTTTAGATTTGCAATTTCTTCCATTAACTGTCCTATTTCATTCTTCCCTTTGAAGGTTTTGGATGATCTCACTCCATCTTGGGTTCTAGAATAGTTCCTGCATAGCTCTTCTATAGCAAGTATATCCATTTTGTTGATATTTCCTTTTCCCATCAGATCCAGTACCTGTTTTGATTCTTTATCCAATCCTTTTACAAACAAGGTTCTGGCCAAAGAGTGATTTACAGGGTTGTCATACATTCTCAAGGCGAAGTTAAATCTATCCACATAGTCCTCTAAGGTCTCTTCCTCTCCTTCTTTTATTTTGAACAATTCCTCATTTTTATTACTGACTCTACAGTAATCTTGGTACTTTCCTAAAAACTTTGTTTCCATCTGATCCCAGGAATGGATAGAGTTTTGGGGTAAACCCATAAACCATCTCATTGTAGAATCTTTCAGGGTGGAAGGAAACAGTTTGAGTTTTTGGTTATCTGATCCATAATCATAAGTTTGGCATACCACTTTGAATTCAAACAAAAACTGATTTGGATCCTTAGAAGAAAGATCTCTGAAAATTGGCAAGTGTGCTAGTGAAATATTTTTCATAGCAGCATTGTCTCCAGCAGCCAGAACAATGGGATATGAGAAGGTTCTTGGAGCCTGATTTTCCTCCTCTTCATGATTATCATTATTATCATCCATGTCTAGTACTGGTTCTTCGCTCTGAAGTTGTAGGGAATTAAGTTCTATCAAAGGATCTACCTGGAACTTTTGTTGTAATTCTTGGATATAATCAGTGAGTGGAAGATTTGGAGGATTTAAGGGATTATTGATTTGAGGTGCAACTTCCAAGGTAGGTTCTAGGTTTCTTTCTTCAACAAGATCTTGTGCCACCCCATTGCTTTCTCCTATAGTTTGTTGATGGGGTTTCTGTTTTATGTATCTTCCTTTTGAATCTCTAGCTCTAACCATACAGGTCTAACCTAAAACTGTTTAGCTAAGCTTCCCTAATTAACACAACATCTTGTTGATGATTGTTTTTACACATTCATAACAAAAGTTAAAATTCACAAAAATGAACCTAACTGTCTTGAAAGATATGAAGAAATCAATTAAGATTACTTAATCCCAAGTTTCTGTATGGTCAGGTCTTGACCTTGTGGATAATTTAGTAGGTCAATGTGAAGCTGTAATATGCAAGGGGCCTTACTTGATTTAAGGTGTTTTATGATTCACTAGACTCTAATTATGCAAAATATCACAAATATCAACATTTTATTCATTCCTTTGCATAAATTTGTTACTGTATTAGAAAGCTTTATATGATTCAGATTAACACAAGCTTTCCTTCTCAAATATTATGAAAAATGTCAAATATCAACTCAATTGTTCATGTTTCCTTCAAATATCAGACAATCTCCTTTAAATTTCTGCATTTAAGCTAAGTATTTCAAATGGTTTGGGAAAAGTTAGAGAAATCTAAACTAAACTTCATTCTACTACAGGATTGAAATGTTTTGTTATGCACGTTGTAAGAAATACAACAAATTTGACTAAATCCACATACTAAACCTTTAAATGTGAATGCCCTGAGTATTTTCACGAACACACATTCAAGATTGCAAGCTTTAAGAGATATTGTTTCAAATGCAAAGAAGAGCCAGAAGACACTCTAAATATAGATGCAAAATTCCAGATTCAGTTGTATTCAAAACACAGTCATATATGATTTACAATATATGAATGACTCTTAGCTTCATTAATCAACTTCACAAAAACTTACAACGCTTTACAGATACAGTAAGGAAGCTAGATGTTCCACGCATTCCTTATTGCAGACACAGGCGACCTTCTACTCTAAACTACTCCTGCTATTACAACTGCTAGTTATCCTCTAAAACAAATCCTTGATGTGAATCCCTATGTAAATCCCTATGTAAACCATTACAGAGTAAAGGGGCTCAATATATAGATCTGATTATCCCCAATACGGTTCCAAAACCCTAGTCAATCAACAGTCTGTATCTCAAGTGCAGCATCAATCGGTGGAAAACAAATCCTGCCAAAAATATCTGAGCAGCATACTCATACTAAGCGTAAAGATCCTGCTTTGGAAACCCTAGCAACCATCAAAATATCTTCCGTCACTTCACCCTTTTAATATTGCTTCTTTCTATGTACATATCTCTTCTTACTGAAACCTTTTGCCTCTTTTGCGATCTTTTGTGATCTGATCCACCTCTTGTGATGTCATCGCCATTAAAGCTTCACCTGCATATTACTTCTCATCGCCATCCTTATCTCCTTTCGCTTCTTAGGTGATCTGATCCGCCCTTTGTGATGCCATTAAGTTTCACCTTCTATATACCTGCAGACCTACAAAACAAACAATAAAATGGATTATAAAATATTCACGTTGCTTTCACCAATTTATACCTTGTTAGAATGTTAGATGGGCATTAATTACAATAATTAATGTGCCCAAGTTCAGCCTTTTACTTCTATGTTCGCGCTTTTTAACTTTCTTTACTATTAGTTTAATTCTGCATACATACAGTTTTCTTTGTATGCTCCCTTGTATGTTTTCTCTGTATGTTCCTTTTGTATGTTCTCCATGTATATTTTAAACATACAAGCATTTTATGCAAACAATCAAACTAAAATTCCCTCTTTTCTCTTTTCCGTACATCCTTGTATATCGCCATTTGTATGTTACTCTTGTATAAGCGAATATACAATGACCTATACAAACCTTCTCTTACCGTTTTCCTCCCGCGACGCCTTTATTTCTTTTGTATATCGGGCTTGTATATTGAAGACATACAAGCATCCCAAACATACAAGAACTCTTCCATTTTTAACTTTCTCTTCGCATCCTGCTTGTATCCAAAATTGCATGCATCTCCTTTTGTATGTGTTGTACAAACGCGAACTTCAAAAGGTGCATTAACCAAATTGGAATATGCCCTCGACTTTGGCATTGTATCCTTTCCTTTGTACACAAGATACACACAAACCACTTTGTAACTGTGGACTTAACTCTCATTTAACAGTGTTTTACCTTTGCATCGCATCTGAAAATGCATCTTTAACTTGTACCTTTCCTTTTGCATACAAGGTCAAAATCTTCTCTTGTATCTATCACTTGTATATCTCGCTTGTATATCTCTTTTAGATACAAGCCCGCAGATACATACAACATCCTTTGTATAACCCTTTCGGACTTATTCTTTTTATAAACCGCATTCTATTTACCTTTCAGCCCCGCGACATGCATACAATGTAATGTATCTTTCGATATGCTTTAAGTAGTGATACATTGTATATACCAGATTTTAATTTCTTTTGAGTTCCGCCCCCTGTATGTACCGCAATGTATGTATCCGAAACATACATACAAGGCCCGAAACATACAAGGATAAAACCAATTTTAATACTGCTTTCAGTTCTGCCGCTTGCATAAGTGTAATGCATATCACAATGTATGTCTTCAAAACATGTATACAAAGAATGAAACATACAACGACTTAACCCCGTTTCACAATCTTTTCAGTTCCGCGACTTGCACATGGGCTTTGTATATCGACTTGTATGTAACCTTGTATATTCAAACATGCAAACCCCGATATACAACCGGTGGACTTAATTGAATATACATTTTAATCTCAACTTTGTCGGGTCCGCAACTTGTATGTAAAAATAAAGTGTTAGTGAATGCATACAAGTAAAACAATGTATATAAAACCCGATATACAAAAGACATTGCATATGAGCGACTTGTATGTAAACAACCTTGTATATGCAACCCAATATACAAAAGACTTTGTATATGAGTGACATACAAACCTGATTGTACATTTTACCAAAACACTCATAACTTGCAAAATACAGGGAATTTTAACATAGTTCAAAAAGTAACCCTCACTCATTTTTGACAAGGAATTCACCCATATTTAGCTCTGGTACTTAATGCAATTTTTCTTTATTTTTAACAAGGTTTGTAACTTTCACTTCCTTTTCCCTTTTACCACCAAACAGACCCACACACAAAAGTAAAAGCAAAGCCACAGCAAGGGTCCTCATTTTGCTAAGGAGTAAAATGGGGCGTGTTGTGGCATCACAACAACTAGCAACCAAACAAAATAATTAAATTAAAAAAAACATTAAAGAAAACTAAATGAAATAAATTCATAATTTCCAACTATCTTTTTTGCAAATCATCATCTAACTTGAGACCCAATGTATTCACTAAGGTGCATGAATCTTCCTTTCAGTTTAAGTGGGTGCACGTGATTAATAATCCTCATCTTAAAAATTAGTTGAACAAACCAGTGACTGACATTAGAATACATAGTTGATGTCATTCCCTCATAGCCAACCAGATAGAGCCTTGCTGCCAGTAGGCGTCCATAGCCCCGACAAGGTTATCATTACAATTCTCCTAAGTAGCGCCCCACAGCCAGCGAGCATCTATAGCCTCGGTAGAGTTACTTAGATGACTTAATCTAGATTTTTTCAGTAAAATCCATTTTATTTATTTATTTATTTGTATTTGATAGAGATTTCATAAGATATTACAGTTGTAACTCCATGATGCAAGGAATGATCACTTGCTAAAATTAAGCTGAGAATTGTAATGGTAGCAAGGGTGACCTCTGATTTTTCACCTAATATCTACACTGGAATGTTCAACAAATCCAAAGATTTTAGGTGTGTCATTGTGAGAAACTTCCTTTGAATACTCAACCCATAGTTATTGAATACAAAATTTCACAAGTTAAACAACTTTCTACATTCATGACAGTCACAACAAGTTATGCATAAATTTCAAATAATTAACCTGAATGTTCTAAATTTTCTATTATTTTCAATGGTTTTCAGTCTGCTCCTGTATACTTTGAAATGAAACAAACATCCCTGCTAAGGCAACACAACACACAAACTGACAAAAAAAAGAAAAAAAAAAGAACAAAACAAAACAAAAAGAAAAACAACAAAAAAAAACAAAACAAAAAACAAACCAGAACTGTACATTATTTACATTATGATACACAAAAACTAACTGCCCTCACCTCAAGCTTGAAAGTAATGTTTCAAGTGTTGGCCATTAACTGGTAATGGCACATCTTCCCCAGTCAAGGTCTTGAGCCTGAAAGTATTGTCTCCAATTATTTCCGTGACCTGTAATGGACCTAACCATAATTTGTCAAATTTTCCATGATTCCCTTTCTTTTCATGTGCTTTATCCCAACACAACACTAAGTTTGATATTCTAAATGTTTTGACTCTTGCTCTTTTATCAAACCATCTTTTGACTACTGCTTGATGTTTGGCAAATTTCTCAATGGCTTGATCTCTTTTCTCATCTAATTGTAGCATTTGTATAATTCAGGCCTCTCTATGATCATCAAAGCCTAAATATTCATTAGCAAACTTCCAGACTGGTATTCTTAATTTCACTGGAAGTATGGGATCAATCCCAGGTGCATTGCCTAAGGCTGACTTAACCTTAGTCCTATCTACCCACAACGCATACTTTAACAATGTGTTCCACTCTCTAGGATTCTTTCCAGTTAGCTTCTTGATTATATCCAATAAAATTTTGTTTGTAGACTCAGCTAAACCATTCCCCTGAGGATAATAATTTGAAGAAAACTTTAAAACTATCCCATATTCAAATGCCCATTTAGAAAATTTTAGAGAAGAAAAAGCAGGGCCATTATCACATACCAACGAATAGGGAGTTCCAAACCTGGTTATGATGTTTTCTTCAAGGAACTTGATAGCTACCTCAGTAGTAGAGAACTTACAACATGTGGCTTCAATCCACCTTGTACAGTAGTCAATTATTGTCAGTATAAACTTGTGTCCTGCAGATGACAGAGGATTTATGACCCCAATGAAATCTAAGCCCCATTGTGCAAATGGTCTAGACTCAATCACTGGCTGTAATGGATTAGCCTGATTCCTTCCCTTGTCTGTTGTAGTTTGACAAGTGTGACAACTTCGAATGTGACTCTCTGTATCCTTAAACATTGTAGGCCAATAGTACCCTGCTCTCAATATCTTATGCGTTGTAGCTAAATGGGAACCATGAGTAGTTCCACACTTGTCATGTAATTCTGACAACACCTTATCCACTTCAACTCTGTTTAAACATCTTAAATATATTCCTTCATGGTTCTTCCTGAATAGAAGACCTCCTTGTACCATGTACTTCTGTGCTTTAATCTTTAAAGCTCTCCTCTAAGAAGATTTCATCTTATTTGGATATTTTCCTGATATTAGAAAAGTGTTCAAATCATCATACCACTGTGATGCATCACTAGTATTCAACACATATTGTTGTTTCACCAAATTTGGATCTGTGTTTGCTATGGTCTGCACTAATACTTGTCCTATGACCAACTTCATTGGAATGATTTCCATATCAAACTCTTGCAGTGTTGTAATCCATTTGGCTTTTTTCTCTCTAGGCTCATTCTACATCAGCAACATCTTCACGGCTGCATCTAGCACTATGGCTTTAACTTGACTGCGTAAGATATAATGTCTGAACTTTTTTACTGCTCTTACCAATGCGAACACCTGTCTTTCTGTATCAAGATATTTCAGTTGTGCATCCTTCAAAGGTGCACTCATGAAGGCTATGGGTTTTTCTTCGTTGTCTTCTCCCTTTTGTGTTAAAGTAGTTGCAACTGAATGTGAGGATGCAAAAGAATAAATGTAAAATGGCTTTGTGTAATCTAGACTTGTCAACATAGGAGCATCAGAAATGGCTTCCTTAATATCTTCAAATGTAGCTTTAGCTACTAGTGTCCATTCTATCTTTGCATCCTTCTTCAGCATGACGTTCAATGGTTGCACAATTTTTGCAAACCCTGTAATAAACTTCCTGACAAAATTAATCTTACCAAAAAATGACTTTAGTTCTTTCTTACTATTTGGTAATTACAAATTCTTTATTCCTTCTATTCTATCAGGATCAATAGATATCCCATTTTCAGAAATGACATGTCCTAATAATTTTCCTTCAGCCACGCCAAATGAACATTTCTTTGGGTTAAGGAAAATCTCGTACCTTTCACATCTTTTAAGTATTTTTCTGAGATCTTCAGCATGAGTGGATGCATCTTTAGAGTAAACAGTTAAATCATCCATATAAACAACAATGCACTTACCTGACAATCCATGGAATGCAATGTCCATGGCTCGCTAAAAAGTGGCACTTGCATTGATTAGACCAAAAGGCATTCTTCTATATGCATAATTTCCCCATTTACAAGTAAAAGTGGTCTTTAATCTATCCTCTTTATCTATTAAGACCTGGTTATATCCTAAGAATCCATCTAAGAAAGACATCATTTTAGCCCCATTCACTGCTTGCAACACTTCATCTATTGGAGGCAGGGGATAATTATCTTTTTCATATGCCTTATTCAAATTTCTAAAATCTACACACAACCTAATGTCTCCACTTTTCTTTCTCACAGGTACTAAATTAGCTACCCAGGTTGAATGTCTGACTGGGAAAATTATTCTGGCAAACAACAATTTCTTTACTTCTTCGAAGATTAAAGGCTCTAAAATGGCATTCACAGGCCTTTGTTTCTGCCTAAATGGTTTAACCTCTGGTCTCAAAGGTATCACATGAGTTATGATGGACTTATCATATGTCTTCAAATCTTCATACATCCATGCTATGACATGTTTGTACTCTTTCAGAACGTCCACAATTTCTTTTCTCAACTCTTTAGAGCAAGCCTTTCCAATAAGTACATTTTGTGGACTCTGCTCTGTTCCAAGGTTATATGGATCACACTTAACTCCTTCTATTTTGGGTAAATCTTTCTGTCTTACTACCCCATCGAAGTCAAAAATCTATTCTAGCTCAATTACCCCCTTAGGTAAGAAGTTGCTTTTCAGGTTGATTATGTCTTCTTCATCCCAAGACACATCAGGCCTTTCCTGTTCATTAATAATTTGAGCTCCAAATACCTCATTACAAGTTACAAAATCTACAATTTGTTGATCCCCTTCAAATACCTGAAAATGAGTAACATTATCTGGTATGCTAGGAATATTTACTAGTTCAACAACAAATCTTTTTAAACCTGACAATGTTAAGGGTTCTAATGGGGTAGCAACAACTGCTAATGCATCTAGTCTATGGTTCAATTCTCTAGGGATATGTTCTATGTTGAAAGCATCAAATGAATCTATCAAATCCCACACCCTATGCCTGTAACAAACCATCTTTTTGTAGTTGCATGCATACAATTTCCTTACTTGCCTGACCACTAACTCAGAATCTGAAAATACCTTGATCATTTTTACCTTTTTCTTAATAGCCATAATAAGTCCGTAAATCAAAGCTTCATATTCTGCAATGTTGTTAGTACAAGAAAATTGTAACCTATATGTTGCTAAATATGACTTACCATGATGATCTATAAGCTCCACACCTGCACCTGCACCCTGTTTAGATTTAGATCGGTCACATTTTAGTGTCCACATGCCATTTTTGTTCTTTTGACCCTTTACTTTGGCATGTTTTGCTTTTTCTATCACATGTGAGGTGCTATCTTGTTCATTCATAGTCAATTCATTTTGTCCCTCTTGCACAGTTATACTTTCAGTTTGTAAATCAGAAAGACAAATACTCTTGTCCTTTGTTTCTTCTTTTAAATCTGGGATCAACACATCTATGTTATTCTAAAAGTACTTCTCTGGTTGATTAGGATTACCCCTTCCTTCTTGCATTCCTACTCCCTTTGTGCATTTTATGTATTGATATTCAATAATGTCTCTGCACATTCCACAATTCTCTTCAGAATGTGGCTTATTATGGACTCTACACATTCTTTTACATAACTTGCACTGAACTGACAGATTTTGTTCAATGCACCTTTCCATTTCTTGTCTAACGGTCTGACCAAAATTATTCATTGCATTGTTTTCTTCATCAAAAGAATTTCCATCAGACTCAATGAATAATACTGTTTCCTTACTGACATATTTTTCTCTCAAATTTAACATCAGGATTTCCTCAATTTGTACTCCCTTGTCAGTGATTCTATAAACACCAGGTTCCACAAAAGCATACAATATCTCATTAGTCCTATTGTATTATGTAATCATGTGTTTCATTCTAGGTTTAGCTTCTATCCTGATCTGATTTGGAACACCTCTCCAAGGTAACCGCATATGTGAAAAATCAGTGGCCATATATACGTTCAATGTTTTAGACCAGTCTCTACTCAACAACATCCCATAATTCACAAGTATATCTACTACCTGAATGTCAATAAACTGACTCACCCTAGGATCTGAGGCTAATTGCATTTGAATATTCATCAGTTCTCCTATCACATTAACCTCAGTTTTGTCCAACTGTGTAACAACCTTAGCAGATTTAGTGAGAGTCAGCCCTAAAGTTTTGCATATTCCTAAAGGCATTACATTAGCTGATGCACCAAAATCTACCATACAATTATGTATGTTCTTTCCAAACATTCTAATGGTTAACAAGAAAGGAGGAGCTTCTTTCTTATCTGCATACATTACCACATTAGTGTTGGAAGGTGGCTCAATTTTCTTACTCTTTTCCTTGGGTTGTGAATCTCTACTAGGAACACTCATATTAGTAGAAACCTCACCTGTCACAGATGTATCCAAGGATTTTATGAAAGCATTTCTGACCCCTAGATTTTTCAATAATTCACACAAAGGTATACTGACCTTAATTTTCTTTATCTCTTCAGATAAATAACTCATCAACCTCATTGTTTCTACTGTCTCTGTTTTACCTGTTTGGACTTTTTGTGCTATTGCTTCACCATTTGCATGATGATTAGCCTTCAGTATAGCAGGGTTATTACTAGCGTTCTGATCTGGGAGAGTATTGAAATTGTTAGGAGGAGTGGAAGTAGTGAAAGGACCTCCTGGCCTAGTGTTATTTCTTAAATTGTAGGTGTGATTCTTGTTTGACTGTTGAAAAGCCTGTACCTCTTCCATTTCATATAACACTTCATTTTCAATTTCAAAGGGAAACTGAAATGCATTTAGTACAAAGGCTGATTCATGATATAGGTTCTCACAAAAATAAGGTTCATCCTCTAACAATTGATCCTCTTCTTCTTCAGTTGCAAAGGTAAAAGTCTCTAAGACTAAAGAAGTCTCATATCCTGAGGGCACTACTTCATTACCTTTAGGAATGAGAAACTCATAAGTGGGAGCCTGTACATCTACATTGAAAATATTGGCTGCTAAATGGAACTAAGGACAATCTAGTTCAGCATGGGTACTGGTATTATGAAGTTTGCACCAATTCTTCAATGCTACATTAGCCATTTGAATTCCAGCTGTTTGTTTTGTATCTTGATTACCTAAATTCTCAAATGGAGAAGCTAGGGTGCCATTATTTGGCCCTGTGTTCCATGTCTTTGGTGGCCTTGGCTGATTTTGATTTCTATTTTTATTACCCCAGGCTCTGTTATCTATAGCAGGTCCTCTATTTTGTACTGCTTGTCCTTGATTATGATTTTGATGCTGATTGTAATTCTGGTTTTGATTTGAACTTTGACCCTGGTTATAAGTCTGATTGTGATTCTGCTTATAGTTTGGGTTGTAGTTCTAACTATAGCTTTGGTTATGGTTTTGACTGTATCTTTGGTTGTTTCTACCATATAAATTCTCATTTCTCAACTATGTCATTTCAGTAGTCAATCTTCTCAAGTGTGCAGTAATTTCTTTGATTTCTTCTCTTCCCTCTTGTGCTTTGGCCACAAGTGTATCCTGAAGAGGTTGGAAGAAAGATTGACCATTAATCTGATTGTTATTGGCAGTGTTACCAGTGTAAGGGGCTATGGCCTGGATTGGGGCAGGATTATACACAGGTGTGTATGTAGGAACTGGACTTAATAATGGAGTGTTATGTGTAGGGACTCCATTTCAAGGTTGTGTTTGATTTTGTATCCCAAGATTTCCTCCATTAGGAAATGGATTATATGTTGTTTACCTCATCTCTTGATTTACTGAGGCTGCCTCCTTATAAGCTTTGGATATTGAATCTATGTCAGGGTTTCTTTTGACAAACATAGCAATTAATGGATCTAAGGCAACATAATACATGGCTAACAATGTATATGCATTTACTGTGTAAGGAGCTACTATCCTAGAATAAGCCTTTTGAAATCTATCATTAAAATTATCAATCAGCTCTCCACCTCTCTTAATTACAGCCAATTTATGATATAAGGTGGAAGGATCAATTAGACCTCTAAATCTAGATAAAAATGTTTCTTCCATAAGTGCCCAAGAAGAAATATAACCATTGGGTAAGTTAACATACCAGTTAGAAGCCTGCTCATTGAAGGTGTAAGGAAATAATCTACACACAACGTCTTCATATTCTAACCTGGCCCTAAAGCATGCCTCTTTGAATATTCTAATGTGATCTTCTGGATCCTGATGTAATTGGTATTTAGGACATATCTTTTTAGGATTTTTGGGCATCTCATGATAATCAGTGAAATGTATGGGAGAGTTGACATTAAAATAAGCCATTGCAGGTACTTGTGCTTGACCTGGGCCTGTAGGGATACTTGGATTTCTTGGAGGATTAGGATTTCTTGGAGGACTGGGACCAAGATTTAAAGATCTAAATAAAAAACTATCAGACTCACAATGTTATGGATGCTAAAAGGTGACCCATGAGGTGTTCTAGATGAACTTCCTGCGTGTGGTATTCTAGGACTCCAAATCAAAGGACTCTTACTTTGCCTTTTATCAGGTAATTGCACAAATATATCCTTTGAACTAGATCTAGACCTAGTCACTCTGTTACTGTTATGAGCCAGCTTTACTTAAAACAAACCCTAACTCCAATCAGGCCCTCCTTCTAGCGCCAAAAACTGTTGATGATTGTTTTTACACATTCATAACAAAAGTTAAAATTCACAAAAATGAACCTAACTGTCTTGAAAGATATGAAGAAATCAATTAAGATTACTTAATCCAAAGTTTCTGTATGGTCAGGTCTTGACCTTGTGGATAATTTAGTAGGTCAATGTGAAGCTGTAATATGCAAGGGGCCTTACTTGATTTAAGGTGTTTTATGATTCACTGGACTCTAATTATGCAAAATATCACAAATATCAACATTTTATTCATTCCTTTGCATAAATTTCTTACTGTATCAGAAAGCTTTATATGATTCAGATTAACACAAGCTTTCCTTCCCAAATATTATGAAAACTGTCAAATATCAACTCAGTTGTTCATGTTTCCTTCAAATATCAGATAATCTCCTTTAAATTTCTACGTTTAAGCTAAGTATTTCAAATGGTTTGGGAAAAGTTAGAGAAATCTAAACTAAACTTCATTCTGCTATAGGATCTAAATGTTTTGTTAAGCACGTTGTAAGAAATACAACAAATTTGACTAAATCCACAGACTAAACCTTTAAATGTGAATTCCCTGAGTATTTTCACGAACACACATTCAAGATTGCAAGCTTTAAGAGATATTGTTTCAAATGTAAAGAAGAGCCAGAAGACACTCTGAATATAGATGCAGAATTCTAGATTCATTTGTATTCAAAACACACAGTCATATATGATTTACAATGTATGAATGACTCTTAGCTTCATTAATCAACTTCACAAAAACTTACAATGCTTTACAGATATAGTAAGGAAGCTAGATGTTCCACACATTCCTTATTGCAGACATAGGCGACATCCTTCTACTCTAAACTACTCCTATTACAACTGCTAGCTATCCTCTAAAAACATCCCTGGTGTGAATCCCTGTGTAAATCACTATGTAAATCATTACAGAGGAAAGGGGCTCAATATATAGATTTGATTATCCCCAATACAGTTCCAAAACCCTAGTCAATCAACGATCTGTATCTCAAGTGCAACATCAATAAGTGGAAAACAAATCTCGCCAAAAATCTCTGAGCAGCATACTCATACTGAGCATAAAGATCTTGCTTTGGAAACCCTAACAACCATCAAAATATCTTCTGTCGCTTCGCCCTTTTAATATTGCTTCTTTCTATCTGCATATCTCTTCATACTAAAATCTTTTGCCTCTTTTGCAATCTTTTGTGATCCGATCCGCCTCTTATGATGTCATCGCCATTAAAGCTTCACCTGCATATTACTTCTCATTGCCATCCTTATCTCCTTTCTCTTCTTTGGTGATCTGATCTGCCCTTTGTGATGTCATCGCCATTAAGTTTCACCTTCTATATACCTGCAGACCTACAAAATAGACAATAAAATGGATTATAAAATATTCACGTTGCTTTCGCCAATTTATACCTTGTCAGAATGTTAGATGGGCATTAATTATAGTAATTAATGTGCCCAAGTTCGGTCTTTTACTTCTGTGTTCGCACTTTTTAACTTTCTTTACTATTAGTTTAATTATGCATACATACAATTTTCTTTGTATGCTCCCTTGTATGTTTTCTCTGTATGTTCCTTTTGTATGTTCTCCATGTATATTTTAAACATACTAGCATTTTATGCAAACAATCGAACTAAAATTCCCTCTTTTCACTTTTCCATTCATCCTTGTATATTGCCATTTGTATGTTACTCTTGTATAAGCGAATATACAACGACCTATACAAACCTTCTCTTACCCTTTTCCTCCCACGATGCCTTTATTTCTTTTGTATATCGGGCTTGTATATTGAAGACATACAAGCATCCCGAACATATAAGAACTCTTATGTTTTTAACTTTCTCTTTGCGTCTGGCTTGTATCCAAAATTGCATGCATCTCCTTTTTTATGTGTTGTACAAACGCGGACTTCAAAAGGCGCATTAACCAAATTGGAATATACCCTCGACTTCGACTTTGTATCCTTTCCTTCGTATACAAGATACATACAAACCACTTTGTAACTGCAGACTTAACCTCTCATTTAACAGTGTTTTACCTTTGCATCGCATCCGAAAATGCATCTTTAACTTGTACCTTTCCTTTTGCATACAAGGCCGGAATCTTCTCTTGTATCTATCGCTTGTATATCTCGCTTGTATATCTCTTTTAGATACAAGCCCACAGATACATACAACATCCTTTGTATAACCCTTTCGGAATTATTCTTTTTATAAACCGCATTATATTTACCTTTCGGCCCCACGACATGCATACAATGCAATGTATCTTTCAATATGCTTTAAGTAGTGATACATTGTATATACCAGATTTTAATTTCTTCTGAGTTCCGCTCCTTGTATGTACCGCAATGTATGTATCCGAAACATACATACAAGGCCTGAAACATACAAGGATAAAACCAATTTTAATATTGCTTTCGGTTCTGCCACTTGTATAAGTGCAATGCATATCGCAATGTATGTCTTCAAAACATGTATACAAAGCATGAAACATACAACGACTTAAACCCGTTTCACAATCTTTTCAGTTCCATGACTTGCATATGGGCTTTGTATATCGGCTTGTATGTAACCTTGTATATTCAAACATGCAAACCCTGATATACAACTGGCGGACTTAACTGAATATACATTTTAATCTCAACTTTGTCAGGTCCGCGACTTGTATGTAAAAATAAAGTGTTAGCGAATGCATACAAGTAAAACAATTTATATAAAACCCGATATACAAAAGATATTGCGTATGAGTGACTTGTATGTAAACAACCTTGTATATGCAACCCGATATACAAAAGACTTTGTATATGAGCGACATACAAAGCCGATTGTACATTTTACCAAAACACTCATAACTTGCAAAATATAGGGAATTTTAACATAGTTCAAAAAGCAACCCTCACTCATTTTTGACAAGGAATTCACCCATATTCATCTCTGGTACTTAATGCAATTTTTCTTTATTTTCAACAAGGTTTGTAACTTTCACTTCCTTTTCCCTTTTACCACCAAACAGACCCACACACAAAAGTAAAAGCAAAGCCACCGTAGGGTCCTCATTTTGCTAAGGAGTAAAATGGGGCGTGTTGTGAGCATCACAACACATCCCCTGCAATGGTGCCAAAAAAATGACAAGGGTCGTTGTACCTCATCATTTAATCATATTTCAGATGTCAAATCCAGGGCTGTGTCCTTGGTTATCTGTAATTAGGAATTCTATAGTTACCAATTTTCTCTAGCTAATTCTAATTACTTTTACTAATTTAAAGAGATTGATCTATCTACTTACTAAATGAATTCAAAGAATGCTGAAAACATAATTGAACAGTAAATTACTTAAAGCAAATCTATAAACTACAACATGCATCTATCTATCAAAATTAGTAAGTATTCTATGAAGCAAAATCTGAAATGACAAAACAATGGTACTAGCCTTCTGCCTTGGTGGTGAGAGTGAGCCCTTGCTCCACACCCTTAGGGCTGAAGACTACAGTAAGGAATCAACAAAAAGAATAATATCACAACTTAATTTAGTCCAATTCCATTCGCTTTGTATTTAGAGAAATATTGATATCAAAATGAGATTACAGAAATCAGAATAATAATTGCTTCCTTTTCTGCTTCTTTTCTAAGTATATATAAAATTAGTGATGAGATATCACTTATCTTATCTACCAGTTCTTCTATGAGATGACATCCATCTCTTTATTATACTAGCTATCTAACTACAGAAAATAACCATGCAATAAAAATAGATGAGTGGAACAGAAGTCCACTCTGAATCTAAGTTTGAGTCTTAATACATTTGGGCAGTGAGGCCTTGAAAATATGGATATTAAATTAGTTTTATCAGTAACTTATGCAAAAACTAAAAAGAGATAAAAACTCCCAACAGTTAACTATAGATTGCCCGTAATCACTCAGGTGATGATTTGAGTAATATCAGGGGTATCACGATCACTATTGAAAGTGTCTGATCGACAGCTGTGTTGGAAATCTACTCTACTCTAAAGAGGTGCCGGAGATGTATGTCTCTGTCTGCAATTCCAGAGATATACTGTCTGTAGCTCTAGAGATATAATTGTGGCCTTCTTGCTCAACTCCAGAGATGCTCCAGACTTCAGTCCAGCTCCAGAGATGCTTTTCCTCTTTACTTCAAAACTTTTGATGCCGTGGTATTTTGATATTGTCTCCAGAGATCATTAGGACTACCTCTAGAGATGCACAAAATTGCCAACCCGAACATCTATACCTGTTGATTCAAAAAGAGAAGTTTTTCTGCATATTTACATCAATTCTATGCACATTAGTCCTTGAATCAAAAATCATGATCTTAAGTAATTCATCTCCTATTAATCATTATTTAGAACAATCTTGCTAGCCTATTTGGGTGAAGTCATCAAGAAGATGGAATCAGAAAGGAGAAAAAGAGAGGTAAAGAGATATATTTCATGGGTGCTACCTGGCACTCATCAAAGCTCTCATGGAGGAAGATGCTCTTCATGCCATGAGGAGATTGATGCTCAAATCTACAAATATCAACACACAAAACACACAAGTCTGCTCTTGCAACACAATAGAAGCCTTGAATCACCTTGAGAGCACTTGAACATCACAATTGCTATCTAATTGAAATCTAGTTTACAAATTAATGCCTAAGCTTGCTTATATATGCAACTACAAGCACTCCCGCTAAGATTTTAAAAATCAAACTTTACCATGTCGGCAAAATAACCAAATAACGGTCATAAACTGACACCCAGAAATTAGAGCTGCCCCAAAATAGGGTAGGACTAGGGTGCGGGTGCCCAAGTCCTCCCCCTATTTTGGGCAGGGTACAACTCAAGTGGTCCACCTAGGTCTAATTTTTCATGGAACCTAGGTCTCATTCCATCGGGATGCCAAAATATGAACTAAAATGTCCTAAATGCACTCTAAAGACTTGGGAGATAAACCTTATGAGGGAAAATCGCCCAAGGGGACATTTTCCAATGTTACACCTTGAGGATAATAATTAGAAGAAAATTAAGGATTATCTCATTTTCAAAAGTCCATTACACGAACTTAGCAGAAGAGAAACTAGGGCCGTTGACACATACCAGAGCAAAAGGCATAACAAACCTGTTGATAATGTGTTCCTCTAGAAACTTGATGATTATACCGATGGTACAATCTTTGTAATCCAGCACCTCACTCCACCATGTACAATAATCTATAGCTATTAAGATGAACCTATGCCCTACAGAAGAACAGGTTAATTATACCAAAGAAATCTAGGCCCCATTGGGTGAATGGTCTTACCTCGTATATTGGTTGCAGCAGTAGAGTAGAATTTCTTTCCCTAGAGGCTAAAATTTTGCAGGTATGACACTTCCTCACATGCTGATGAGCATCCTTGAAAACATGAGTCCAATAATATCCTGCCCTGAGGATCTGATGTGTTGTTGCATCTCCTAACCCATGGCCAGTGCCAAATTTGTCATGAAACTCGGTTAGTACTTGTTTTGCTTCATGTCTATTCAAACAACTTAGGTATATTCCTTCAAAGTTCCTTCTATATAGGACTTTAGATTTGATCGTGTAGTTCAAACTTTTAATCTTTAAAGCCCTTCTCTGAGTGGAGTTCATGTGTGCTGGGTACTTACCACTCAGTAGGTACAACACTATGTCCTAATACTAGGGGTCTGTAGTGATGCCTGATGCAGAGGTTAATGTAAGGTTGTAGTAGAAGTTCACTCAATGAACTTAGGTCACTTCCCTCAAGAGGTTAACAACGGTGTTTGTGAAGACAAAGCCTACACAAGGCTATTACAGAGACTAGCCTAGGATCACTATCTTGTGTCCTCCTCTTAGGCTACCCACTTCTCAATTTGGAGAGTCATTGCTCCATCCAACCTACTTGCACAATACACCCTTTTAAATACTCACACCTGTTACCACACCTCTACCAATAGTAATCACACATACTTGTCATGACAGTTATGAGATCTCTGTTTTAAAGATCACTCCTGCATTCTCTAGACAAAGAACAGTGGCAACAATAAGACTGTTTTAGACAGTGTTTGGAACAAGGTTTAACCCTTATAGAGTTGGTTCAACATCTCAAAACTTCAAAGGACCATCAATACATCATACATACCAAACACAATATATGAAAGACCAACTACCTACTCATATGTAGACCCTTACTGTGATTAAAGGGCAGAGGATAGCAAACAACAACTTGACTATCCTATGATAGTCCTAAATTGACAGTTTATCCAATGTAGCCTTTTAAGAACAACAAATTTGCATTGTACTCCTATGCCTATAGGACTCTGCACATCAAACTCCACATGTATCTTCAGAGGATAAGAACAGCAATAAATTGTTGACAAAATGGTCACAACTCTGCACTAGACATGACTGTGGACAACAATTACTATTAGCTGTTTTAAAAACAGTGTTGAAGGTAGACTACTCTCTTGTAATCTTGGGAAATATTACATCAAGAAGTTTCCTCAAGCCTTAAAAAGACATTCCATATACCATACTCTTTCCAAACTGCTTTATGGGCTTCCAACTGTCCTTCAAACAGCAGAACCGTCCTCTGTCATAACCCTAAATAACAGCAAACTGTTTCTTTCAATGTAGAAAGGCTTATTCTTGAAGGTTGTAAGAGAGAAATGTATTAAACTTGCATATACTAGGCCTACCAAACAGTCACACAGACTTTTCCACACCACAAGACATCAAATTCACCATTTAATGACTGTTATTCATGGCTGTTAACAGCATTTCCAATGCTGCCATTGTCTTCTTCTAACTAGTCACTGGTTTTGACTAGCTAGAGTCATACCAAGTGCTTGGAGAAGGAGTCTTCCACCTACCAACCAAAGAAAAACAATAAAGCCTACCCTATTCTCCTCCATCCTTCTGAAAATGATTGATATTTTCAGAGGATAGAGGGCAAATACACCATTTTTGTGCACAAACCCTGGTTAAGAGGGTTTCAGAGCAGCTTATGTAAACCCGACTATTTCTCCCTTCTAATAAAATGTCAAGAACTCTAAATATATAAAAATGAAAGCTACTTTGCAGTATTAATAGATTTTGAACATTTCAGCTCACAAGGAATCCGTACAAAGCCGTACAAAGGCTGTTTTTCACAGAAAAAATAGAAAACACAGCTTTTTTCTTTAAAAACTCTTTCTTTTCCATTATATTTGGTATGTAAAAACAAAACTCAATTTATAGGGAGTTTCTAAAACTCTTCCACTTCCCATTTGTCCGTACAATTGCCTAGGAAGGCAGAAAATCAATGAAAAAGGCAGTTTGTTGTCATAAAGAATAAGTTTCTAAAAAAACTCCAAATTTCAAAAAGACAACTCCTAGAAAATAGGCCTAGATTAACTCCAAAGTAGACTAGTCAATGAAATGACTAAGTCTTTTATTTCAACACAAAAAAATGGATTTTAAAGCCTTAGAGGTAAATAACTAACATGAAAAATTAACTAGAAAACAACACAAAACTGAGCTCCTGCACCATACTCCCCCTGTAGGAAGAACTCAAGTCCCTTGAGTTGCCAATTGTTGAAGTGTCATGCCATGCTTCAGAATATCTGCTTCAGTCATCCAGGTGGCCTCTGAGTCAGGGAGATCCTTCCATTTCACCAAGTAGTCCTTATAAACACCTCTCTGAGTCTTCTTGATAACCTTGGAATCCAGAATGCATTCCAACTGTAAAGGTTTGCTTGGAGGCAAATCCTTGATCCAATCAGCATCTTCAGTCACCACATTTGATCCACTTTCATCAGGTAATGGAGGTCTGAAAGGAAAAAGATCACAAACATTGAAATTGGAGAGATACCCAGGCCATCTAGTAGCTCAATCTCATATGCATTTGGACCGAATTTGTGCACTATCCTGCATGGTCCAATCTTCTTCATCAAGAGTTTAGTTGGCTGACCCTTTGGCAACCTCTCTTTCCTCAGATATGCCATGACTAAGTCACCAACTTTGAACTATACTTCTCTTTTCTTCAAATCTGCCTTTTCTTTGTACTTTGTGACTGATTTTTCTAGTTGTAACTTGACTTGATCATGAACTATTTTCATGGAAGCAGCAAACTCTTCACCAAGTGCACTCCTTCTATCCCAACCTTGGAGATCCTTTGGCTCAAGTGGCCCTCTTGGATGAAAACCATAAACTATCTCAAAAGGACTTTACCAGTGCTCCTATTCCTTGAATCATTGTAGGCATATTCAGCCTGACTGAGAACCAAGTCCCATGCCAAACCATGTTGCTTTGTAAGGCACCTTAGAAGGTTTCCAAGAGACCTGTTAACCACCTCAGTCTGACCATCAGTTTGTGGATGGTAGGCTGATGAAAAAGACAATTGTGTGCCCAGCTTCTTCCACAAGGTCCTCCAGAAGTGACCTACAAACTTAGAATCTCTGTCAGTTACAATGGACAATGGTAAACCATGTATCCTTACTACCTCTTTGAAAAATAGACCTGCAACATGAGATGCATCATTTGTGCATTTACATGGCACAAAATGAGCCATCTTGCTGAACCTATCAACAATGACAAACACACTATCCACCCCTCTGGCTGTCCTGGGTAACCCAAGCACAAAATCCATGCTGATACTTTCCCAAGGTCTGTTGGGAATGGGAAGGGGCTGGTATAGACCTGCATTTGAAGACACACCTTTGGCTCTTTGATAGATTGCACAGCTAGCTACATATTTTCTTACATCGGATTGCACCTTTGGCCAAAAATAGAACCTTGTGACTTGTTCTAGTGTCTTGTCTAAGCCAAAATGTCCTCCTAAAGAACCATTATGCTTCTCCTTGATGATGTTGTCCCGCATAAAGCACTTAGGGATACACAACAAATTGCCCTTAAACAAGAGGCCTTCCTGTAAAACAAAATCTGCATACTCTCCATGGAATGTGTTAGCCAAGTTCACACAAACATCATAAGCCTCTTTGAAATCAGAATCTTCTTTATACAGCTCCTTTAAACAGTCAATACCCATGCTTTCTAACTGAATTTCATGAACAAGAAGCAACTTCCTACTCAATGCATCAGCTACCTTATTAGAGACACCTCTTTTGTGCTTAATTGTGAAAGTATAAACTTGTAGTTGTTCCATCCATTTAACATGTCTATGGTTCAATTTGTCTTGACTGTTAGGAAAGCTTAAAGCATGATTATCAGTAAACACAATAAATTCCTTGGGCAGCAAATAATGTCTCCATTTCGTAAGAGCTTGCACCATTGCATAGAGTTCTAAGTCATAGGTAGAATACCTTTGCTTGGCTTCATTCAACTTTTCTGAAAAGAATGCCACTGGATGTCCTTCCTGGCTAAGAACAGCACCAATAGCTTGCTGACTTGCATCACACTCAACAACAAATACCTTATCAAAATCAGGGAGTACTAAGGTAGGTAACTCAGCCACCTTTGTTTTCAACAACTCAAAACTATCATCAGCTTCCTTTGTCCACTGGAATCTACATTTGACTCCACCCTTGATGGTGTTGAGGATGGGAGCACTAATGTGACTGAAACCTCTGATAAACTTCCTATAGAAAGTCGTCAATCCATGGAAACTTCTCACATCTCCCACTGTTTTTGGGGTAGGCCAACTGAGAATAGCCTCAACCTTAGAGGGATCCATCTTCAAACAGCCATTAGAAATGACAAATCCCAAGTATACAAGTTCAGTTTTCATGAACTCACATTTGTCTAAGTTGATCAACTTGTGCTCATGCAGCTTCTCCAACACCTGACCAACATGCTTCACATGGTCTTCCCTTGTCTTGTTGAAGATTAGTATGTCATCAAGATAAACAATAACAAATTTACCAATGAATTCAACTAATACCTCATTCATCAGGCGCATAAATGTACTTGGCGCATTGCTAAGACCAAATGGCATAACAAGCCATTCATAAAGACCTTCATTGGTCTTGAAAGCAGTCTTCCATTCATCTCCCTGTCTGATCCAGATTTGATGATATCCAGATTTCAAATCAATCTTTGAGTAATAGCATGATCCTCCCAGGTAATCCAAGAGATCTTCAATCCTTGGCATTGGAAATCTGTATCTTATGGTGATTTTGTTTATGGCCCTGGAATTTGTGCATAGCCTCCACTTTCCATCCTTCTTAGGAGCCAGTACACTTGGAACTGCACAGGGGCTTAGACTCTTCCTAATCAGCCCTTTCTCCAGGAGATCTTGAATTTGCCTTGCAACCTCTTCATTTTGCTGTGGAGTCAGCTTGTATGCAGCCTTGTTAGGCAATGTAGCACCAGGTATTAAGTCAATTTGATGACTAATATCCCTCATGGGTGGTAAGGAGTTGGGAACTTCCTCTACCACAAGGTCTTGATACTTATCCAGGAGTTGCTGTACTTCCAATGGAATCTCCTTCTATTTTTGTTCTTGCTAATCTGATCCACTCTTGGGCTTCATGACCAAGGCATACCCCTGGTTGTCATTCTCCTTCCAGATATTTAGGAACTCATTTCCACTCACTAACATGACACTTCTGTTATTTTCCTTTCCCCTGGGCTGCTCCAACAAAGGATCCATTTTGAATGGCCTTCCATTCTTGGTGATGACATAAGTGTTCTTCTCACCATCATGCTGAGATTTAACATCATACTGCCATGGACGACCAAGAAGTAGGTGACATGCATCCATAGGGATGATTTCACATAGTACTTTGTCCTTGTAATCACCAATTGCAAATTTAACCCAAGCTTGTTCCTCCACCATGAAACTTTGGTTCTTGTTCAACCAAGAGATCTTGTGAGGACTGATATGAGGCAGCCTCTTCAACTTGCACTTCTCAACCATCTCAGTGGATACCACATTCTTAGTAGACCCTGAATCCACTATGATTTTGCAAAGTTTCCCATAGGCTAGGCCTTGGGTTCTGAAAAGATTCTTTCTCTGAGGAGGCTCTTGCTTCAATGGCATCTTCAACATAGACCTTTTTATCATCATACTCTCTCCCTCTAGAATAGGTGCAGCACTTCCCATTGGTGAATTCACACTTTCACATTCATCATCTTTCACTAACTGATTTCTCTTTCCACTGTCATGAGAGTTGCTGGCTTTTCTTGGACATTTGTTCATTGTATGGCCAACTTGGTTGCAGCCATAACATCTTCTAGTGAAGACTCCTGGTCCTCTACCACCTCCACCATTTCTACCTCTACCATTATTATTTCTACCACCTCTGAAACCTCCTCTATGCTCTGTTGCTGATTGAGTTTCTTGTTGGCTGTTATTTTCAGTTTTGTTGAACTGTCCATGGCCAAAATTGCCTCTACCTCTTTGATTTCTGCCACCTCTACCTCTGGCACTTTGATCACCCTTCCTTCTCAGCTTTTCCTCAGCTCTGGAGGCCAACAGGAAACATTCATCCACTATCTTTGGTAAAACCAAATTTATCTCATCTTGCAGATTGTATTTTAGTCCATTCAAGTATCTAGCCACCATCCCTTTTTCATCTTCATTATGATTGGCCCTCATACCGAGTCTATGAAATTCTTCTGTGTAGGCAGCCACATCCGTGTCTTTTTGTCTCAAATTCTGAAATCTCCTTATGACTTGGATCTCATAGTCAGGTGGCATGAACTTGATTCTGAGCATAGCCATCATTTTGCTCCATTTAGTGATGGGACTCTTCCCAATCTTCTCCCTCTCACTATGCATATAGTTCCACCATACAAGTGCAGAACCTCTTAGCCTTGTTTTGGCAAATTTGACCTTTTTGCTGTCATTGAACTCCTTGTAATCAAAGAAGTTGCACATAGCTTCTATCCAGTCGGTGAGAACATCCCCATCCAACTTGCCATGGAAGGTAGGCACCTCCATCTTGGGATCACCACTGTCTCCATGAGCACTCTTAAGTGCATTCAAGAAGGCTTTCTGATCTGTAGACATATCTTGCTCCTGAGGATCCTCTTCTGCCTCTGTTTCTTCATTTGTGTCTGAAGAACTTCCCTCTTCTTTAGTCTTGCCTTTAGACTTCTTCTCTTCCTGCAATTTTGCTTCTTGCAGTCTTGCTTCAACCATCTCTTCCACCAACTTCTTGATGGCATCTTGACTCATTGTCTTGGGAGGCATTGTACTAGCCTTTGTTTCAATTTCCTCTTCTGACATACACTTTCTTCCAAACAGGATATTGGCTCTGATACCAATATGATGCAGAGGTTAATGTAAGGTTGTAGTAGAAGTTCACTCAATGAACTTAGGTCACTTCCCTCAAGAGGTTAACAACGGTGTTTGTGAAGACAAAGCCTACACAAGGCTATTACAGAGACTAGCCTAGGATCACTATCTTGTGTCCTCCTCTTAGGCTACCCACTTCTCAATTTGGAGAGTCATTGCTCCATCCAACCTACTTGCACAATACACCCTTTTAAATACTCACAACCTGTTACCACACCTCTACCAATAGTAATCACACATACTTGTCATGACAGTTATGAGATCTCTATTTTAAAGATCACTTCCTGCATTCTCTAGACAAAGAACAGTGGCAGCAATAAGACTATTTTAGACAGTGTTTGGAACAAGGTTTAACCCTTATAGAGTTGGTTCAACATCTCAAAACTTCAAAGGACCATCAATACATCATACATACCAAACACAATATATGAAAGACCAACTACCTACTCATATGTAGACCCTTACTGTGATTAAAGGGTAGAGGATAGCAAACAACAACTTGACTATCCTATGACAGTCCTAAATTGACAGTTTATCCAATGTAGCCTTTTAAGAACAACAAATTTGCATTGTACTCCTATGTCTATAGGACTCTGCACATCAAACTCCACATGTATCTTCAGAGGATAAGAACAGCAATAAATTGTTGACAAAATGGTCACAACTCTGCACTAGACATGACTGTGGACAACAATTACTATTGGCTGTTTTAAAAATAGTGTTGAAGGTAGACTATTCTCTTGTAATCTTGGGAAATATTACATCAAGAAGTTTCCTCAAGACTTAAAAAGACATTCCATATACCATACTCTTTCCAAACTGCTTTATGGGCTTCCAACTGTCCTTCAAACAGCAGAACCGTCCTCTGTCATAACTCTAAATAATAGCAAACTGTTTCTTTCAATGTAGAAAGGCTTATTCTTGAAGGTTGTAAGAGAGAAATGTATTAAACTTGCATATACCAGGCCTACCAAACAATCACACAGACTTTTCCACACCACAAGACATCAAATTCACCATTTAATGACTGTTATTCATGGTTGTTAACAGCATTTCCAACGCTGCCATTGTCTTCTTCTAACTAGTCACTGGTTTTGACTAGCTAGAGTCATACCAAGTGCTTGGAGAAGGAGTCTTCCACCTGCCAACCAAAGAAAAACAATAAAGCCTACCCTATTCTCCTCCATCCTTCTGAAAATGATTGATATTTTCAGAGGATAGAGGGCAAATACACCATTTTTGTGCACAAACCCTGGTTAAGAGGGTTTCAGAGCAGCTTATGTAAACCCGACTATTTCTCCCTTCTAATAAAATGTCAAGAACTCCAAATATATAAAAATGAAAGCTACTTTGCAGTATTAACAGATTTTGAACATTTCAGCTCACAAGGAATCTGTACAAAGCCATACAAAGGCTGTTTTTCACAGAAAAAACAAAAAACACGGCTTTTTTCTTAAAAAAACTCCTTTTCCATTATATTTGGTATGTAAAAACAAAACTCAGTTTATAGGGAGTTTCTAAAACTCTTCCACTTCCCATTTGTCCGTACAACTGCCTAGGAAGGTAGAAAATCAATGAAAAAGGCAGTTTGTTGTCATAAAGAATAAGTTTCTAAAAAAACTCCAAATTTCAAAAAGACAACTCCTAGAAAATAGGCCTAGATTAACTCCAAAGTAGACTAGTCAATGAAATGACTAAGTCTTTTATTTCAACACAACAAAATGGCTTTTAAAGCCTTAGAGGTAAATAACTAACATGAAAAATTAACTAGAAAACAACACAAAACTGAGCTCCTGCACCAATGCCCTCCATGGAATAGTGATGGCATTCAATAGATGGATCCATCTCAATTAAAGCTTTGGATAGCCCCTATCCCCTGACTAACTTCATAGGGTGGATCTCAAGATCAAATTTCTACAAAATCATAGCCCATTTGCCTCTCCTTTCCCCCAGCTCATTTTGCATCAACAAGGATTTAACTACTGGGTCAGGGACAACTGTCATGACCTTGCTCTGAAGTATGTAGTGTCTGAATTTCTTCACAACCCTAACCAATGCATAAGCTTGTTTCCCCATATAACAATATCTAGTCTTAGCATCTTTGAAAGCCACAATCATAAATGCAATAGGTCTTTCATCCCCATCCCCCTTCTTCTAGGTTAGAACAACTACATAAGAGTTCTCAGATGCAAAGGAATAAATATAAAAGGGGTGGGTGTAATCTGGGCTAGTGAGTATAGGAGCTTGAGCAATGGCATATTTTATCTTTGTGAAAGCTTGCTTAGTTTCACTAGGCCATTTTATCTTGGCATCTTTCTTCAACATATCATTTAAAGGCTTAACTATCTCAGCAAATCCAATGATGAACTTTCTAACAAAATTAATCTTACCAAAGAAAGATTTGAGTTCCTTTTTGCTACTTGGAAAGGGAATCTTCTGGATTGCTTCTACTCTTTTTGGATCAATAGAAATTCCTTCCTCAAAAATGATGTGTCCCAAGAGCTTCCCTTCTATTACTTTGAATATGCACTTTTTAAGGTTTAGGGAAACCTCATACTACCTACACCTCTAGAGGATCTTTCTCAGGTCATTGATGTGATCACTTCTGTTCTTGGAGAAAATAGTCAAGTCATCCATATATATTATAATGAATTTGTCAATCAAACCTTTGAAAGCAATGTCCATGGCCCTTTGAAAAGTAGCACCTGCATTAATCAAACCAAAGGGCATTCTTCTGTAAGCATAATTACCCCATTTGCAAGTGAAAGTGATTTTCATCCTATCTTCTTCTTCTATCATGACCTGATTGTATCCAGAGAACCCATCCAGAAATGACATCATTTGGGAGTCATTAATGATTTGCAACACTTCATCAAGGGAAGGCAGTGGATAATTGTCCTTCTTAGAAGCTTGGCTCAGATTTTTGAAATCTACACAATCTTATTTCTCCATTCTTCTTTCTGATAGGAACCAAGTTAGCTACCCAGGTAGAGTGTCTCATGGGGAATATGATTCTAGCAGAAACTAGTTTCTATACCTCTTTGAATATAAGTGGTTCTAGTAGAGCATTGACATGCCTGAGCTTTTGTCTAAATGGTTTGGAATTAGGATTTAGAGGAATTGTGTGCTTGAAGATGGATGTGTCAAAGGTTTTCAGATTTTCGTAAGTCCATGCTATAACATCCTTGAAGTCTTTTAGTGCCTCAATGACTCCTTCTCTTTCCTCGGGCTAGCGAGCTTTCCCAATAAAAATGTTTTTGGTCTGCTCATCTCCCATGTTAACAGCATCATATTTGCCACCATCTAAATTCTTTTGAGTCCTTTCCCTATGCCTTTGGTCTATATCAAACAATCTCTCTAGTGTGATTAATCCTTTGGGGATGTTGTTTGTTTTCAGGTTGATAATCTCCTTTTCATCAACTTCGAAGGGGTCTCGGTCACATTCATTGATTACTTGTGCTTCAAAAACACCGGTGTTAGTGATAAAATCCAGAATATGTTTATCATCATCAAATATCTAAAAATGCTTGACATTGTCTGGGACTGCCAGACTGGGCACCAATTCCACTAAAATTTCTTCAACTTCGAGCCTGCTATTGGTTCTAGTGTACTGGTTGCAATTGCTAGTGAATCAACCATCTAGTTCTTATTCCTAGGCATAGACTTTATGTCAAAGGCATCAAAATCTTCTATGAGGTCCTAGATTGTGTACCTATATGCATTCATTCTTTTATCATGGCCAACATGCTTTCCTCTTACTTGTCTGGTTATCAACTGGGAATCTACCTACACCCTTAGCAATTTGGTACCCTTCTGGTGAACTAGTAGCAATCCCCTTATCAGAGCCTCATATTTAGATATATTGCTGGTGCAAGGAAACTGTAATCTATATGATGCAAAGAATGATATCCCCTTGGGGTTTACCAATTCCACTCCAGCTCCACATCTTTGTTTGCACTTGGAACCATCATATCTGAGGGTCCACAACTCATTATCCTTGCATGGAAAAGCCTTCTGGACTAGCTTTGTGTGAGGGGAGGCCTTCTTCATTTGTTTAGTTTCTTTAATAGCCTCAGTATGAAAGACCATGATGGCTTCTTTGGGAGCTTCTACGATGGTTTCTTCAACTTCTGCAATGGTTTCTTCTGGTTTGATCTTTTCATCCTCAATCATTGCATTTATCTCTACTTGAGCTTCAATGAGTTTTACTACTGCAAGACATTCAAAATAGGAGAGCTTACAATGGGGCTCTTGATGAGCCTTGCACCAGCCTAGAAGTAAAATTTTTGTTGTTTGAGTTTGTGGGCCCAAGAATTCTTTATCATGTGATAGCTTTTGCATGAATTCCTATAAGACGAATTTATTTGGGTCCTCAACAGTCAGACCCATCATAATCTCTTTATAAACCCCAAGATCAACATCTGTAAAGCACACTTCATTAGGAACATTATATTCAATGATCAAATGTTTTAGTCTAGGTTAATTAAGAACCTGAATCTGATTAGAATTTCCTTTCTAGGGAATCCATATGTGTGAGAAATCAGTAGCAAAGTAACCATTCAAGCTCCTAGTCTAGTCTCTACTTAACAACATGCCATAGGCTTCAGGAATATCAACTACTTGGATGTCAATATGGCTTTGGATACGAGGTTCGGACACTAGTTGTATGCGAACATCTTTGATTTCACCCACAACCTTTACCTCAGTCTTATCTAACTAAACCACCTTTTGGTTAGTTTTAGTAGGTGTGAGATTGAGCTTTTGACAAATTGAATAAGGCATGACATTACATGAGGCTCTAGAGTCAACTAAGCAATTGTGTAAGTTTTTTCCAGCTATTCTAAGGCTCAGCAAGAATGGAGGTGTACCTATTTTTTTCTTATAGTATAAGGCTACCAAGATATCATCAGCTGCAGCCTTTACCTATGTATGCTTGGCCTGATCCTTTCCTTGTAAGAGTTTGAGAAAATCTTCTCACTGGTTTGGACATTCCTGTACTACATCCAGGATTGACATGTTGGCTTTGGTTTTATTTAAGTCATCCATGAGGTCATATTTCAAACCTGTCATATTATGTCCCCTATATTGGTTAGCCTTAAAGGTTCCATCCATGGGTCCCACTAGAGGAGGTGAATTATTATCCGCATTAGGATCAAGTGGGACACTATTGTAGTTTAGTGGGATGGAAGTAGTGAGGGGCTCTTTACCTTTGGTCCTCAAGTAGTAGTTACTTGTGAACTGCTGATAGGCTTGGACCTCAGTCTCTGGCTTATTGTCCTCTTCATAAGGGAAAACATGTGTCAAATTGTAAGGTAGTCCCTATATCTCTAGGATGGTTATCATTTTCTTCCTAATGTATATGTCTATCAGCCTAAAATATCTATGTTATCTTAGACATTTTAGCACAGTTGAACTCAGAGTGATCTGAGGTGTCATGCAACCTACACCAATGTGGCAGGGGTTTATCTTAGTCAAGTTTACTAGATTTGTCTGATCTAAGGGAGAAGGTACTCCTCCATTGTTTGTCCTTGTGTTCCAAGTCCTATTCCACCTTTGAGAATTGAAACCCCTATTGTGTCCTTGATTCTAATTATTCTAATTTTGATGTGAATCCCCATGATTACTAATCTTAAATTTGGTAAGCTCATTGGTAACCTGGGCTAGTGATTTTTTCACAACCTCTAATTTTGATGCCAATTGTGAAGTCTGGTTTACACAAAGGTTGTGGGGCTACTTTAGATGAACTAGCCTGATGAGTGTATTGAGAGTTAACCATGTTAGCATGATTCACCGTAAACTAATCAAAGACCGAAGGAAGAGGGTGGGATGTTGTAGCTTGATTATTATAAGCTTGTCCTGGGGTAGGTAACATAGGGTTTGGACCAATCTGATTTAAAGGCTGGGCATAGCTAATATGTGGTCCAAATAATGAATTACCTGTTGGAACTAGATTCATTAAAGGAGTGTTATTAGTGAGCGCTTGGTTGATAGCAGGCATCTGATTAGGCATTCCCAAAAAACCTAGGGAAGACATAGTCTCAAAAGCCCATGCAACGACATGGTACATTTCTCTGTGTAACTTGAGGGCCCCAGCATAAACTTTTGCTAGAGTATCTAGGTTTTGCTGAGTCTTGTTAAGTAAAACAGTTGTGAAGGGGTCAATGTCTCTAAGGTAAGCCTGAATTATAGCTACCTCCTCAAACACATAAGGTTGAGCTAGACTCTTGTAAAGTTTATGGAACCTGTTGTTGAACATAGTTACAGGTTCATTGGGTTGAATCTTGCAAGAGGTGAACTACTGATATAATACTTGGGTCAGTGTATACCCTAAACTGATATGTGAAAGCTTCTTCCAGCTTTTCCCAAGTATCGATAGATCTTGCAGGTAAGTGTAGGTACCATGAAAAGGTGACCTCTCCCAACAAATAAGGGAAGAGGTGTAGAACCACGTCAATATGGGGAATAGCAACTCTAGCAATGGCTTCTTTGAAAGCCTGAATGTGTTCTTCGACACTTTTACTCTCTCCATAAATGAACTTAGGGAAAAATTTCTTAGGATTTTTAGGCATAGGATGGCGAGCATCCACCAAGGACAATGGCAAGTGGTCTACCCTGAAGTATGCATCCATTGGTGCATGGGGTGGTTCTTCTGGGAAGTTCTCTAGGGCTTCATATCTAGCTAGGATAACAGACCTAGAGTTTAACCTTCATTGTTTACCATGGTCACTCCTGATCTTACGATGATGTTGGAGCTCTTGGAACTCATCTTCGCCGACCAACCAGGATCTAGTTAGTCTTCTTCTTGTAATGGTCGGAGAAACCCTAGATGGATCTAGATTGTTCAGGCCCTCCTACCGCCAGTTCTGTTGATGGTTGTTTTGACACATCAACTCTAATAAAATGAAAGGTTCACTCTACTTCTCCTGAAAGGTAAACAAATATCAAGGTTTACCCCAACATCCCTATTTCACTGGGTCACAACAGTGTTAGAATAGAAAAGTGGATAAAGTGAATGTTTTTTCAAGGGGCCTGTACTGGTAATAACAACCTGGAAAACTAATGAGTCCTCTAATAGGTAGATTTTCAATGGAGTTTAAGAAGCTAATCTAATCCAAAGTTATGTAAAAAAAGGAAAAAAGAGGATTTAGGTTTTAAGAAAGGAAAATAAAAGAACCTAGATAGCATCTGCACCTGGATTTTCACTTCATACAATGAACATTAGTAGGATTGATCAAACAAGTTGGGTGACTAATATTCCACACAATCATAACCAATGCAAGTGCAAGATTCTAAGGAAAATAGCAAGAGAACAAGGAACTTGGAGACATTATTTCATCTGCACAGAATCCAAAACCCTTATTCACTTACCACACTTAAGATTTATCAATTTAAGCACAACATCCACTAATGCAAAATCATGTTCAAGGAAAAGAAACACAAGTACATTACCACCATAGGGCAGAAACACGGGAATAATTCCAAAAGATCTATCTTCTTATTGATAGGCAAAATGCTAGCATATTACAAAAGAGCAGTATTCACACACCCTGTATTCAAATGAGAAATACCACTTACAAGCCAAAATACAAGCATAACTAGCACTCACACAAGTTCTCTATGTTTCCCGCCTTTACAATTGTTCAAAATTCCCCTTTATATATGAGAATTCTCTTGTTTACATTTTCACATTTCATCCCTACTCATCCTGAAAGTGCTCTTAAACAAAAATTACAATGCACAATTTAGCCCTTGTCACCTAGAATAGTGTCATTAGATACAAATGGAGTTGACCTCATCAAAGAATGGAAGAAAGAAAGAATCAAAGAATAGATCATTGTGAAGAACAAGGATATTATGTCTCTTCTCCAAAATGACCCTTGAAATTAGCAGTGGCCTCTTGAATGTCATGCATGCTGGGTCCATTGTGATATTTGATTTTGATTTGTTGGGAGTATGATGAACTTTTGAACTTATCCAGGATCTCTGCCAAACCAACCAATTGTTCTTGAAATTCAGTAAAGAGAGCCTTCAGCCTCATCAAATTGTCAATGCTTGACTCAATGAGTTGTTGTTGAAAGATCCCTGAGAACTCCTTTTATTATCCTTGTTGCAGGTAGAATCACTGAAGAATTATCCTTGAGCTAGCAAGGCATGGAATTTATTAAGGCTCAACCATATTGGTGCCCTGCTTAGTTGTGTCAATCTTCTTTTGCAGCTTACCTTTACATATCTGTAATAATTTAACTCAAAGCTTCCCAGCTTGATCCACTCCAGTATTATTCCTGGATCTTCTTTATCTAATATCCCTAACTGCAAATTTGTATTTAGAGGTGTAGCCTCCATATTTTCCAAAACTGGGAGCTATCCTTCCCAAACTAGGGCCTCATCATCAATACTATGCATTAGCCCACCAGAAGCCTCTAGTTCATGCTCTGTACTATGATTCATTTTCAAAGTTTCCCTGATAGTTGTCTTCCCAAGGGTCTCCAGTGAGTCTTTCTAGGAAGTAGCTATGGGAAATATACCCAAGGGATCAGGAACTACACTTTCTTTGTTCATTACTTCCATCAGGGTAGGGATAGGAGCTGAGGAATCAATTGGCCCCACTAAATGAGTGACATAGGCTGATAGTTGTGCAGCCTGCTTCTTCAGTTCCTCCTTAGTCACTTCATCCTTTCGCATTCTATCTAAAACTTCTTTTACAACATCGGTTAGGGTGTTCTTATCTCCTTCTCTTGTTCTTGAGCCCAATATGACTTGTATGTTGTAATCTTCCAAGGTCATTGCAGCCTCTTCTTTGTCAACCAATGGGGTTACTATGTGGGCAATCCTGATTCCTTGCTCATTGGTTGGTATGTGCGAGAGGGTCTTGGCTCTCTTGTTTTTTGGAGGTGCCCCTAATACTTGGGCTACAGTGGCCAAATCTTCCTCCTCAACATATGTTATTTTCCTCTTCTCCACTATTTTGTTTAGCCATATAGGAAGGCCTAACTTAGCAGTAGCATCATGTGGTGGAGAAGGAGCTAGAGGTGGAGATGATGATCTTGTTGAAGATGGGGTTGGGACTTGTGTCTTTTCTAAATCATCAGACTCCCCACCTTATTCTTCATGTTGCTCAATGGATATGTTTCCAACCAACTCCTCCAAAGTGGGCCCTTGGCTGCCCAAAAGTTCTTCAAGCACTTCCCCTATTTTGTCTTTAGGCTCTTCTGCAGGTGCATTTGTTTGCAGCCCTTCCTTGGTCACTGGCTCCTTAGATGATGGGGCTTTTACTCCCTTTGGGATGTCTTCTTGTCTTTGTGTTGTAGCCAGAGGGGTGGTTCCTTCCCTTTCTAGCCTAGTAGTAGCAGTGCCTTCCTCTCATGTTGTTCCTCAACTGTTTACCTGGAAGCCACTAGAATATGAGGCTAGGAGGGGTGGAGAGGGAAGGAGGAGATTGGGAAAGGATTAGAGATAGGGGAATGGAAGGCTATGATGAAATGGGGAGTGTTGGTAGTGGAGCTTGGTGAGGAGGAGATGAAGGTGATGTAGTGGAAGGACCCTCAATCCTGACCTCAATAGAAACAATAGTAGAGATGAACATAGGAGGAAGCAAGGTCGATGCTGTGGTGACACCCTTAGAAGTACGACTTAAGGCCCTTGTAGTAGTTTTGTTGGACAGGGGCACGATATCTTCTTCTTCTTCTTCTTCTGACTCAACATTAACTACCACTGCCTTTTGTTTCCCTTGAATTATAGTAGGGTCAGTTTGTTCAATAGCTAGAGCAGTAGGTACTTGCTTTTCTTTCTTTTTCCCTTTCTATCTAGCACCCTTAGAGCTTTTTCCCTCCTTGGCTAGCCTAGGATTGAGAATGGGATATGGTTTTTTCATCCAAGGCTTAGTTCTCTTTAGCACCTCCTTAGCCCTATTGTCCACTAATGTGTCTTCCATTCGATCCCATCTAATTGGGGGTAATGGGAGGTTATACACCTTTTGGTTCTCATATGAGGGGTCTAATACTACACCATTTTCCTTCATTCCCTTGGGAAATTTGGGTAATCCAAGGCAGTCTAGCCTTTTCAATAGATGGAGGCTAAGTCTATAGTATTCCCTCTTCTTGATCTCATGGTCATGAGCATAATTCTCCCAGTGGTCCTCAATAGCATATTCATGCACATACCAATTCCCTATTAACGGGTTGATCCACCCAGTTGGGTCAAATATGCTCCTAATGTTATCGAAGGAACTTAAAGATAAGTGCAACTCTGCCTTTGCATTATTTGTATTTATCATGTTTTGGCAGTTGTACTCCCCTATCTTGATTAGAAATTTGAAGCTAGACTTATTCTTGTCATCATTCAACTTGTATACTTTGAAGACCTGCCTACATACCTCTAATAGGATGACCTTGTCACTAGGGTATCTTGGTAGCTTTTAGGGGGGCTTATCAAACCCCATGACTCTAATATATGTGAAGGTTTGAAACTAAATATACCAGCTTCCCCAGTTTACCAGCTCTTTTGTTGCCTCAAGAGATAGCCTCTTTGCATAGTCATTCTCCAATCCTCTAATCACTGCATACACAAAGGCATCATTAACAACACAATAGCTTTTCAAGTTGGTCATCAATTCCAGGTGGGGAAAGTGGTTGTAAACGAGGACTTCTCCCTATTGGAGGGAGCCCACCAGCATTAGTCCTGGGAAACTAGCCCAGTAGGCCAATAGATAGACCAGATAAGAGGTAATGTAGAACTCCTTTGTTTCAGTGACCTCAGAAAGTTGCTCATCCAGCTTCTCACTTATAAATGATCCCCAGTCAATCCTCTTACCATCTATGATTTTGATGTAGAAGTGGCACATCCATGTATACCAATTGTTAGTAGTAGGCAACCTAAATACTCTGCTCAAGATGGCAATAAATCTCCTCCCATCTTGTTTGAATTCATTGTATGGCTGCACTAGAGCCATCCTCAATGGATGTTTCCTTTGTGTAATCAGAAGATGCTGAATCGTGTAACCTGTGGTTGTCGTAATGTTATTGTTGTAGAAGGTCAATGTTGAGTTCTTTGAAATTTTGTCATAGTCTACATATGTGGGAAGACCAAATACTCTGTCTACCATGTCAAAAAAAATATCCAACACTGTGTTTCCTGCTAGTCCAATCACCTTTTCACTACCAACCTTATACTCTAGGGCACATGCCGATACTAGTTCAGGTGCCTGTACAGAAACTAGAAATGCGGTCGCCTAAAGTAATCTAGAGTTTTCCATGCACTGTGTCTGAAACAACTTGTTGTCTTCATTCCTTAGTTGCTGCCAGCAGCCCCAAGGGTCTAGGTGTCCAATATCAGTGTCTCTAGTCTTTGGGTAAGGGTTAGACAACTTGGAGGTAGGCAGATATCTCTTGAATTCCAGCTTCTTCTCTACTACCGGAGGTGGTGGTGGTGCCTCAACCATTTTTCTTGCATTCATATACACCACCAATCGCTAGTGTTTCTAGCTTATTCCATAGTTAACCATTATCAAATCATTATAAACATTATTGAAAATGCCATAAAATAGTGGAAAATACATTGTTCTGGAAAAAGTCAGAGATCAAGGATCAGGCCCTACTCCTTTTGTATGCTAAAAGAATGGGAACAACAGAAGAGGAAGGCCTGACGGTGAAACTGCGACAAAGCAGTCTCAAAGGATTATCATCAGAGCATGAGACTAAACTTTGAACTCTGACAAAGTCTATATAGCCAAGAGTCAAGAGGCGAGACTTACTCCTATGGTCAAACATCGTGTAATGGAGAAACAAGGAGGCATTCAACAATCAGGACATGGAATTCAAAAGCTATTTGTAACCAAACAAGAAGTCGCAACAACGAAGCTCTACCACCTGAGCTCTGATGCCTTACTAAGAAATGGAGAGTGGCAAGTGGGAGCGACATCTGTTAAAGTAAACTGGAAAGGGAAACGATGAACCCCCCAATGCTTGAACCCCAACAAGTCATTAAGTAAACAAAGGAGAATGCGGGATCGAAAGGAAGAGCCTTAGGTTGCTAAAGAGGAATGTGAAAGATCAAAAGCCCGATCTCTTCCGCTCTGATGCACAATGAAAGAAAAGGTACCCAAAATAGCTAAAAGAGGGAAAAGCGAAAGATCAAAAGCCCGATCTCCACCGTTCCAACCATCCAAAAGAATAAAGTACAAATAGCCTCAAGAAATGTGCACAGTAACAAAATGGATTTAATGACCCCAAAATGTAAAAAACTAAAACCCTTCCGTAAAACACTCAGTAATAACTAAAACAACCCAAAACGACCAAATTTAAGCACAAATCAACTAGTAAAATCATAACCATAACCCCAAATCCAAAATTCAAGCATGCAAAGAAAACAGGGTAAGGGATAAATGCAATACCAACCTGAAAAATGTGCACAAAGTCAATGAAGGGGCTACAAAACATGAAATCTGCACTCCAACAACAACACACTTTAATCCAAATCAGGAAAATGTAGCAGAAGGTTGAAAAGATCACAATGTGAAAACCAGATTTGCAGAGCTCAGTGAAAAAATAGGTTGTAAAAAGCTTGAGTGAAAACAAATGAGCTCAAAATAGCAATAAAAGAGGGCCGCTACACGCGTAGGAGGCTGCCATTAATGTGTTGCCAAAGGGTAGGTGGAAGGAAATCAATTCCCACGTCGCAAAACTAGCCAATGGACAAGCTGAAGGCCAATATCTGATGTTGCGTAGGTGATCTACCAACTCCACACTATTTTCCTCTAGATCAGGTCATTGGGGAATGCTTCACAGTCATTTAAAGATGACCAACCCTAATGTAATGACATCTGTAGGAGCTCAACAATAGTCCATTGACCGAAGCATCAAAGATGGTTTTACTATCATGCAATCATGACAAACTTTGACATTTCGAAGGGAAATTCTGGCAAACGGGGGACAAAGCCAAATCAACAAGTAAAACCATCAGATCTTGGGACCTCCTCCTTCGAGAGCACCAGAAGGCCAAAGTCCAAAATTCTGACAACAAAAAAACTAAAAAAAAAGGCTAAGTGTAAATCACAGGGAGTCCAAACCAGAAATTCCAGCCTTTTTTTCAAAGTCATGATAAAGCGACACACTTCACTTAGCAAGACAAAAGAAGGGGGTCCACTATTTTGGTCACAAAATGGGGTGCGTTGTGAGGACCACAACAATATGGTCGAGTAGTAAACAAATGAAAATTGAACCTAAAGAGAATTCTCTCTACATTCTTGGCATTATCATGTGTCTTACACATGAAATATGTTAAATTAGCAGGGAAGGGGTAACCCTTCTTTTTCATATCATGATATCTTTTACTCACATGTGCCATGTGTCTGCACACTTCAAGAAAAATAATAAAATCGCTAGCATATTTGGGAAGCTTGTATGGTGCACTTTCAAAGCCACCTATCCTCACATAAGAGAAACTACCAAACTGGATGAAGAAACTCCCATATTTCATCATGAATTATGCTGCCTCTTGGGATATCCTAACACTAGGGTTACCATCAATTCTTTTCACAATGTACATAAAAAATGCATCAGTAACCCATCTGAAATCTTTATTTCCATTTTGTTCTTGCAATTGTTGAAAATATGCATACACTGGCATGTCACTGGAGAGAGTACCAGATGTTCTCAACCCCAGCCATACCACTTGAGTATCAGCAATCACATAAAACAAATATGAGCACGTGTAAAAGGTTTCCTTTTTGTGGAAATTAGCCAACTGATCATCAATGTGGTCACTGATAATCTTGGCCCAATCAATATGTTGGATTTCACTACAAATCACAAGGATAAATTGGCACATCTACTTCTCAAATGAATTGGATTCTTCATTTCCTACCACTCTATGCAACAGGGTAATTGTTACTAATTTTTGTTCACACTAAAATTAGTTAGACCTAAGTGCAATTGTTCAAAAGGAATAAAAGAAAACTTTAAAGTTATGCATTTAATGAACAGTTGATGTCTTGACAAAGCAGAGATGGATTTCAGTTGACAGGATAACCCATCAGTCTAATCAAGACTGATGAATCATCATGACAAGAGAATCAAGTTGTCAAGGTATCAATCATTCAAGAAATACAGTTGATCTAACATAGTATTATCTTTCAGGAGTTATAAGACAGATTGATTATTCAGTTAATCAATTTTGAAAGGAAGAAAGAAAGATATTTGTTTAAACTGTTATTTCATGTCATGTTTGGAACATACAAATTCAGTATCTGTTACTTTATCCTATGCATTGATTGAAAAAGAAACATACATACATTAGGTGCACAAGATAAATTAACTGATCATGTTTAAAAGAAGTGTTCAAATATGTCCCACACAAGCCGTGGGAGTAACTAGACTAAGCAATTGTAGACATGCAAGCTATACATCTGAATGATAAAAGAAATAACAAGAACATATGATAAAGGTAAACATTCATCATTGCCTGAGCAAGAAGATTGTTTTATCGATGTTGATCTTCAGTCTTCATCTTCAACTCGTATCATCAGCTGAACCTGCAAAAAATTGGGGAAAGTCCTATTAGAGCTCCAAATGTTTAAAGTTATCGTATGCTTTTATCAAGTAGATATATCAACTTGTCACATCGTGCATTTCATATGAAGGATAAAATCAGACATGCTATAAATCAGAATATCATGAAGGAGATCAATCAATATCATCAGGTATGTTTTTATGCTAACTTGTTTGTTCACTGTGCAGGTATAGGAAAAGTAATGTTGCTGATTTGAAGACATTAAAGCATGTGGAGAAAATGTGGCTGCCACAAGGGTTGAGCCCAGCTTGCTCCCTTCTTATCCATTCAAGAAGGACATCAAATTGCATAAGTAGAATATACCATGCATAGAAGAAGTCAACATAGCAGTCAAAGAAAGGGAATCATAATCGAAATAAAGAGGAGCAGTTTCTCCTAAAAACTATGCCTCATCATAGTTGAAGGCTATTAGAATCAAACAACTTTGCTTTACTTCGTCACTTACATATGATGGAATGAACAATGTATCCATGCAGGAGATATCATTATGCAGATACAAGAATCAAATGATCAAGGAGCAGCTATACCAAGATACATCCCATAAAGCTACCATTATGAAGTACAGAAAGATGCAGAAGAACATCATTAAGGAGAAGGTATAGTCTCACCAAAGATGGAGCAGCAATACAATAGCATTTACCAGCTAATAAAGAGTCCAACATCGAGCACAGTGAGGTGACAGGTATGCCAAGTCAAAACCAGGTGGGACAGTCATTCAAAGAAAGACAAATCAATATGGAGAAGTCACACTGTGTAGAGGACAGTCATACTAGATGGAGTAATAATGATGGAGAAGCCATTCCACAAGCAGCAGAGAGTAGTCCTGAAGACTGCATTTAAGCATATATTATAACTCTTTGTTGTAAATGAAGTGTCGATTCACAAATATATGTTTGACCATCGAAATGAATGATAAATGAATATGCAGTTATATAGATTTCACCTCTTTAGGTAGGCTATACAGTCATCTAACAAAGGTGTGATGCAGTGGCTAGTATACAAAAAATGGGATACAAATAGATCAAGCATACCAATCTTGTTGTGAATGAAATGTAAAATTGTTATTTAAATGTAACTGTCAAATAGAGAAGGTCAATTTTGCAGAGCAAGCCAAAGAGAAGTAGCTCTTTATGACTGTCCCAATATGAATCAATAGAACAACCAGAGGAGAAAAGGAGTGATCAATCATCAAGATCATAACATACAGTTTCTTCCTTATCTTTTCTATAGTCTCAAGGAAAAGAGGTAAGACTGAAGCACTTTATCATATATTCCAAACATCACAAAGGACCTGAAGAATGCCTTATACAATAGAATGGAGAAGGATAAAGTGATCATGCAAGGTTTACTCAAAATCTTTCTAGGAATCAAATATATAGTCAAGAGCTACAGCCAAAGAGCAATACCATCATGACTGTCCCAGTTTTGACAAAAGAAACAACTAAAGAGATCAAGAATGGAAAAGACATAGTATTCATGTGATAGTTTTCAGAGACCTTTTCAAAGGAAACATCAAAGACACAATGAACAAGAGGAACAGTAGGTATGACGAAGTGAACAAACAAGAGTTTATCTCATATTCTTATAAAGATACAGTCATGCAGGCTGAACCTTCAAGGCTCCTTTCCTCACAAAATAAAATGAAACCCTTACTTTCTTTTTGAAAAACCCATTATAGTTTCAAGAAAATGTAAAGAAAGTGATAAGATAAAATGAAAGGAGAGACAGTGTAACAGCCATGACCAGATGGGTTGTTTTGCCTCAAGAATATCAAAGACCCATCTCTGTTTTATTCAAATCTATAGATATTTCAAAGCTACAAAGGAAGAACAATAGAGAAAGGTAAATGAAGGTATAATAGCTACGGTCGTGGCCTTGAAGGCCTATTTCTTTAATATTTTCAAAGAAAACCTGGTGTATATTCTTTGAAACCCTTGACTAAAGAAGCTACAACAAAAGAGAAGGAGAACAGGTAAAATGAAAGTAATGTACTACAGGTTGCCGTGCTACAAAGTTGCCTTCAAAAGCTTTTCTGATAGTGTTTAAAAGCGTCGACCTCAAGGCTCAAGAGACACATAAAAGAAGAGTGCACATCCAAAAACCAAAAGATACATCAAAATATGCAGAGGAATGCCATGAAGCCGCGGCCTGTAGGCTGAGTTTTATGCAAGAAAGTCAAAAAAAATACCTCAGACAGGAGAAATAACGGCTTACCTTCATTTTTCAGCTCAAACCTTGTCAAAAACCCTCATAAATAGCATGAAAAACTGGTGAAGAGTTAAACCCTAGAGCAGCAGCATGGTGGCCACACAGTAGGCCGAACGAAGAACAATGCAAAATGATGCTTTAGGGTTTGAAAACCCTTGTTTTTTTAAAGGCTCGATGAGTCTTTTTTCCCATTTTTGACTTCAACAAAAACAAAATCATTACTTTCATTATCCATGCCGAGGTCAAGACCTTTCAAAGTCTGATTCCTAGTGATGATGCCCAGGGCCCGTGAGGCCATGTGTTTATTTCTTATTTTCTGCTAAGTCAAAACTTAAAATCATTCAAAGTGAAGGCTCGTGCCTCCTTTGATATGATTATTTCTTTTTGCATGAAATAAGTATTATGAAGAGTAATGTAAAGGGAGACATAAGGATGGCATTTAATTGCCAAAATGACAAATATGTATGCATGAGGTATGAGGTGGTGCATAAGATGTGTTTGGAGATATAAGGAAAGTAACTTGCAAATGATATATGTTTAGAATGTCATATTCATGCAAGGGAGTCATAAGGGGGTGTTTTTATCCTTTTCTCTCTTTTTTGCATGATTATGCAAAGTATAGATGTAAGACTAATAATAAAGTAATACCATTATAAATTACTTTATTATTTTTTCCACATTCCTAAAAAACATGCAAAACTGAGAGAAGATAACTGAGACTTTGGAGGCTTTTTACATGTTTTTGGGCCATTTTTAGAGTGTTTTGGTCAACTTTTTGGTCAAACATATGGAGAGGACCAAATTGGAGCTATTTTTGCTTGATTTGTGGCAGTTTGAGCCCTTATTTTTAGGGATTTTTAAGTTTTCTCGTGGATTACCTTGGAGGACTTATTTTTAGAGGCAGTTAGCTGCAGTTCTTTTTTGCATGCCTCTTAGTGAGAGCAAGCTATATATTGTAAAGCAAAACTTGGTTTTTGCTAGTTCTTGCCTTTTTGCTCTTATACACTTTGAGAGAGAAGAAGGTTTTGTAACTCAATTTTTACAGTTTTATAGAGATCAACAGGTTACAAGTTCAATTTCTTTGTTCTCATGCAATTTTTCCTTTGTTCTTTGAAATCAAGTAGTTGCCTTTCCATTTGATGCTAATTGTATGAAGTGATTTGATGAAGTTTTAATGTGTTTAATCATTAAAACCTTTAAAATTATTGTCTCACTCTTACTTGTAGTATTAAGCATAGTGATATTACAGGTCTTAGGTTGTGTTAGTGAAAATAATCCTTTTTGTGTTGTGAGAAATCATTTTCCTTCATTAAAGGTCTATTTTCAAGCCTTCCTTAGAAACACTTTTTTGTGATATTTGTGCCAAGATTGGATTGTGTGAGTCAGATTTTTGAGTTATATTGTGAACCAGATTGCATATTTTCTATCCATATTAGGTGCATCACCAAATTTTACAGTTTCATTTTGTTATAGTTTCCTTCTTACCGTTTTCTAAAATAGAAAATCACAATTTCAAAAATAGAATATTTTAAGGGAACCAGCCCACAATATGGAGGTTCAAAATCATTATAGGTCACCCACAGCCTAAGTTTGTCCCCATGTTTCAAAAGATTGTAGGGTGTCATAGCTTTGCATAAGGGTGCAATCCTCATCGACAACAGTAATCATATCAGATATATCTTCATTGAAATGGGATTGCTTTAAGTTCCGTGGGACTTGTGATTTACCCTTCTTCTCATTCTTGAGCATGTGTTTAGCTATGGTTGTAAGACACCAATCTTTTCTATCTAAAAAGTAATTCCACCCAACCTCAACAGGCTTGCTGACATATTCATCTCTTTCTAGTAATCTAAAGACATGACTGATTGATTTAGTGTCAAGTCTTGCAACAACTTCCCATCAAAAGACTTAATTTCCCTAGTTTCTACAGGATAGATTTTGACATAGGCGAACACCAAATCAGGGCATTTCATAGCTAGCAGGAATCCTCCTGCATGAGAAAGACCACTAGAAAAGGTCTTTTCTACGAGGGGTGACCTAGGGTTTTCCTAGTGGGTTTGTTATTTTCCCTATTTCCTAGGTTTTTCCTACACTTTTATTAATCTTGCTTAGGTTAAATAAAGTGATTTCAATTAGTGAGTGAATGATTTGAGGTGTTGGCATCCTACAAGGGAGGTGGCATTTGCTATCTTTAGCCTGTATGGTGGCCTCTCCATATTAGTCAGTTTTACCACCTCTCCCCTCTCTCTCGTCTATATAAACTCACTTCCTATGTTGTAGTTTTATTATCTTGAATGCATTGTCTAGTTACTCTGTCATTTTTTGTTTGAATCTTTAAGCTCTTAATGCGATTCTGTCACATCGACATTTGCATATCTCTTGGAATTGTTGGTTTGCTTTTGCTTTGCATTTTCCAATTTATGTAGCATAGAATCTCTCTCATAAAGTTCCTAGTTTTTCACATCTTGTTTAAGATTTCTAACATGGCATCAGAGATTTTGATTTGAGAGTTTTGAGTTCATAGATTCCTAATTGAGGGATTGAGTTCTTTTTGAGATCTTGAAAATCATGTATGCTCTTCTCTTGCATTTTTGAATGATTTAGAGAATTAGAAAGGATTTATCAAGACCCATTAACCTCTTTATTTTGCATGCGTGTTTTGTGAGAACTGAGTGATTGCAATAGTTTTGGTTATACTGGTAGCATTTTTGGTTGTTCCAATGCATCCAGGAGGCTCAAGAAAGTCAAGATTGGCTTTCATTTCATTCGATTTGGAGATCATTTGACACAGTTGTGGAATGAGGGTTTCTTGTTCAGATCTGGAATTCAATTTTTGTTCGGAGCATTTTGAGGTCAAAAGGACCTTGCCATTGCATCCAGAGGCTTCGTAGATGAATTTTGATATAAAATTTGCGTAGTTTCACTATCGAGAGATAAAAAAGCAAAATAAAATTTCCAGAGGCCATTTTTGGCCTCAAAACACACAGTACGAGACAATTTTTAATAAAAATTTGTAAAAATTTAAAAAAAAATTAAAAATATATATAAAATAAGCATTAAGCGCTTTAAGCACTCCAAATAATTTAAAGGGGCTTCTGCCCTTGTAAGGGCGTCGGCTCCCCTTTTTGGGGTCCGATCTCTCCATTTGCAGGGTGTGGCCCTTTCTTAAGGATTCGCGGACCCTTAAGGGGTTGGTTGAGAGTGACCATTGGCCCTTTCCCTCCTTCTTTCTAAAATTGTAATATTTAAAAAAAAAACATTTCAATTCAGCCCCTTGTACTTAAGCGCCCCTGCCTCGGCCTCTATGCTAAATTTTTGGCCTTTGTGCCAATTTTTCATTATATTTAGTGAATGTTTCTAAACTTGGAGGGCACTCTATCTTTGGCAAAGATCCAAAACTTGACTAGAGATCCTCTACATCTGGAATGTTGGATTCGAGGATGATACTGAGAGGGGGGTGAATCAGTGTTGTGTAAACTTTTATAATTTTTTGCACCTTCTAAATTACAAGACAAAGAGAGATGATGACATCAATAATTTGTTAAACACAAATGTACAAGTATGAATTAACACAAGATATGAGACCAAGACATAAAAGATTATACAAGAGGAAAACCTCTCAAAATTGCCTCACTAGCTTATTAAAAACCTCACTGGTTACAAATAGGTCTCACTGACCAAGGAAGATTCACTAGCTTTACAAAATGCCTCACTGGCATACACTATGCCTCATTGGCTGATACAAGTGTGCATAAGAAAACAAATCAGTTTAGGGGGTTACCCTGTTTCATTCCATCACAAAACTTATATCTCCCTTTTGTTTTCACTCAACAAACCTTTTACACTGTCTCCTTCAATTTACAAATCACAACAAGTCAGACTTATTTCAATCTCTGTAAGAAGCAAATTCATTTATCTGATCAAACATTAGCCACTGTATATCCTTTCTTGAATAGAAGATAATCTATAAGCATCAAAGGATCTTCAATCTTTAAACATTGCAATTTCTATGATTTCCTGCATAAAATTCAAACATCTATGCAATAATTTCTCTGGTTCACATCATACAAATTCCACCTCTGCAAAACCTTCAGACTTCTCTTTGTAATACTTCAAACATCTCATATACACAGAAACTCGTATTTCAATTTGTGCCATTTAAAACCACAATCACACAACCTCATTTTCACCACCTGCATATATATTAGATTTCAAACATTAAGACCTTGGATCTTCCAACTTCAAAGTCTATCTACATTTTCATCATCTATCTGTATATAAAAAAATCATTCCCCTGCAATAAAAAATAACTTTTCATATACCTCTGCGCATATTCATTTTCTCAACACTTCAAAAAATCCATTCACCTGTAATATTATTAAAAAAATAATGACCCTTCATATTCCTTTCTTCTCTGCATCTTCTTCTTCACCATTTCAATTAACAAATCTGCATATATGAGTCCTCAAAAATTAAATCACAATGAACCTGCAAATTTATAAAACATGAAATAATATTTCATTTTCCTCTTCTTTCTGTATTTCAATTCATTCCAACGACAACTCTTCAATATTCTTCAATCTTTTTATCTTCTTCAATCTGTAAAAAATATTTTCATCTTCTAAAAAAAATATTATCTATGTTATGCATTCTTCATAAAGCATTTTTTTTCTTTATATTTCTTCTAAAACCTCTTCCAATTCTTTCCAAAAAAAAAAATCTTTCTTTTTAGTCTTTGATAGACACAAGAAAATTCCACATAAGAGGTTTTTAAAAAATAGAAAAAAAATCTTCTAAAAAGTAGCCACAAAAATCTGCCTTATAATCTCCACAAATCTTTTTATCTTCAAAAAAATAAAAACAATCTCCTCCTTTATCTTCCAAGCCACAAGTGGAAAAGAAAGAATCTTCTAAAAAAAATTCATAAAAATCTCCTTAAAAGACTCAAGAAAATCTTCTTTTTCAAAAGACTAAAATTAGTCTTATAAAAACTTATCTTTGTAAATGACGTTGAAATGCTTTTCAAAAAGCATTCATAATAGAGGCGAACGAAATTTATAGACACATTTGATTTAAAAAAACATCTAAACTCAATGGTAAAGCAAGGGAAGGGGTAGGTCATTTTTATGACTAAGGACCCTTGAGCAGGTAATTTTTAAGTGAGATGACCTAATATTGCAGGTCAACAAAAAATTAAGTCATAAAGTGCATTTCAATGGTGATGGGCAAAGAATGCTTTGTGTTAGAATTTCTTAATGTTTTAATTCGTAATTAAGAACTCTAAAAAATATGATCCCTCTGAAAACTTAGAACATCTTGAGCTTGTATCTACCAAGAACCCCTTTGATGATCCCTCTGCACATGAGCATGTATCATGTATGATGAACACATCAGAGCACATCCTTTAATGAAACCAAACTCTATGACAAGATAACATCTGATCAACTTAACTCTGTCAAGAAGTCCTCATATCATACTTTACAAGACAATATCATACAGATGTTCAAGACTCAAAAGTGCCAACTTCCACTTAGAATCAACTCAAACTAATCTCCCAACAAAAATCATTATCAACCATGTCTTGAGGCCCAATATATTCTGCCGCCAAGTTGTCATGCTCTTATCTTGAACAACACTAAACATCCTGAGCATCCAACATCAAACCATGGAAGACAAAACACCCTTTGATCTCCTTTGCAACTCCTTTGGACAACAACAACTTCATCACCTTATGAAGACAAGACACATTACTATCATCATCCTGTATACAACATGCAATAACTCTGACAAACCACTGTCATCATCTTGATGAGTAACAAACTCCTTCAAAGAACTGAGATCTCTTAAGACCATGAAATCAAACAACTCCTTAAGATGAGAAATCAAACCTTCACATATGAAGCATGAAACATGAAGCAACTTTATTAAGCATGTTCACTAAGTGAACTCTTGTGAAATCCTGAAAGCATGATCCACATCATGAATGATCTAACTTTCACTATGATGTATCTGCATCATCAACTCAACACCTTTTTTGACATTAATGACAACTTGTCTCCATCATGGAAGAGTTCCATATTTGTGTGGAGGACTCCCCATTTGGCGAATTCCTAAACTTGGCGGCATTTCCGCCAAACTTGGCGACAGTTGATTCTTTCTAATCTGACCCCTCTCTGTTGGCAAGGGCAAAATTGAAGGTTGTTTTCAAACACTTTGTTCTAAGTCATTTTGGCTCCATTTCCTGAGCAATTTTTTTTAATTTTATTTTGGGCTAATTTTTCACGCTCTACACGCTGGTGGAGATGATTCTTGATTCCAGTGCATGGTTTTTCCAAAAATTACAGATTCTCACAAGGGGATGCTACACAGTTCCCATTTTTGGAACTTCAAAGACTCATAACTTTCACATACAACCTCAGATTGAGGTACTTATTTTTTGAAAGTGCATGATTTTTTGAGTATTACGCAGTGTTGCTATTGTTTCACTTGGTTTTATTCTAGGGTTGTACTTTTAACATACACTCATTTGTTTGAGAATTCATAAAGCATTGAGATCAAGTCCACTTAGTATTTTTTCTAGTGACAATTGTAATCACACTAAATATAAAGTGCCAAACCATATTTACTTGGGGGGTTTCCTTGATTGAGTGAAAAATAGAGTGTCTTGTCTGCTTTCTTTGGGTTTTTGCATTCTTTGTTTTCACACAACTACGACAAACAATCTTCTTTTCTGCATAAAATGGATCAAACATCAGTACCAATACTCACACCCTACAACTACTTTGATTGGAAATCTAAAATGACAATCTATCTAAAGAGGCAAGGGTTGTATAGAGTAACAATGGGTCTTAAAATGCCCAGATACATGGTGGAGAAACTAGAGAGGACCCACAGAACCTTTCTCTGGACTGGAGTTGAGGAAAAGAAGAGGATCTTGCTAGTTGGATGGGACAAAATCTGTCTTCCCAAAACTCAAGGGGGATTGGGAATCAGAAAAATTTAGGTGATGAATAAAGCGCTATTGGCCAAAAGTGGGTGGACTTTCCTTAAGGAGGAGAAAGATTGGGTTTGGATTATGAAATCCAAATACCTACAAAATGGGGATAAAATTGGAGTTCTGGATAGAGAGAGCCACCCCAAAGGCTCTATTATCTAGAATAAAATGATCAAAACTAGAAGCACTCTGTCCCAAGGCATCAAATGGAAGCTGGGGAAGGCAAATAAAATCAGATTTTTGGGAGGATAATTGGATCAGGGAGGGGACCCTCGCTAGCAGGAACAACAATATCACCAAGGAAAGAGTTATCAACCATTTTGGGAGTTGGGTCAGCAATTTCATCACTACCCATTCCCATAGCCAAAGACAGTGGAAGAACCTTTCGGACTGTTGGAACAATAGTCAGCCAGAGAATTAGGAGTGTCAGGCTCTGCAAATGGAACTGAACAAGTATAGAAATCTAATTTTTCCTAGGGAAGATGAAATGCTCTGGGGACAAGACCAAAAGGGGAACTTTTCAGTTAAATCTGCTTACATTCTGCTGACAAACAGTGGTCAAGAGAATTGGTTTTGGAAGAATGTTTGGAATAACAAGATGACCCCTAAAATAAACTTTTTCTGGTGGGCTATAGCTCATAACAAAATCCTTACTACTGATAATCTCAAAAAAAGGGGGTTCGAGTTGGTCAATAGATGTGTGCTTTGCCTTAAAGAAGAAGAGTCCATTCAGCATCTTCTTTTCCATTGCGATTTCTCCAAAGAGATCTGGGGAAGAACTATAGAGAAACTTAACCTGGAGTGGGTTTTCCTAGAAAACCTAATGGATTTCACCCAAAGTTGGATTTCTCCCTTCCCGCACCCTAGGATTAGAGAGCTATGGAGACAAATTCCCCCACATCTGGGGTAGAGTGTGTGGAAGGAAAGAAACAATAGAATTTTCAGAGATAAAACTCGATCTGTGAATGTGGTCTTTTACTCCTTCAGCAGGTTGGTCTCTGAGAACACATCTACCAACACTCTTCATGTAGCAAAAAAACTACCCACTATGGTGGAAGTGCGGACGGCCATGAATTGGGGATTGACAGCGGACATCACCAAGACTGACAATTCTAAAAAACTGGCCAGACAAAACGCCCTCTAGAGACCCCCCCCCCCAAGGAGTGGATCAAACTAAATTTTGATAGAGCTGAAAAACATAATACTAGGATGGCAAGTGGGGGAGGGATATTCAAAGATAGTCAGGGAGGCTTCATTGCTACTTGTGCCAGGTACATTGGCATCCAATCCAATAATGTGGCGGAGCGTTTGGCCTTGTTGTGGGGTCTCAAAATTGCTCTCTCAATGGGGTTGGATAAATTACAAGTAGAAGGAGATTCAAAAATCATCATTGAGGCGGTTCTTGGTAGGTCTAATAGCGGCTGGAAACTAAAGGATATTACGGAGGACATTGTCTGCTTATTGACTGGGTTCAAACAGATAGAAATTGGGCATGTTTATCGCGAGGGTAATAAAGTGGTGGATGGGATGGCTAACCTTGGATAGAACTTAGACACTTGGAGATGTTGGAGAAGCAAGAATAATTTACCTAGTCAAAGACAAAATCTTCTTGAAAAGGAGCATAGCCTCGCTCTTGACCTCTCATGATTGATTTAATTAGACCTTTGACCTCCTGGCCTAGGGAGTATTTTGGGTGCCATATGGGATCCAGTTTTGACTGCCATCTTGATATGAGGACTTATGTTTTGAGGAATGTGATGTTTGCTTGCCAACTCAGACGTGTCAGAGTTGGGATCTGCCACTGTACGAAGGATTGCTCACCCTTCATTCAGATGTGGAGGCCTAAGTTGGAGTTTCACATGATTGGGCACATGATTAACTCGACACCTCTAGGAAGCACCTCTAATTATGACCATTTAATGCCTTGTAATTATGGCAGGAAAGGGAGTGATAGTTCGCATATTGTGAATTTAAGTAAGTACACCACCCTCGGCGGCCGAAAAGACATTATACTCATTAACTTGAGTATGAATATTGGTGTTTGGGATATTTTCTACAATCTAAAAGTTTCTAAGTCCTCTATCATTTCTTGCATTGCTAGCTTGTCCATTTGGTGCAATCTTGTTACGGGGAGATAGGTCTCGCATTGAGCTAAAATCCTGTGAGGAGATTAAATGTAACAAGACCCTTTGGCACATCTGCTAGGAGGGCAAGGTTGCTTCCTATCTTGAATGCTTGTGGGGCCATGATGAAAGCCTCTCAATGCAGTTCCTGTGTTCTTGGGAGGATAGACAGGTTAAGGTGGGCGGTGTGGGATTTGAAGTTTCAAAGGAAGTGATAGGAATGGCGAAGGGAATGCCTATGGATGGCATCAAACACCAAAAAAAAAAAGCAAGGTTTATGACCTAGAGGGAATGGCTTGTTTTCTAAAGAAAGGGGAGGTGTTACACATCCTTCAAGGGGGTTTGATCACGAGATGCTACCAAAACCTTGGGATGAGGTGTGTTATATGATCATAAATAACTTTACTCTTGAAGGTAGATTCAAACATTTTTTGCCATTATCACTTTGCTCTGCTCAAGAAGCGTCGATTACGTCTGCCATTGAGAAAAATGCCATAGACCCCAGCAAACTCCTCATCTCGCTCCATCAGGGACTTATCCTCAAACTGTATAAATTCCATTTAGCCCTCTGCCCCCCTAAAGCCCTCATGGCTTCTAGGGTTGATTTTCCCCTGCCATCCTGTTCCATTCATGTGAAGACTAGCCCGATGATTATCACGAAAGTCACTTTAGAGAAGTATGCCAAATCCATCAAGTTGGGAAAGAAAAAAACTATCACTAGTAAAACCTCGGAGCCTAAGGCCTATGACCAGACTACTATGACCTCTGTGAAGACCTTTGTTGAAAGAAAATCCTTCCCGGTGATTCTGCCCAGGTGACCCCTCAGAAGAAGAAAAGGGGAAGTGTGGAGGAAGAAAGTGGTACAGAGAGTGGGAAGAAGGTCAAAAATGTGTCTTTGGTGGTGGAGGAGGTTACCTCTGAGGAAGGTATCGGTAGAAGTGACAACACTGCAGATGTGGATTTCACCATAACTGATAGTAAACCCCGGATGATGTCGACCAGGAGGTTGACGAGGCTTGCTGCTAAGCCTAGTCCTACTCTCCAAAAGGAGGAGGTTACTAAGATGGAGGAGGATACTATGAACCTAGAGGGGGATGGTATTTATGATGACAAAAACAACAAACTGGACACTATTGTGCCTGAGACTGAACATTTGGGGGGAATTTTCTGTCAACAAGAAAATGAAAAAATGAAATTGTGGAGGGTGAAGCGGATGACAGGCCCAGTAATTTCCCTAAGCTCAATGTTAAGGGGGCTTATTCTGTGAGCTTAGAGAAAGTGGTGAAGGAAACTAGCAAGAAGAAGAAGGGTGGCAAGGTTGTTGTCAAAGATAAGGAGATTGAAACCCTCTCGACTAGGGTCAATGAGATGGAGAGGAAGTTCAAGATTTTGGTAAAGTTCTCTATGAAAGTGAGGCACCAGTCATCCACTACTCTTGTTTTCCTCCAGGACATCGAGCTTACCAGCCAAGGTATGAAGGAAAATGAGCTCAAGGAGTACCGGGATCTCTACCAGTTCCTGGCTGAAGATTGGGACCAGATGTTCAATTAGCCGTTGGGGGCTTTTTCTGTGCTTTTGGTTTTATCTATTGTTGGTCTGCTATCAATCCCCAGTCTGGTTCTTGGGTCTCTTTTTTTCTATTTCTTGTTGGTTCAGTCAGTTTCTCTCTTTTGACCTTCTTTGATGGAACTCTGGTGTGCCTTTTTGGCTAAAATGTAATGGGATTAGCACCCTTTTTTGCCGCTTATATTATCAAAAACAATGGGTCTTGAAACTAAACCATCATTACTTGTAGAAAAGCCAAAATGGTTTAACAAGTTGGATGAAGCTTTTGGAACATTGTGTATGTATGTAACTCTAGATTTGCTTTTTCACATTGAATCTATTTCTACACCAAATGATATATTGACCACTTTGGAAAATCTTTTGGGTAAGCAAGATAAAATTAGAGGACATCTACTAGAGAATGAGCTCATAGGGTTAAGTCCTACTAGTTTTGATACTATTCAGGACTTCTTCACTAAGCTAAAGGCCATAAAATTGCAGTTGAAACAATGCAAGATTGAGAGGAAATATTCTCAATTGATCTTAATTATTCTTTCCAAGCTTGGTCCTAATTATTTTGTGTTTGTTTCTACATTTCATGCCACTAAAAGTGCCTTAGGAACTAATGATACAATGCCTTCTCTTAATGATTTTGCTCATGAAATCACAAAGGAGCAAGATAAACTGATTCAAAGGGGCACCATTAAGCTCTCTAAATCTTATGCCTTGGCTGCAAATCAGGGCACTAAAAATAAAAAAATGGTTTAGTAAGTAGAACAAGAAACAACATAATCAAGGAGCGAAGAAACAAGATCAGAAACTGGCTCCTCCAAAAGCAGCTAATCAGACCTCTTCTTATAAAGGCAACAAGCCTAAGAAGGAGTAGGAAAAGTGTGCCTATTGCAAGAAACCTAGTCATGATGACATAAGTGTCTTAAGAAGCAAATTGATCACCTGACACATCTTCTTGAGAAGAACAGTATCAGGGTGCCTTATTCAGTCAAATAGAGTTCATCTCAGGAATCTTCAAAGGACATAGACAAAAGTAAGGGGAAAGGAAAGGGCAAGGCCCTAGTTGCTATTGCTTCATAGCCCGATACCTGGGACATTGACTCGAGTGCTTCGCACCACATGGCTTCATCACAAGATTATTTTGCCTCTTTGGAGCCATGTTCTATGCCATCTATACTCATGGGTGATGAAACTACTGCTAAAGTGCATGGGAGAGGGTTTGTTGACATGGGCAAAGGACCATTTCATGATGTTCTTTGTGTTCCATCTTTGTCAACTAATATCCTATTTGTCTATCAAATCACTCACACTAGCTCTGGCAAGTGGGTTGAGTTCACTCCAAACATAGTGGTAATCAGTGAGTTACACAATGGGTCTATAGTTGTTGTGGGAAAAGTTGATCATCAATCCAGACTATATCAATTTTCTCACTTTGTTCCTGATTCTCCTTCACTTGCTTTTCTCACTCACTTAGATGAGGTGAGTTGTTTGTGGCATCAACAGTTTGGCCACTTGAACTATTGCTACTTGCAACACCTCAGTCAACAAGACATGGTTTCAGGGTTGCCTTCTATTCAGTTTTCTAATGGTGTTTGCCAAGGATGGGTTCTTGGTAAGTATCCTAGAGAGAAATTTGATAAAGGCAAAGCATGAAGGGCTACACAACTTCTAGAGTTGGTACATAGTGACTTGGAAGGACCATTTCCACATCCTTCTTTTAGCAGGGCTCAATATGTTCTCACATTCATTAATGATCTTTCTAGATACACATGGGTTTATTTTATCAAATGGAAGTCTGAGGTATTTGAGTCTTTTCAAGACTTTAAACCTTTTGCAAAGAAATAGTCCAGAAAGTCCATCAAGATTTTGCTTATAGACAATGGGGGAAGTATGTCAACCAGAGGTTTGAGAAGTTTTGTGTTTTAGAGGGCATTGATCTTCAACACATACTTCCTTACAGTCCACAACAGAATGGTGTTGCATAATGAAAGAATAGGTCCTTAAAAGAGATGGCCAATTGTATGATTTAGTGTAGGTCTATGGCACCTCAATATTAGGCAGAGGCCATCAACTGTGCGTATTACATCCATAATCAGGTTCTTCACCAAGATGTGAAGGGGGTCACTACTTTTCAAGCTTGAACCGGTCAGAAACCCACAGTTAAGCACTTACGAGTGTTTGGTTCTCTTGCATGGGCCCACATTCTAGCAGAGAAACAAAAGGCTATAGATCTACAGAGCCAGCCTTGAATATTTGTTGGGTACCCAGATGGTGTCAAAGGCTATAGGATTGTCTACACCACCACTCATGAGTTGTTCATCGAGAGGAGTGATCGATTCGAGGAGGATGTTTCTAGTTCTTCTCCTACCACTTCTCCATCTACAATCACTTTGGAGACATTGTGACATGATGATAATTCTTCTGAGGTTCTTAATCCTCTTGATCTTGATGAGTAATATTCTTCCTCCACTTCAGATGGTGACGATGATGATGAGGATTCATCTTCCTCTACTCCTAGTCATCATTCAGAGGGTGATGATTCTCCTCTAGATTCTTCGATTGGGCCTCTTTGGGCTCGTCAGACATTAGAGTCAGCAGGTGATTGGGTTGGTGATCCTTTATATGCCAAAAGAACAAGGTCATAGTTTGAGGAAGCACCACATCTCTTCATTGCCTCAGCTTCTAATCCACAGTCTTTTCAGGAAGCTTATGGTGCTCGCGAGTGGGATGCTGCTATGTAGGAAGAGTTCAATTCCTTGGAGAGGAACCACACTTAGGATTTAGTTCCCCTTCCTAAGGGAATGAAATTTGTTCGATGCAAGTGGATCTATCAGACAAAATTTGTTGCAGATGGGTTGGTTGATAAGCACAAGGCTCACCTGGTCACAAAAGGATTTTCCTAGGTGATGAGGCCATGTTTTGTCTTATTTCTCTTGCTTTAAGTACATGTTTCCTAAGACATTCCCAGACTTATATATATATTAAGTATGTCTATAATCATCCTTAAGACATTGAAAGCATGAAAATGGGTATATAATATGTTGTTAATTAATTGTGTGTGAATTAATGATTGCTCATGAAATATGATGGTACTTTATGTTAATTTTAGTAATTGTGATGTATAGATATCATGTCATGGACTAACCCACCATGCAGCAAGAACGTGGCTATATTTCATGAAGACCATTGGGTAGCCCACAACAAAGGAGGTGTTGATGTCCACAATAGATAGTACATGCACCTACAACCAAAGGAAGAAGACTCCAAATTGATTGTAATGAGTTATCCATAACTCTCCACTCTTTGATTGTTGTCCTTTGACAGTTGATGTAGTCATGAATAACGAAAGAATATTAGGTCATGCTCCATGTTCTATTTTTAGTCTTGACCATTCTTCATAAAGACTAAAGAGAGTTATAGTAGGACCGTGCCATCTATATCACCTTCATGACAGTTTAGTTTCCTATTCCTATTTTTTTTTGTAATAAAGTCCTCTTCCTACATTGTTGGATAATGGACAGTTATGATATTTATTGTTCAGTAGTTTTGTTCAAATAGACAAGTCTGATCTTGTCTATAGATAGATTAGATTTCTGTATATGAGACAAGAAGGTTAGACATAGATTTTGTTATCAAATTTGTTATTGTACTTTTCTCTTCAACATTCAATAAAGGAACACATGTTTTGAGTTTAGTTAATGGTTCTCAAAGATACAGTAGAGATCTAGTTAGATTTCGTGGGATCACAGTCACTCAAGTAAGGGCCACTTGAGACAACTGTGTTTCTCCTATATGTTCATGTGTTTAGTTTATGTTGTATGTGAATAATGCATGTTGTAATGAGTTATGTTATATGGATTAGTTAGATTTTGATAATATGTGTTGTTGAGTCAAGGTGATCACCGAACTAACTATTAGTTATTCTTTTATCTAGAATTATGTAAGATCATCTTATTACAACCAACTGAATAGCATTGGTTATTTCTTACCAACATTCTTTACTTAGAGTATTTGTCAATCCTTGAAAATAGAATTGTTTACTTTTCAATTAGTTTATTCATATGCACAACCTCTAGATCAAAAATCAAGAATCCTTAAATGTACACATAGTATGGGAATCATCCAAGAAGAATACGATTCCCTAGTTTGACAATTTAAATGTACACATTATAGCCAGTAGGTTGCTTGATATAGGATCCGTTGGTCCATTGAGTTGTGTGCATGCCCTTTCTGCATCAATGTATTGGTTAATAATGGAGTTCGACATTTTTTGCATCATTGCTAGGGATGGTGCTAAGGTTTAGAGTTTATGAGTTCTTTTTTATTCATGTTTGTACTTTCTTTCCTAGGATATAATGTTTTTTTTCAGCATTTAGAATTACTTAGACAATCAATCGATCTCCAAACTATCCATGAACATGGTGCAGAAACAAAGGTATTAGCTTATACATCATTGTATGCAGCAGCCAAGAGACCATAGAGGGAGGTTTCTTCCAACCAGTTCAGAAGAAGAAGAACACTTTGAACTATCCATTGGACAACAGAACATTGAAGATTTTGAGGATATTGACTCAATGGCAGAGGAAGCAGTAGAAAACCCAGCTGATCCGGTTACCTTTGCCTTTCCTATTACAAACTAGGAGAGAGATGACACCTTGAAGAACATTCCTCCTTTAGCCCTACCAAACTTTCATGGGCTAATCATTAAAGACCTAGATACCTTTCTCTTTGAGTTTGATGTACTTTGTAGGAGCTATGACTACACTACAAATGCATACAGACTCAAGCTCTTTCCAGCCACCCTTAAGGATGTTGCATTGCGATGGTTTATGGGACTAGGTGAAAATTTAGTTACAACTTGGGCAACCATGAAGGAGAAGTTTCTGCAAAAATATCAGGATTATTGTCATGGAAGAGATATGAAAGGAGATAACATCTTTAGGATGTCACAAAAGGAAGATGAACCTTTGGAAGATTATGTTGAGAGATTTCAGTTTTGCCTCAATAAGTCAAGATATAATAGGCTCTCCCCAGAGTCACTCAGGTTGGTCTTCTTAAGAGGTGTGATTTAAGAATGCATGGATACACTAAATTTAATTGTAGCAGGGGACATCTCTCAACTCGGGTTTGATGAAATTTGTCAAATCTGTAGAAACTATTCACGCTTTACCTTGAAGAAAAATAGAGGTTTGAGAACCCTGATTTGAGTAAATCATCTACTGAAGTCTCCAGAGTAGAGCTCAGCAATCTACTGTCAAACATGAAAGAAGATATCATAATCCATCTGGAAACAAAACTGGACACTCTACACATAAAAAAGAAGCAAGAGGAAGCAGAGGTAGCTTTGGGTGAATATTGTCCACACTGTCAATAGAAGTGTTGTGAGGTTCACAACACGCCCCATTTTACTCCTTAGCAAAATGAGGACCCCTGCTATGGCTTTTGCTTTTCGCTTGTGTGTGTTGTTTTGCTTGGTGGTAAAGGTAAAAAGGGAGTGAAATAGTACAAACCTTGTTGAAAATTAGGAAAAAATTGCATTAAGTACCAGGGCTGAGTACAAGTGAATTCCTTGTTAAAAATGAACAGGGGTTGCTTTTTGAACCATCTTAAAATTCCTTGTATTTTGCAAGATATGACTGTTTTGGTAAAATGCACTGTTGAGTGGGTTTGTTTGTATGTACAAAGTCATTTGTATATACATCGGGTCACATATACAATGTTCTTTGTATGTTAGGTCGTTGTATCTTGCACATACAAATTTGATTGTATATCGGGTCATGCATATACAAAGTCTTTTGTATATCACTAATATACAAAGTCACAGAAATGGGTTATCGGGTTTACATACAAAGTTGTTTGTATGCTTATTTACTTGTATGTTTGCTAATGTTCTATTTTATGCATACAGGTTGGACCCGACGCAGTTATGAGGTGAAATGAATGTTTGTTTAAATCCATCGGTTGTATATTCGGTGTTTGTATGTTTGAGCATACAAGTGAAACATACATTGCAATATACAATGGGTTATATGCAAGTCATAGACCCGGCTCAATTAAAAATTGAAATGAATATTTTATTAAGTCCAACGCATGCATCTTTTGGTTTGTATGTTTGAAAGTGCTAAATATACATAGTGGATATACAATGGGTTATATGCAAGCCGCGGACCCGGAAAGTTTATTAAGCAGGGTTAAGTCCTTGTATGTTTGCGGGCTTGTATATTAGTGAAATACAAAGTTTTATACATTGGGTGGACCCGAGAAGTTATAAATTAAGGTTAAGTTATTGTATGTTTTCGCAATGTATGTATCTTACATACATTCGCAATATACAACACTTTATACATTGCATGGAACTGAAATATTATTAAGGATCGTTAAGTCCTTGTATGTTTCACTTTGTATGTATGTTGTGGTATACATACATTGCGATGCATACAAGGCGGACATACAAGCCGCGAACCCGAAATGTTTATAAAATGCGGTAAAATTGTTGTATGTTTCCAGCTTGTATGTATCTTATATACATTGCTGATATACATTGTACCACATGCAAGTGCCGGAACCCAAATTTTATGAAATGAAGTTAAATGCTTGTTTAAGTCCGCGCCTTGTATGTATGTTTTGAAACATACATTGCAGTTTATACATACAAGCCAGGACTCAAGGAAATTGAAATCTAGTATAAGGCATGCATCATGTCTGATTGTATATCAAAGAAGATGCATTTTATTTTGTACATCGCAGATTTGGCAGGTAAATAGACTACGGCTAAGGAAGGGGGTTGAGGTCTGGATGTATATACAAGGGCATTTGCATATATTGGGCCTTATATCTAAAGAGAGATACATGCCGATATGCAGGAGATATATGCAAGCGATTGATACAAGTAAAAGGGCAAGGTGGACCCCGCCAGTTGTATATTGGCTTGTATAATTTCAAATGCATGATTCTGATATACAAGCGCTATATACAAGCCCGATATACAAAGAAAACCTGCATTCACCATATACAAGGATTTAAGCAGGCGAAAAGGCGAGAAAGCAGAGCGATAGGATTTTGAAGCCGATTTAAGGCCCGATGCATGTTTTTTGTCAATGGTTGACCTGACCATTTTAACGTTATATATGCATATTGAACATGCGATTGCTCACAGGGGCTAAAAATTTCATGGCCTGATATCTGTGTTCATGCAGTTAGACCCTGATTTGAGTGTTTTATCTCCCTGCTGGTTTATTAAATGATAATCATGCTTAATTCTTGCTTGTTTATTGCAGATTGCTAGAGCTATTTCGAAGTAGCTGAAGATCAGAGTTGCCGACACAATGGTGGCATGCAGGTGGATATTAAAGATGGAGCTTTAATGGCCAATCTAACTTTCTGACTAGGTGGCGGATCAGATCACATCAGATCGCGGGGAGACGAAAGGAGTCAAGGCCTTCAATGCGAAGACAAAATGCAGATGTGGAAACATTTTTTTTTATATAGAAAACAACAGTTATTTTGAGCTGTTGGGGTTTCCAAGGGGTGTCCTTACACCCAGTATGGGTATGCTGCTCGGATTTTTGGTGGGATTTGTTTTCTACCACTTGATGCTGCACCTACGGGGTGAGCCGTTGATCGATTAGGGTTTTTGGGGCACTGTATTGGGGAAAAACCAGAGATATATATTGAGCCCATTTTATTTTGTAAAGGAGGAGGTCAATCATTCCAAAAAATCTGGCCTATAACAATTTAGTATAGGAGATCATATTACTGAGACTAATGAGGACTAAACTATTGAAACATCAAGGTTCTTTCTTTAGATCATTGTAAATGTACTTGTTCTAAAGCATACTGAATGAAGGTGAAGCTTCAGATTACATCTTGATTGTAAACCTTAAGTAATCTTCAAGTTGATTTCTGGATATGTACTGGTGAATGTTGTGTTCAATAGAAGCGCTTTCATTTCATTCCATGTTGTTGTCAACTTTTCCTTTGAAGATTTGCACTGAATCATGCGGATTTGTGGAATGTCCTGGTGAAGTATGATTTTAGTTTCCTTCTCTTCATTGCTGTATCAGAACATGTATGTGGATCAATGATCTCAGTCAAGTAATTTTGGGAATCTATCTCTTTAAACCATACCTTTGTCATTTTCCTTTTTCTTAATTTCATTGAAATCACTTCCATAACTGCAAATCATGATAAATCATAAGCAGAACAAAGAAATATGTTGACATCTCGTAGATAACTGAACATCATTCGCATATTTGAGCTAAAAAATGTATGTAGTATTAAAAATATCATGCAAGTTCATAGTGTAAAGGCAGAAATTACTGATGAACATAAGGCCCCTGAATGATTAACAGCAACACACATCAACCACTGAGTAACGTCAGTAGATTATGAACTAATAAACGGAGACTTGGGATCATGAATTCTTTGAATTCATCGTATCTTTCAAGATAAATAAAGGTTGTGTAACTTTTGTTTAGTGTTTGGTTGTGACTAACATCACCATCAACAGAAACTGGTGCTAGAAGGAGGGCCACCACATGTTATTAGTAAGTTTTTGCTTGATTTGATAATGTAGACAGAAAGGTAACACTCAAGCCTCTTTGTATTTCAAGTTGTATGCAAAGATTTGATGTTTTAAGTTTGAACACACTAATCATTTATGAAGTTTTCAAAACTAAGCATAAACACAGCCTTGGCTAGGGAATTTCAACTGATCTTTATAGTAAACCAGCCAATCTTCCTTAAAATTTAAGAAATCCTGGCTCCCAAGCCAAATACCAGGTCCAGATCTAGTGGACTCTTTGAAGAATTACCTATCAGGGGATTTAGACCTAGAACTATGGACATTCATCACTCTCCTGATTCTAGTGTGTCAGAAGCTTCACCAGAATGTGCTCCTATAACTCCTCTTGGGTTTCAAACACCTACAGGACCATCTGTCACACCTACAGGACCACCTGTCACACCTCAGGTCCAACCTCAGCCTATCATACCTCACGTTCAACCCCCACCAGTTCTAATGTCTTTCTTTGCTGCAGAGTCACCTCTAACTTTTAATGCATATCATGCTCTGCCTAAGAATCCTGATAAAATTTGTCCTAAGTATCATCCATATCAGGATGCTGATGATCATATCAGAACTTTCAAGGAAGCATGTTGTAGGGCTAGAATTGAGCATCAAGATGTTGTATGCAGGTTATTTCCATTTTCCTTAGGGGAAGAGGCGTATAACTGGTATACCAGTCTTGGCCAAGGCTCAGTCGGTTCATGCGATGCTTTAGAAAAGGCCTTTAAAGATAGGTTCAGAACACCTATAGACCCTTCAATGAATTATCATTTGTTTGCCACAATCAAGAGATTTGAAGGAGAACCTATTGCTAACTTCAATGCAAGATTCCAGAAAATGCTCTCAAAGGTAGTAGCACCCTATGCTATAATAGATGAAGCTGCTAGGAGCATTTATTACTCAGCTTTAGATCCTTTGAATTCCATGTTTATCAGGAGAGCACATCCTGGTGTAACAACTTTAGCAGGAGCTTTTGAAGAAGCTATCCAAGTCAGTCAGCAATTGGCTCCTGCTCCCACACCAAATATTGCATTCCCAACATTTCCTGGCTATCCTACATACCCTGTTCACCAACAGACTGGTGGAGCCATGATACCTTCAGCTATTATGCCAGCCCCTTTGCAGGTACCTCCACTTAGTATCATGCCACCACCAAATGGAAATGGCCAGATGTTACAATACCCAGGACAAACACAAGTACCTCAGGTTGTGGAACAATCCAACAATAACAATGGATCTTCCTTTTTCAAGCCTTAGACAGAGAATGTAGTGGCCAAGGTTCAGGAAGAGAAAGAAGAAATCAAGGAGATATCAGCACAGTTAAGGAAACTCACCACTGAGGTCACTCATCTAAGGAACCAGAACTTCTACTCTCAACCAAACCAAAATAGGGGTTATGCCAATGACAAACCTAACTATCTTGATAGGGGGTACAACAATAATTACAATAAAAATGGCAACAATAATCCTCCCAGACAGCCTAGAGTGTGGAACACTAGGCCAAACAATGGTTCCTTACCATCACCCCTAGACAACCAACCTCCTAGTGAACCTAGGCAGACCATTAGAGTAAATCTTGCAGAGGCTGCACTTACAAACTGGTGCAGAATACATAACACCAATGCTCATGCAGAGCTAGATTGCCCTCAGTTCAGGATTGCTGCCAATATATTCCAAGCTGAAGTGTCCAGTACTTGAGGAAATCCACCTTATGTAGAGGGAAATGAAATTGTCCCCTGTGAATATGATTCTGCCTTAGTGTTAGAAAGCTTCATGCATCATCCTTGTCAGCAGAAAATTTCATCCTATCAAGATACACCTTAGCATGTGAGGAATCAACCATGGTTTTTGAATCCAACTATGTTTTCCCATTTGAGGATGAGAATGAGCCATCAATTGAGCATGAGGAAGTCAATGCTTATCAACAGCAGCCTCAGGGTAGGCATAATTACAACTTGAGAAATAACTCAAACAGATCTGCTGATCCTTTGACCACATCCTTGCCTCCAAACAATTTCAATACCCCACCTAATCCTAAGGCAAGTAATAACCCTGGATTTCCCAAAGTCAATACTCAGTATTTGGTACCACAGAATGCAGCACCAAAAACTAGTAATCCACCTCCTGAGTCTGACAAATTGGTTACATATCTGGCAGATGAAATGAAAAGGGTTAAAATTAGCTTGTCATTGTTAGAGCTACTTAAAACCCCTGCTATCAGGAAAGCATTCATGAAAACATTAGATGATCCTGCTCAAAAATAGGATAGTCATGCTTCGGGTCAGTTTGGAAATAAAGATCATGCCCCCAGGGATGTTAATGTTAAATATAAAGTGCCAGCCATTGTTTAGGCTGCAGAAGCTTCCCACATGACCCTATACAAAGACAAGAGTGAGTCACCTCCTTTCCTCCTTACCATAAGGATGTTTGGTAAAAATTTGCACAACTGCTTGGTGGACTCAGGAGCATCTACCAATGTAATGCCCCTATCCATATGCAATGCTTTAGGGTTACATCCTGCTAAATCATTAAAGAAAGTAACCCAATTAGACAAAATAGAGGTGAGTGTGGTAGGAGAACTAACTCACATTCACATGCAGTTAGCATCAGATCCCAAAAATTAGTACTATATTGATATTCAAGTAGTTGATATACTTGATACATATGGGATGTTACTCGGCAGAGACTAGTCAAAAACCCTTAATGGATACATGTCAACTGATTTCAGTCATATGTGGTTGCCCTAGAGAGAGATACCAAATCAAATAAGGATAGATGCTAAACCCCGCATGAAACACATGATCACTGAATATAATAAAACCAATGAAATCATGTATGTGGATGTAGAACCTAGAGTTTACTCCATCAGACCCCAGACCACCAGCATAGAGGAAATCCTGATGTTTGACTTTCATAATCAAGATGATGACCCTCAAGATGATAAAATAACCTTAGAATCTGATTGTAACCCTGAAAATGAAATAGAGGTGGATCATTTCAAGAATTTTGAGATGCATTTGTTTAAAGAGGTGCAACGATGTCAATTGTTAAAAATGCCTATTTAGGACATTCTAATTGATGGATGGTGCAGGTCGCATGATGAGGCACATTCTGAAAAGACTTGTGGTGCCTATTTAGACATGTTTGAGTTGGAACAGGCATACAGTGAAGCATCTTCATCATCCGCGGTGAGTTCTACAGATAATGATAGTGAAACTAATTTTTGTTTGTCTTCTGCAGGAGTAGGAGAATGCACATACCAAGATGAAATTTCTATTCAAATGACAAAAGAGATACTGGTGTGCAACAAGGGTAATACTAAAAGCAAGAAGAAAATCACCCCGGGGAGTGATTGTTTAATAGAATCATACTATGAATTATCTAATGAAGATAGGGGCAGTAATCTGTCAAAGTTCGAAGAGTTTCTATCAAAGGAGATTCAGAAGATGGCACAACAACAAAGATCCCCAGAGGATGTTTTGATTGATGGATGGTGCAGGTTACATGAAGCACCTCATTCAGAAACTACTAGTTCATTGTGTCTGCATATTCTAAGAAGGCAGACATTGCCTAGTCCAGAAGATCATTCTTCTGATGGTAAAAAGAAAGAAGAAATGTCAGTTCCACATAAGATAGAAAAGGTGAAGTCTGAGAAAGCTGAGACACCAAAATTAAAATGGATATCAAATGGTGCTGCTGCCAGAGCTAAAAGGAAGAAAGAAGGCCCAGACAAGCCTTTAGTTGAAGACAAATCATGGATCCTTAGATTTGATAGATCCAAGTCCAAACAGGGAGCTGGAGTAGGGATAGACCTTATTGATCCATCTGGGAAATCCTGCTTGGCAGCATACAGATTGCAGTTCCCATGTACGAACAATGTGACGGAGTATGAAGCTCTAATTCAAGGGATACTGTTTGTACTTAGAAAGAAGGTGAAAATTCTGCATGTCTATGGAGACTCAGAATTAGTTGTGAGACAGGTAAGAGGTATATACTCTTGCAATTACAAAAGGCTATCCAACTATAGACATAGGGTATGGGACTTAATTGAAGATTTTGATGCATTCAACATCACACACGTACCCAGAGAGCAAAATCACAGGGCAGATGCCTTAGCCCAGGCTGCGAGTACTCTGGAGCCTCTATCCATATCCGGCTTAAAAATATTCTCAGTCAAATTGGTATCAGTCCCTTCTGTGCCTGATAATGTAACCAATCTCCAAGTATTTGATGATGATCAGCATATTCTGGATTTTATATCCAACAGGGATATTTTTGAGGCATAGATCATAGATGAAAGGGATGTAGAAGATCACATCTAGGCAGAGGAAGAAATCCTAGAGCTGCCTAGTAACAAGATTCCTAAGGGAATGATAGAGCTAGAAAGAGCATTTGATCTTGACAATATGCTAAAACAAAAGGATCTCCCAAAGGCCGATGGAGGACAGTACTCACAGGTCAATATTGGAAAGAACGATGAGAAAAGAAACGTTCTAATTGGGAAATTCTATACAGAGGAGGAGTTGGAAGGAATAACCCAGGCTCTTAAGGATTATATCCATGTCATTGCCTGGACATATGATGAACTAAAAACTTATGACACATCAGTCATCACTCATACGATAACTTTGAAGCCAGACGCCGGGCCTTTTCGGCAAAAGCAAAGACTCGTCAATGCTTTATTGGAGCCAATCATTTTCAAAGAAGTCAAAAGGCTACTCAATGCTAGGATCATATTTCCTGTCAGGCATTCCACATGGGTGGCAAACCTGGTCCTAGTAAGGAAAAAGAATGGCGACATCAGGTTGTGCGTGGACTTCAGAAACTTAAATCGAGCTTCTAAAAAGGATAATTATCCTTTGCCTTCTCTAGATGAAGTCTTGCAAATTATGAATGGTGCCAAGATGATGTCATTCTTGGACGGTTTCTTTGGTTATAACCAAGTAATGGTGGATAAAATTGATAGATTGAAGACCACATTCACCACAAAGTGGGGGATCTTCGCCTATAGGCGCATGCCATTTGGGTTAATAAATGCTGGAGCCACATTTCAGCGAGCAATGGACATAGCCTTCAGAGGCTTGATTGGTAAATGCATAGTCATATACATGGATGACTTAACAGTTTTCTCTAAAGATAGAGCAAACCATGTAGAGGACCTGAGAAAAGTGCTGAAGAAGTGCGAGCAATACGGGATATCCCTGAACCCCAGGAAATGCATATTCAGGGTAACCACAGGAAAATTATTGGGCCACCTAATAACAGAAAATGGGGTCATCATTGACCCTGATAGGGTGGAATCAATCATGAGTATACAGCTTCCTAGAAGCAAAAACAAGCTCAAATCTTACTTTGGTAAGATTAATTTTGTTAGGAAATTTATTACTGGCTTTGCAGAGATTGTCAGACCCTTGAACGCTATGCTCAAGAAGGACACTAAAATTGAGTGGACACCTGAAGCTAGAGTAGCATTTGAAGATATCAAGAAAGCTATATCAAATGCTCCAACTCTGATCAATCCAGATTATACCGAGGACTTTTACATTTACTCATTTGCTTCAGAGCATACTTCTGCAGCAGTGTTGACATAGAGAAATGAAGAAAAAGAGGAAAAGCCTATAGCCTTCATGAGCTGCCCTTTTAGAGACGCAGAGCTCAGATACATGGACATTGAAAGATAGGCGCTCGCTCTGGTTCAGGTAGTTAAGAAATTCAGGCATTATATTCTGAGAAGTAAAGTGATTGTTGTAGTACCTGATGTAGCAGTAAAGATGTTATTAATGCAAAGCGAACCAGGTGAGAAAAGGGCTAAATGGATCACTGTCCTCCAAGAGTATGATATGGGCATTACACCCATGAAGTTAGTGAGAGGGTAGGCATTGACCCAGATGATATCAGAGATTGATCCTAATATCATGAGCCAGCAGTATGTTGTGAATGCAAAGAAAGATGGAGAATGGTACTCAGACATCAGACACATCCTGATTTCTGGAAGATGTCCTTCAAGGCTGCAGGCCTCACAAAGGAGAGCCTTGAAGATAAGGTCACAAAAATATATGATCAAAGGAGGAATCCTTTTCAAGAAAAACTACGAGGGGATATACCTTAGGTGCCTGGAAAGACAAGAAGCAGACAAGGTGTTAGCAAAGTTACATGATAAGTTTGGGACTGCACATGGATCACCTTTGGCTACCACTCAGGGCAGGGTATTACTGGCCCACTATTTTTAAATATACTGCTAAGCACATCAAATGCTGTCATATGTGTCAGGTTGCCGCAAACAGAGAAAGGTATGCTGCCCAACCTTTGCAACCAGTGATGGAGATGCGCCCATTTGCTCAATGGGGAATGGACTTCATAGGACCTATCAATCCTCCATCGTCTTCAGGCCACATGTATGTTTTAACTATTACTGATTACTGTACCATGTGGACTGAAGCTGTCAGCAGTAAGACATGCAATGTTGAGGATGTCATCAAATTTTTGGAAAGCCATATAGTGACCAGGTATGGAGTTCCATATGCTTTAGTATGTGATAATGGGCTTGCCTTTGCTTCAATTAAATTGTCAAGTTAGGCTTTTGACTATGGAATTATCCTAAAATTCTCCTCAAACTACTATCCCCAAGGGAATGGATTAGCAGAATCCACAAACAAGAACCTTTTGAACATCATAAAGAAATTAACAAAAAAGAACCCAAGGGAGTGGAATACCTTACTGAAATATGCCTTGTGGGTAGATAGAACCAAGAATAAGGCTGCATTAGGAAATTCTCCTTTTCATCTAGTATATTGGGTGGATCATATCCTCCATGTTAACCTAAGGATTCCTACATTGCAGTTTGCACAGGAATACCTAGGCATTGATAATAAACAAGAGGTCAGGTTGCTTCAATTGATGAACCTAGAAGAAAAAAGAAGTAAAGCAATTGAACAATTTGCTAAACATCAGGTTGTTGTCAAACGCTGGTTTGACAAGAGAGCCAGAATTAAGGCTTTTAGGATCTCAGATTTGGTCCTGATGTGGGACAAGGCACATGAGAGGAAAGGAGATCATGGTAAGTTTGATAAACTCTGGATAGGTCCCTTTCAGATTTCTAAAATTCTAGGAGACAGCACCTACAGGCTTCAGACCTTAACCGATGAGGATGTTCCATTACCAGTTAATGGACAATTCCTCAAACATTACTTCCAAGCCTGAAGTGGTCCCATGACAGCCATGTGTATCATAGTGTATACTGTTGTATAGTTGTTTGTACAGTCTACTTGTTTTGTTTGCTTTTGTTGTTTCCTCAGCAGGGATCTTTATTTTGATTTAGACTATACAGGAGTAGGGTAACAACCACAGAAAACAATAGAAAATTTAGAACATTCAGGTTAATTGTTTGAAATTTATGCATAACTTGTTATAACTGTCATGAATGTAGAAAGTTGTTTAACTTTGTGAAATTTTGTATTCAATAACTGTGGGTTGAGTATTCAAGGAGGTTTCTCACAATGACACACCTAAAATCCTTGGGTTTGTTGAACTTACCAGTGTAGATATTAGGTGAAAAATTAGATGTCACCCTTGCTACCATTACAATTCTCAGCTTAATTTCAGCAAGTGACCACTCCTTGCATCATGAAGTTAAAAATGCAATATCTTATGAAGTTCTATCAAATACAAAAAAAAAAAAAAGTAAAATATATTATACTAAAAATCTAGATTAAGCCATCCAAGTAACTCTATTGGGGCTATAGACGCTCGCTGGCAGTGGGGCTCTACTTAGGAGAATTGTAACGATAACCTTGTCGGGGCTATGGACACCTATTGGCAGCAAGGCTCTATCCGGTCGGCTATGAGGGAATGACATCAACTACATAGGCTAATATCAGTCACTGGTTTGTTCAACCGATCTTCAAGATGAGGATTATTAATCACGTGCACCCACTTAAACTGAAAGGAAAATTCATGCACTTTATTGAATACTTTGAGTCTCAAGTTGGATAATGATTTGCAAAAAAGATAGTTGGAAGTTATGAATTTAGTTCATTCAGTTTCCTTTAATGGTTTAAATTTAATTTTTTTGTTTGGTGGCTAGTTGTTGTGAGGTTCACAACACGCCCCATTTTACTCCTTAGCAAAATGAGGACCCCTGCTGTGGCTTTTACTTTTCGCTTGTGTGTGTTGTTTTGCTTGGTGGTAAAGGTAAAAAGGGAATGAAATAGTACAAACCTTGTTGAAAATCAAGAAAAATTTGCATTAAGTACCAGGGCTGAGTACAGGTGAATTCCTTGTTGAAAATGAACAGGGGTTGCTTTTTGAACCATCTTAAAATTCCTTGTATTTTGCAAGATATGACTGTTTTGGTAAAATGCACTATTGAGTGGGTTTGTTTGTATGTACAAAGTCGTTTGTATATACATCGGGTCGCATATACAATGTTCTTTGTATGTTAGGTCGTTGTATCTTGCACATACAAATTTGATTGTATATCGAGTCACGCATATACAAAGTCTTTTGTATATCACTCATATACAAAGTCGCAGAAATGGGTTATCGAGTTTACATACAAAGTTGTTTGTATGCTTCTTTACTTGTATGTTTGCTAATGTTCTATTTTATGCATACAGGCTGGACCTAACGTAGTTATGAGGTGAAATGAATGTTTGTTTAAATCTGCCAGTTGTATATTCGGTGTTTGTATGTTTGAGCATACAAGCGAAACATACATTGCAATATACAATGGGTTATATGCAAGTCGTGGACCCGGCTCAATTGAAAATTGAAATGAATATTTTATTAAGTCCGGCGCATGCATCTTTTGGTTTGTATGTTTGAAAGTACTAAATATACATAGTGGATATACAATGGGTTATATGCAAGCCGCAGACTCAGAAAGTTTATTAAGCAGGGTTAAGTCCTTGTATGTTTGCGGGCTTGTATATTAGTGAAATACAAAGTTTTATATATTGGGCGGACCCGAGAAGTTATAAATTATGGTTAAGTTGTTGTATGTTTTCGCAATGTATGTATCTTACATACATTCGTGATATACAACGCTTTATACATTGCTTGGAACTAAAATATTATTAAGGATTGTTAAGTCCTTGTATGTTTCACTTTGTATGTATGTTGCGGTATACATACATTGCGATGTATACAAGGTGGAAATAGAAGCCACGGACCCGAAATGTTTATGAAATGCGGTAAAATCGTTGTATGTTTTCGGCTTGTATGTATCTTATATACATTGCTGATATACATTGCACCACATGCAAGTGCCGGAACCCAAATTTTATTGAATGAAGTTAAATGCTTGTTTAACTCCATGCCTTGTATGTATGTTTTGAAACATACATTGCAGTTTATACATACAAGCTGGGACTCAAGGAAATTGAAATCTAGTATAAGGCATGCATCATGTCCGATTGTATATCAAAGAAGATGCATTCTGTTTTGTACATCACGGATTTGGCAGGTAAATAGACTGCGGCTAAGGAAGGGGGTTGAGGTCCAGATGTACATACAAGGGCGTTTGCATATATTGGGCCTTGTATCTAAAGAGAGATACGTGCCGATATGCATGCGATATACGCAAGCGATTGATACAAGTAAAAGGGCAAGGTGGACCCCGCCAGTTGTATATTGGCTTGTATAATTTCAAATGCATGATTCCGATATACAAGCGCTATATACAAGCCTGATATACAAAGAAAACATGCATTCGCCATATACAAGGATTTAAGCAGGTGAAAAGGCGGGAAAGTAGAGCGATAGGATTTTGAAGCCGATTTAAGGCCCGATGCATGTTTTTGGTCAACAATGGTTGACCCGACCATTTTAACGTTGTATATGCATATTGAACATGCGATTGCTCATAGGGGCTGAGAATTTCATGGCCCAATATCTGTGTTTGCGCAGTTAGAGCCTGATTTGAGTGTTTTATCTCCCTGCTAGTTTATTAAATGATAATCATGCTTAATTCTTATTTGTTTATTGCAGATTGTTGGAGCTATTTCGAAGTAGCTAAAGATGCAGAGTTGCTGACACAGTGGTGGCATGCAGGTGGATATTAAAGATGGAACTTTAATGGCCAATCTAACTTTCTGACCAGGCGGCGGATCGAATCACATCAGATCACGGGGAGACGAAAGGAGTCAAGGCCTTCAATGCAAAGACAAAATGCAGATGGGGAAACATTTTTTTTATACAAAAAATAGCAGTTATTTTGAGCTATTGGGGTTTCCAAGGGGCATCCTTACGCCCAGTATGGGTATGCTGCTCAGATTTTTAGCGGGATTTGTTTTCCACCGCTTGATGCTGCACCTACGAGGTGAGCCGTTGATCGATTAGGGTTTTTGGGGCACTGTATTGGGGAAAAACCAGAGATATATATTGAGCCCATTTTATTTTGCAAAGGAGGAGGTCAATCATTCCAAAAAATCTGACCTGTAACAATTTAGTATAGGAGATTAGATTACTGAGACTAATGAGGACTAAACTATTGAAACATCAAGGTTCTTTCTTCAGATCATTGTAAATGTACTTGTTCTAAAGCATACTAAATGAAGGTGAAGCTTCAAATTACATCTTGATTGTAAACCTTAAGTAATCTTCAAGTTGATTTCAGGATATGTACTGGTGAATGCTGTGTTCAATAGAAGCACTTTCATTTCATTGCATGTTGTTATCAACTTTTCCTTTGAAGATTTGCACTAAATCATGCAAATTTGTGGAATGTCCTGGTGAAGTATGATTTTAGTTTCCTTCTCTTCATTGTTGTATCGAAACATGTATGCGGATCAATGATCTCAGTCAAGTAATTTTGGGAATCTATCTCTTTAAACACTAGCTTTGTCATTTTCCTTTTTTTTAATTTCATTGAAATCACTTCCATAACTGTAAATCATGATAAATCATAAGCAGAATAGAGAAATATGTTGAAATCTCATAGATAACTGAACATCATTAGCATATTTGAGCTAAAAAATGCATGTAGTATTGAAAATATCATGCAAGTTCATAGTGTAAAGGCAAAAATTACTGATCAATGTAAGGCCCCTGAATGATTAACAGCAACACACATCAACCACTGAGTAACGTCAGTAGATTATGAACTAATCAACGGAGACTTGGGATCATGAATTCTTTGAATTCATCATATCTTTCAAGATAAATAAAGGTTTTTGTGTAACTTTTGTTTAGTGTTTGGTTGTGACTAACATCACCATCAACAAGAAGAAGGCAAATTGTCGATGCAAGGGTATTGCCAGTATTTCTAAGGGAAAGAATGAGAAAACAAATTTCTGAGCTATAGAAGATGAAGAAGGTCAAGTGTTTTTCATTGCACAATGAAGGCCATGGAAGCAAACACAAGGTATGCCCTAGGACCCCTTGACCAATACTATGTCATTTGCATCATCTACTTCAAATATCCCTAATTGGAACAATGCACCTTGGTATAACCTGCCACAGCAACAATGGCTAACCATGCCATCTACCTAGAACTAGCAATAGGGGGTATGGCCACAACAACCATTCCAACCTTCAAATTATAATCCACAATGCTAGGCCAATCAAAACTCCTGGCCACAATAGTGGCGTGGGAACCAACCTTTGCAAAATCCAAATATGAACTACCCACAACCACAACAAGCCATGCCTCAACAACCTGCCCTTATACCAAATACAGCTTCACCTACTCATGTTCCAGCTAGAACCACTCAATTGCCAGCCTAACCTGAACCTAAACCTAACAACAAGCCTTTTCGATAGGCTTATACTAATGAAGCCATTCAATAACCAACCTATACAGTTGAGGTTATTTATGTGCACCTGCTCAGAAAAAATGCTTGTTGCACCTTCATCTCCACTCATCACAGAACTTCCTGATGAGGAGAAACCCTCCATCACTAACAAACATTTGAATAACCAGCAAAGGCCTTCTAAGAAAATCTCTTCGTAGGAGGAAACTATCACCAAGAGCCCTCCATTTCTAGAGAGATTAAAAATGCACCTACCACCAACTCCATCTAAACCTGACTTTGATTTTATGGGGCAGTTGAAAAATGTCTGTGTTAAAATTCCCCTTATCCAATCTATCAAGGATGTACCCATATATATCAAGGCCATAAGGGAATTGTGCCTTAAGAAACCAAGAATAAAAAGAAAAGATCCTTAGACAGTACATGTTATAGGACAATTTGTTGATATCATGTTAGGTAACTTGGTTGTCCTAAAATATGTAGATCCTGGAAGCCCTGTGGTCGATGTAAACATCAATGGTACCCTTATCAAAAACACCTTGATTGACCTAGGTGCAACGATCAATGTAATGACAAAGGAAACAATGAATAATCTTTAGCTAGATAATCTAAGACCTGCTCCAACACTATTACAGTTGGCTGATAGGTCCATTGTCAGACCAGAGGGGGTTATTGAAGATCTTTTAATTACATTGGATTCATGGGAATACCCTATAGACTTTATGGTACTACAACCCAAGGCCAACCTAGGTGGATATCTACTCATCCTAGGGAGGCCCTGGTTGGCAACAACAAATGCCTTCATAGGGTGTAGGTCAAGGAATATGATAATTTCCAATGGGAATATAACAAAGAAATTGGTCCTTTATCCACCTGCACAGCCTTTTGCTGATATGAAGCAAACTGTTTGGTTGGACCTAGAGGATACTGACCAATATTCTCTTCAAACATTAATGAAAATTAAACAAGGCCCATTATTGGATATCTAGGATGAAGATGAAGTGCTTTCCAATGTTATACAAAACAATTATGGAATGGACCTGTAGCAAGACCCATGTCTAGTATGTCTGACCTACCCACTACACGATATTTTGCCTACAATTAACACACCTGCCTATGCTTCCACTAGTAGTATGTTTCATCATTTGCTACCCCATAGTTGTAGCCTCAATTTATTAGGATTGGATATTGCCTCTGTCATGGCCTTTGCAACACCAGTTGACATTACACCAGGAAGGACACTTAACATTAATAATGAATTGACATTTGTCTAGAAGATTGAATTGATAAAAATGTTGCACACTCACAAGACAACATTTGCATGGGACTATCATGATATGAAGGGCATTGACCCTAACCTCTGCATGCATAGAATATAAATTAATGAGGGGTGCATGCCAATTAGGCAGCTTCAAAGAAGGATGAACCTTGCAGTGAGAGACAATGAAGAATGAATTGCAAAAATTACTGGATGCACGATTTATATATCCAATATCAGATAGCCAATGGGTATCCCCACTAGTCATAGTACCAAAGAAAAAAGGTAAGTGGTGAGTTTGTGTAGACTACAAAGAATTAAATAGTGCCACTAGGAAAGATCATTTCCCTCTTCCTTTCATTGACCAGGTACTAGACTCCTTGGCTGGGAAAAAGTATTTTTCTTTCCTTGATGGATTTAGTGGTATAACCGGATCAAAATAGCCCCTGAGGACCAGGATAAGACCACATTCACATGCTCATGGGGGAAATATGCCTATTCAGTCCTTCCATTTGGTCTCTGCAATGCACTTGCCACATTCCAGAGGGTTGTTTTAAGCATCTTTGTTGACCTTGCCCATGACTCTATGGAAGTATATATGGATGATTTTACCACTTATGGAGATTCTTATGATGAGGCCCTGAAAAACCTTGAAAAAGTACTCCAAAGATGTCAACATCATAACTTGTCCCTTAGTCATGAAAAATGTTTCATGATGATGCAAGGAGTAGTGCTTGGTCATTTTGTATCCAAGGCAGGCATTCAAGTGGATCCACACAAAATTGAAATCATTTCAACATTGCCTATTCCTCAAAAATAGAAAGGTGTTAGAAGATTTCTTGGTCATGCAAGGTATTATAGAAGATTTATAAAGGACTTCAGTAAGATAGCTACCCCTTTGTTTGTCTTACTATATAAAGATATAGAATTTAATTGGATAATTGACTGTCAAACATCCTTTAATAGTCTCAAAGAGTCATTGACAAAGACACCTGTACTCAAAGGACCTAATTAGGTAGTACCTTTCCATATACATACATATGCTTCTGACTTTGTTGTGGGGGTTGTGTTAGGATAGAAGGAAGGAAATTTGCAGTATGCAATTTACTACATCGGTAAGAATCTACAAGGTGTTGAACTTAACTATACTATCACTGAGAAAGAAATGTTAGTTGTTATTTATGCAATCAATAATTTTAGGCATTATATCACTAGGTATCCTATTTTTATTCATACTGACCATGCAACAATAAGATACCTAAAGTACAAACCAGTGGTAAGTGGCAGATTGGTTAGATGGTTATTGCTACTTCAGGAATCTGATATCACCATTATGGATAAGCCTGGGAAGGCCAATGTTGTTGCTGACTTCCTCTCCAGGCTACCTACTTGTAATGAGGACCCAATTATTGATGATTATTTTCCAGATGAGCACTTGTTTGCACTTACTATACAAACTCCTTGGTATGTAGATATAGAAAATTATCTAGTTGTAGGAAAAACACCTCCACACCTCTCACCAAGGGAGAGGTCCCACCTAGTGGAGCACAACTTTCCCTATTCTTGGGTAGTTGGTTACCTCTTCTACACAGGTCCCGATCATATCATGAGAATATGTATTAGGGAAGATGAAGTATATGCCATTCTCAAGGCATGTCATGATGAATGCTATGGTGGACACTTTGTAGCTAAGAGGACAACAACCAAGATCTTGAATAATGGATACTATTAGCCAACCTTGCACAAAGATACAACTCTCTATACAAGAAGATGTGACCATTGTCAAAGGATGGTCATGCCTACAAGAAGTGATAAAATACCTGTACAACCACAATTGGTGGTCACACCATTTGACAAATGGGGCATTGATTTTATTGGGCCCATTGATCCTCCATCTAATAACAAAGAATATATACTTGTTTTCACTGATTATCTCACAAAATGGGTAGAGGTGAAAGCTTTGATAGTGGCCAGAGATAGTAAGGTTGCTACATTCCTATATGAGGAAATATTTACAAGGTATGGCATTCCAAGGGAAATAGTAACAGATCAGGGACCACAGTTTACATCAACACTAATTGCTAGTCTTATTCATGAATATGAAATTAGACATAAAAAGTCCACTCCCTATCATCCACATTCAAATGGCCAAGTTGAGGTCACAAATAGGTAGCTTGAGACAATATTAACAAAGATAGTTGCATTGCCCCAACGGGTAGCACGATCGGCTTAAGTCATGGGTTTGCTCCTTGAGGTCTTGGGTTTGACTTGTGAGGTTTGGTCTTTACTCGATGTATCTAGCTCGAGGGGCGGTTTGGTACATCCCCAGGATTAGTCTCGCCCTAGCTCGCCCTGTTCCAAGAGTGCAGCTTTGAGTTGACCTCGACAAAGACCACTAAGGAATGCTAGGTTGGTTCGCGGGGACACCTGGGTCATCAAAAAAACAAAAACAAAGACAGTTGCATTATACAAGAAATATTGGGCAGTAAGACTCTCTGAAGTAGTTTGGGCATATAGAACTACCTGGAAGACAACAACAGGGTACACTCCTTATAAACTAGTTTATGGAAAGAAAGTTGTCCTTCCTATTGAGTTTGAATACAAAACATTGAGAACTGCTATACAACTTGGGATGGACCTATCAAAAACTCAAAAGGAAAGGTTGCACTAGCTTAATGCATTAGAAGAATGGAGGATGGAAGTAGTTCATCACACTAAATTAGTACAAAATCAAAGAATCAAATGGCATGATCAGTATATCAAAACCAAGGACTTTCAATAGGTGATTGGGCACTCCTCTATGACTCCAAGTATAAAGATCATAAGGGCAAATTGCAGACTAGATGGTTAGGCCCTTATGAAATCAAGGAAGTTTTTTCCAATGGTGCAGTCCAATTAACCACAATTGACCCAGCTAGATTCTCATTGATGGTTAATGGACACAGATTGAAATTGTATAAGAAGCCTTTGAATAAAGCTACATTCCTACAACAATTAAGGGCAGATATGGATAAAGAAGTTCCACAACAGGCTACCTCAGATGAGGCTTGCAGCCAAGTTATAGATGATCACAATATTCCAACAACAGGTCAAGCTACTAGCTTGACTGAGTTACCACATTAGGTTTGAGTTATATGCACTTTGTACATAAATAAAACATAAAACATATAATAAATAAATAAATAAATAAACAAAAAAATAGGAGATACACTACACCAAATAATTCAATCAGAGTTCAAGCTCCCTCAACTCATCTCCCATTATCTAGTTGAGCTTTCCTTTGATCGCCATCCACTTCACTGAAGGGACCTGTAGCCAAAGGCTCTCTATTGTTTCACAAGACCTGCACATTTCCACATGTAGCAACTGCACCGGTCACCATTCCCATGGGACCTATAGCTGTTGCATCCATAGCCACAATGCATGGGACCTGTTCATTTCACCTTATGATTGTGTGCATGCAACCACTCTTGTGTACAACACCTTTTCTCACGGCATCCACATGCAGCCATCTTCCACTATAGCTTGTACCTTCCTGCTACATGTTGCACAGCCACTGCACACTCCGTCCATACACTTCTTCAACATCACATCAATGTGATTCGCTTTGGCTTGTTCGTTAAACAAATCAACTACAACTGCTATGTCATTAGTGTTCCATGTAACATTTCCAATTTAGACATCACCTGAAAGGTATTTATCTAGCTATTGCTTTAATTAACATTTATTGTTTCTTAGTTTATGACTTTCAAACTTTGCACATCATTATTTTCATATATTATATCCATGTGACTTGCTTTCACCCCGTTCTTCCACACACTTATCCTGTCTTCTCATTTGAGGACAAATGTCACCATAGTTGGGGGGATTTGCATATGTAGGAATTATTGTACGTACATTCAAATCTCTTAAATCCCTTCCTTCATAATAATGACTATCTGTGTTGCATAACATAGAAGCTAGCAGAATAGAAATTGGTTAAAGCAACTGGTAAGAAGAAATTGCCGAAGAATAGGGGATTAAGCTGAGGGAATTGAGTTGGTAGAGTGAAATTGGAGAGTTTCATGAGATATCACGATGGGTGGTGATCCGATCAAGAGAGAGCCTACTATCCACTCGATATTATTGTCTGACAGGGATTGCATGCCTATCTTACAACAAGTAGGGTGGTTGGAATATTTTCTTAAGCTAATAGAGTATAATGAAGATATTACCCAATAGTTTGCAGAAACACTCAAGAATGAGGAAGCTACAGTGAAAGGCTTGCGGGTTGACTCAACTCTAGCTGCCATAGCCGAGGTCACAGGGCTACGGGTAGTTGGAGAAAAATTCCTTCTAAGAGTCGATGCCATTTTAGCAAGGGCCAAATTCATACAACCAGGTGAAAGAATGGAATCTACATCTCAAGGTACCAAGCAACTCTCTTTACCCTTGTTATGGGCTTATGTTTCTACCTATATTATTAGATATCTTACCTCTGATGGGAGGCAATCTTTGCTTTATACTATGCATTTCAAACTTTTAAGTCATCTCCGTCACGGGAGGGTAGTGAATGTTCCAAATTTCTTGTTCAATTTGTTAAAAAGGATGTGTGTTGAATATAGAAGGAAAAATAGCCAATCTTCATTGTCTCATCATGGCCTGGTTGTGCTATTAGTAAAAAGGAGTTTATTTATTTAGTACCCTAATATTTCTTGAGAACATTTTCTTGAAATTAATCATGTTGATGAGGGACCTTTGAGGGTTGAACCAAAGAGAGAAGAAGAGACACAGCTACAAAATTTACAAACAGGGGAAGAGGAGGAAGCACCTGCAACCTCTTCTCACTACTAAGCTTCACCTACCCACTGCGATGCAACTGCTGAGGAACATCCAGCTCCAAACCCTGATAATCCTATAGGTGAACGTGCTAGGTCTCCCAAACCTATAGCTTCACCAGTTTCAACCCCCTTACCAGAGCATTCACCCTCATAGACTTCTAGTTGCACAAAGAAGAAGTTAAAATAAATATTGTAGCTTGGAGCTACCAGCTCACTGCCTACAGCACCTGAAACTGCCCATGAAATTCCTTCTATCTCAAAGCCCACCAAGAAGATAAAATCATCCCCTTCTTTGTCCAGAGACAAGAAGAAACAAAAGTTCCCTACTCAATCACATAGGCGATCAGATCACCTGAAGGAGAAAGAACTTTCAGGGGAAAAACCCATCCTAAAAAGAAGAATGTGGTTGATATACACACTGATACAAACTCTAAAAGGGAGCATCTATTTGTCAATAGGGAATAGAAAAATATGTGCTACACACTCATCCTGGAGACTGATACAAAGTCTGAGGAGGAAGATGTAACATGCCACTTATTCTACCAAGTAAATTTTATTAAGTTTAACCCAAAAGTAAATAGTTCTTCATACTAACAATATGAACAATAAAAATTTTGCTTTCTTTATAAATGACATATGCACATTTGAAACATATTTCAAACTTTACCATTGTATAATCAAATTACATTTCAACATCACAAGTATTGAATATTTCTCATTTATAAAATTCCATAAAATGGATACAAAGTTACATACAAGCTTCATAAATCTAATTGACAATAGAGATACTATGGTTCTAATGTCTATCTTCAAATCCTGGCTGCCAATTGCATGAGGGGAAGCATCACTCAAGCATTTTTCTGCCAACCACAGACTAACTGCGGTCCCCCGCACATTTACCAACTGGTAGATGGCCTTACCCTTTGATGAAGGGATTGGTATGGCAACCTCAAAGAATAGCCTATACTGAGCAAGATGTTGTATCCTACATATCTAGTACTATCATACTGTGGCTCCAACCTACAAGTATGATCGCCCTTCCTAGTATGTAAACCTGGATCACAGTGAATTGATAGTGTAAACGTTGGCTACTTACACTACTTTGGCCAAAGTTTCATCACCCCTAACTCGGAATGGACGTCACACTCACCCATCATTCTAGCTAGATTTGGTAAGACATCAAACTCTATACAAAAGTTATTCCCTTACCCATGGATCAACTAATCCCAGGAATTTACCTCACATAACATTTCTAAGCTTACTAATACAAAGGTTATTCCCTTACCCATGGATCAACTAATCCCAAAATTAACCCCACAAAACAATTCCAAGTTTACTTATAACACTCTTATCAAAGTAATACAAGTTGAAAAACATAATTTTCCATAACTCAACCTTTCATAATGTAGAAACACTATTCATACTTAACTTAATATATAACATAACTCCATTATAGGTACTAAACTTCATTATGGAGACATTCATGCATTCAATACATAATATTTTCATACTAGGTATGTATATACTTCTCATTGAACAAGTAAGAGAATACCCAATTCGATAAAGAAAGCAAAAAAAACTCATTCCCAAACAATAATCAAAGACAAATAATCTTTCAAATAGAAAAGACATAATGGAGAAGAATTCAGCATGTCTGTAATACTTTGCTCCAAATAATCAACCGGCTCCTTGCTCTTGATTACTCGAACTGGCTGAGTATCTCCTCCAAAACCACTCAAATTCCTCTCACAACTTACTAACTTTCCTCACAGCTCAAGACCAAAATACAAAGCATAAACAAGACAGAAGACTTTAGAGAATAATAGCAGCAACGCATAAGCAACTTTAAGGAAATTGTGTGTGTAAAAGAATGAGGAAGCTCCTCTATATATACAGAATTTTGAGCAAGCTATGGCTACAAACTAGCTGGTAGAACTGCCTCAACTCCTACTCCTTACTTTGACTCAACAAAACAAATTGGTGGTGGTAGCAGAGATGGATGCATAAGGAACACATATGAGGATAACATGAAACAAAATCAGAAATACAAGGTAACTGCTCATATTACAAACTTCTAATGGGTTTGCCTCTCTCCATCATGGTGCCACACAATCTACCATGCTCCCCTATTCTATTGTAGGCAGTTTACAAAGAATGGGTCAACATTTTGGCACGTTGGGAATTATTTATATGCCAGTGCTATCAATGGTTTTCACTTTACATGTTTTTAAATCTCCCAACTACATAAATGTATGCGCTTTATATTAGCATTGCCCAAATAATGCAACACACTTTATGTGCTTTGGTTTCCTTAACAAGTATAATGTATGCACTGTAATTGCCTTATGATATTTGTTGTATTCCAACACTCTTATCTAGTTATGATGTTGTGTAGTCATTATGGTATTACAAGCTACGCTCATAGTCTTAAGACTATGCACTTTGTATTATCATTCACTTTATTTTCAAAGCTAAGTGCTTTATGAAATGATTACTAACTTTGCTTTAAGGCTGCATTATTTTAACTCATATACCATATATATATACATACATGAACTCTATAAAAATATCAATAATAATAAAATCCATATGCTCATATTTACATAATTCACCAATCACATAAGTATTCTGTAAATCATAATGAATATATATAGCTATTTGCATATATATATATATATATATTATCGTTACGAGAAAAACAACATAAAACTCGTTAACCCACATATCCGCTTGTCCAATTGATATGCTTATGCTGATGAGCAATACGTTCATGACCATGCGTAGATACGTCTACCTACATATACTCATGCACATATTGTCTCATACGTATAAGTTATCATGGACATGCACTATCATATGTGTATATATTCATTTCACATTTAAACCGTGCCATATGCAATTCCAATCTATATTAAAGAATACTTTCAATCGATACTCAGACAAGATCACGTTCCTAATTCAAAGCACTCATAAAATCATATCCAAGTAAGCACTCTAGATTACCATAGGTCACTTACCTTTACCACACTGACTTGACATAACCTAGACCAAATAGGATAGTGGTGTGTGCTTTCTCGGTTTAGGCTTTCTCTAACATTTATTAGACCAAGTCCTTCTCCTGAGTGATAATTCCCCTCCTTTCTGAAGGAGTAACCTATTCCTACATTCAGCTTACATCATCACAACATTAGTTAGCTGATCACAATATAATCATATGCTTCATACATTTCATAATAATCACTTATAATAAATCACATTGCATTATTCATTTTTTCAATATATTCCATTCAAGATTCACAATACACATTAATGCAAAGATTCATAAACATTCATTTATCCAAGCAAATTAACCAGTCAAGGTAAATAGTAAATAGTTAGGAACACATGAGGTGTAATAAAAGATTTATATACAACTAGGAAAAAGCATCAACCTCCCCCTGAAATTGAAAACCTAGACTTCTCAGCCTCTCCAGATGAAACTCAAGAAGAGGAATTGTTGTTGGACTTTAAAGATACAACAGAGGGAGAGAAGGATGAATTGTAGGTAGCTCTGTAGAACATTGCAGAATTGGAGAAGCGGTGGAGGGATTACCAACAAAAAGAGACAGGGTTAAATGAACGAGTTAAGAAGTTGGAGGATCAACTCCATGTTTTCCAGAAACAAGGGTCAGGACTAGAACATTTGGCCCAACTGGCCATTATAGAAATCAATAGAATGAATCTAGAGCCTATGCAATCAGAAGAACAACCAGATGAACCTGCTCCATCAACCTTATTTACAGTTACCTTGCAATAATGGAATAAGATAGATGAATTGGTATAAGAACAAGGTGAACTAAAGGAGAAGCATAACAAGGAGATAGAGGTGAAGGACACACAAATAAAGAGATTGAAATTCAAAATAGACAGAATGACATAAATGATTGTCCAATTGATGAGGTGTTGGCCACCTACAAGGGTTTATGCCCTCTATCTACAGGAGCAATATTTAACCTTTCAATTTAACCAACTTTACTATGATGTCCCTGTTTTTCTTTTTACACCCGCCTTATTTCTAACAAACTACCAAAAAGCTACCCCTGAAATGTAGAATCAACTATGTGAATTCTACCTGCATGAACTTGCCATTCCATATGACACTCACTTGAATCCCCTAGTTGTTATTGGGAATGTGCAATTGAAGGCCCTAGCCTCATTCATTCAAAATGAGCATAGGAGAGGAGTGTTATAGAAATAATACAATGAGAGAGAGAAATCACTCCCTCTCAAACTCAGGGAAGAATCCCCAAATCCTAAAAAGATAGTGGAGGAATGAATTGATCTAATTGAACATCCAGTGGTATAAACCAAACTCCTAGAATGTAGAGCCATGGATTACAAGAAATTCAGGGAATTGGCTAAAGGGATTGGTAAGGAAGATTTGGGTTTCTCACAATGTAGGTGGAAAGAGTTGACACCAACATTGCAAAGGAAAGAGCCTCATTCAGTATTCAACCTCTTAGTAGCAATCAGTAGGGCACAAAAATATATAAGATCAGCCAATGAACATGGAATAACTTGGCTACCATTAGTATTCCATCCTCCCCTACTTCTTTATCCCATTCCCCATTGGATGGGGCAAAGGATAAATCAGGCAGTGGAACAGGCTAGGTGGAACAGGTTGGCAGAGTAGAAAGACTTCTACCTCAAACAGAAAAGAGGAGTAGAAGAACCTATAGATTACAGGGAGATAGCTCTTCAATACAATCAGAGACCTTGGTTGCTGGAGGACCATCAACATGTTTAGTTGGGGGGTGTGATGAGGCTATGTTTTGTCTTATTTCTCTTGCTTTAAGTATATGCTTCCTAAGTGTTACATCCCTAATTTTTGACTTGCTATACTTTTACTTTTTACTTGGACGTAAGTAAATGTATTGTGATGTTATAGATTTATGACAAGGAAAGACATGGAATTATATTTAATGTTATTTACCAAGTTATGAAAATTATTATGTTGTTATCAATTTAATATTTGTATTATGAGATTTGATTTATTAGTTGAATTAATTAAATAATGATGCACTGATCACATATTGTTTGATGACAAGTGAAACAGGATTACAAGTTATCAGATGACTCTCAGAGAAGAGAAAGAGAGAGAGAGTATCTTTCGAGACGAAAGATATAGACCTCAGATTTTGAGTGATCTATTTGCCAAACAAGTATTAGTGTTAAACAATAATGTGAACCAATGAGTCGTATGAGGTAAGCTATGTCATGTCAGTTTACTTCTGAACCAAATCGACGGGTAGTCGATATTGTTTTCAAACTTGCTAAGTCGTATTAAGTCATCTTAGTCATTAATAGAATTAACGACGTCGTTTGAGATTGTTTTAAAACTATTTACATTTAATGTAAATGTCACGACGTTTTTGTCGTCAAATGATAGTCTTATTACAACTATTAAGATATATGACGTATTTAATCGATTCGTAAACAATAAGACATTTTCGTCGAAGTCATTGATATACGATTATGGTCGACGGATTGTGATGGGGAGACAAACTCGACCCATTCACATTAACCATAAGTCTTAGTGATCAATTGAGATGGTCATCAAATTAATATTAACCACCTTCTCTATTATCATGTCTATCTATTCTTTTCTTGAGATATAACGAAGAGGGAATCTCTAATCATTTAGGAGGCAATTACTGCCCACACTTTCTTCATAAGTAGTGCATGTCTTTCATTGAGGAGAAGTCCATGATTTGTGGGTACTTGTTTTAACCAACTCTGAGTGGACAAGAGTGGTTAGGATCAAATCAAAGTCGTTATTTAATGCTTTAGTCATGTTTGTTATAGCATTAAGTGGTGCTTCTAAGACTGTGAACACCTCTCAATTCATTAGATGATCCTTGTGCTATTAATGGCACACTGCTCACTGCCTTGTAGGACGTTATTGCTATTTTCGGGTAAGTGGTTATCTAGACATAGTGGGTGTTTGAGAAATAGGGACTCCGTTGTTATAAAGGCGAGCAAATAAATGAGTGGGAATGGAGAGTCCTCATTATATAAATGGAGTTGTTATCAAAACACGAAGGATGATGCCGTGACCTAGAGGATTCAGTTCTATCTGTTTGAGTGGATCTTCATTACCACGAATCCCTTAAGTGTGCATGCGAAAGCAAAGTGTAAATTTAGTTTTGTAATGGAGATATTCATGGTGTTAAGGAGGTGGGGTTACTGTTAGAGAGGAGGCAACCATTTTGGGTTAGATAAGAGTTAGATGTTAAGAGAGAGGAAGATACGATTAAGGAAGGAGGGCTCGAGAGTGAAATCTAAAGAAGAAATGAAGACACTTGAAGACACTTAAGCTCTAGACAGAAGGCCCTGACTGCTGAGAAGAATAGATCAGAAGTCCTTAGATTCACTGGGGGGAGTTTTTTCTCAAGATAGCTCGAAGAACCATTTCCTCACTACACGATAACAGTAAGGAAAAGACGAGGAAGTTTTCAGGGCGGACTGGGAATATAAGTGGTCTCTAGAGTAGCGACTGAGCAACCAGAGGCCGCAGTAGTTGAGTGAGCCTCCAAAGCCTAACTAATCAGGTTCTTATCTTTTGTGAAGTATAGCAAAGACTTTACAATACTGAGTTTTAATGTTTTGTTATTTGTAATCTTTAAATCGTTATTTTAATCCTATGTAGCCAATGAACTTGGGCTGACAGAGAGTCGAATGTTGTTAAAGTCCAAGTAAAATTTAGAAAGCTTTGATTAATGAATATCTATGTGCTTTAAGCCATTGTTTTGACTACATATATATATATATATATATATAATATTCGATGGAGATATTGACATATGTTATTGCCGATAGCATATATGAATGGATAGGTCCTACGCAGGCATTTATGAAGTTGAGAGTGTATTTCATAAGCAAGTCTACTCTTTTCTTGAAAATTGTCTGATTTGATAGTCTCTGAACTTTCGAGTAGTTAACTAATTTTTAAATCTATTCTTATCTATAAGTCATTATAAACTGAGACATTTAGAAGATTGGTTGTCGATTAAATACTTTCTCTCATAGATTTCATATTTAACATTGGTCACTGTAAGACCGAATACTTTTATCTCCATGCTCAAAATTATCTTAGTTTCTATAGAGAAACAGTCTATGGGTTTGCTAAGAGAGCTTGTATCCTTATATCTTTAAGCCACTACCTCACTACATGATATAGGATTATACAATGCGTATGTATATGTTGAGTAAAGGCATACTTAGTTTGTAATGAGTAAACCACGATATTAGTATTCTTGTCATTGTGAAGAATAGTTGGGTTCTTGACAGAAAGCATTGTCTTGTTTAGTTTTCTATTCTTTTAAAGGCACAGCTAGTGTGATGATCTCTCTTTGTATCTAATAGGGCAATAACACTTGTATGTTTAGTCTCATCATAGCTCAAATATGTCGAAAAGAGTGAAATTTAGACATAGGATTCTAATGGATATCAATGAAATGAGTCCACCATCTTTTGGAGTTTAATCAAACTTAGAAAGAGTTTATATTTACATTTGAACCTTTGACTTATCGTAATAGGGATATACTTGTTTTTTTTAGTCTTGGTCTGAGAGATTTTTGCGACCACGTAATTGGATGAATACTCAGGGTCAATCTCTCTCTCTTTTAAATACTATTTTATGCTAACCATATGACCATGTTATTGTGTTATTCTTCTATGTTGGAAAAGGGAAACAAATTCCTAAATAAAACCCAAAGGGATGGGATATTTAATTATTCAGTTAGGGATCGACAATGAAGGGTCGAGAATCCCCAATTACCAATGATATTATCTAGAAAAGATGTGTCTAAAATGATAATGATTATCCGTGATATAAATGCCTATTGGATATTTATTTACTAAACAACTTAAGTAATAAATGTCATCTGTCATAGACCCTGACTGATGCAAGCATGCAAAGAGGTATATACAAATAAAAAGTCATTCCATAAGATATATCGGAAATGGTTGCCTTGTGAATCCACCTAAGTCAGAAAGACTAGGTTTGAATTAGACAAAACTCTTTAGTTAAACCTTAACTTAACCTAGATATGGTAATTATTTATATTAAATCATTGAGATCATTATATAGATTGTGATTGAAGGGTCAAGTGCCCTAACTATGTCTAATTACTCTTACTTGTAAGAAGAGAATTAGTTTCCTAGACTATATTGCTTAACTTGGGTAAGGTTATCATCTTAGTCGTTATTAATCAATCTATAATTCTTATGAGACAATAAGTCGTGGACCTCAGGTATTGCAATGATGCAATGAGAGTCCTCGTAAAGAAAGAAAGATGAATAGGTCTATGGATTAAAGACAGTGAAAGAAAACATGTATGGGTCAGGAAGACTATATTGTTGAAATCGCCATGACTTCATAAGTTAAACATAGTTGACCAAGTCGAACTGTAAGAATATTATAGTATCCAAGTCGACAACGTTCATTGCAAACATCAATTTATATTGAAACTATGGCCATAGTAATGCATATGTCTTTGCATGCATTATCGGTTCACTATATCTGGATTGCACATCCTATCAGAAATCATACTTAGCTAGAGGGTATCTAGGGTTGTATGATTGATAGAGTTGTGTAAGATACAACACTATGTACTCAGAAAGGCAAATTACCACTGGTCACCTTTGGTCTATATTCCTCATGAAGGGTAGGGCCACTTCCTATGTGGAAGATGTGTGGGAGACCGTCAGTCTGTGGATGGAGGTAAATCACTAGAAAGATACTCTCTCTCTCTAGCAGAAGACATGCCGAGGCTTGTGATAAAGATGTCAGATTTCTAGATGTAGTATATCTCTAAGACTTGTGTTTATATAAAACATTATCTAATGCAGATAGTGATAATTGATTTACTTTTGTAAACATTATACTTGAGAAAGACAATTTGGTTTATTGTATTTTGTAATGTGAAATATTGTAATTATAGTTCTTGATTATATGTTGAATAAAAGAAAAAATTTCTCTATCTCATATTTACCTTGTTAAATTACTTTATGGTAAATTTCTGGTTTTTACTATGCTTATAGAAATTGGATGTTACATATGGTATCAGAGCTACTAGGTTCGACACTAGGGCTTATGAGTCCACTGTGCTAACCTATAGTCAACATTATACGGTTAGCTAATGTTTGAATCTTCTTGTGCCAGAATGGCGTGGAGAAGAACCAAGAAAACTACTAGAAAGTCTGTTCCCCAGCATTTGCTTGAATTAGTGGTTAAGAAGAAACCTATCAAGGAGGTTGAACTTAAAGAGCATATTATTTACTCTAAAGGTGCATGGCTGGAGAATTCAGAGACTTTTGCTGATGTGCTTAAGCGTATTCGGCTAGAAAGAAAACAACGTTTTGAACTGGCCAAGAATCCTACTAATTCTACTAGTGTAGTAAAACCTAGTAAACTGTAGCCAGTTACAACATGTCACTCGAAGGTAGATGTGATGCTTCTATTTTAGGAAAAAGGTGTTGGAGGAGTACTTGTGTGTACATCCACCCTCTACGTCATTAAATTGGAAGATTGTAAATCGATAGTGACATATAGTCTTGTCGTATCAATTATATAAATAAGGATGTGATTACTCCTAAATACTTTTTAATAAAGATGACAATGTTTTATATCAATATTTTGATTGTTATGAGATAAATATGTTTGATGTTTTGAGTCGCTTTAGATTCAGAAAACTATTAGATAACTTATTTATTTGGCATGAGGAAAATGACAACATGTTTCGTTCAAGAACCAAACAAGGGTGAGAGTCTAGAGGAGAATAAACTATTAGTTAATCTCTTGGACAAAAAGGGGCAATCCTAACCATGTTGGTAAAAAAAAAAAAAAACCAAGGAGATACCTGGTATTTTGGAAATGAAAGTATGAGATCAAGGAAACTCTGAAGGGGGAAAATGAGATTTCTCATGGGATGAGAAAGGAAAATCACTAAGAATACAGAGTGAGCAATGGAAATCTTGTAACCATAGACCCTATAAGGAAGCAAAGGATAGGCTTGCCTTAGGACTGACCTAGATTTGAAGAAAGTCATTCCGCCAAAGTTGATGGGACAGTGATTGAATCAACTAAAAATCTTATTCCTCTTAGAATTTTGGGATGAGTTACCTAGAAAAGTACCTTACCTTATGACAACTATAGGATTAATGGAATCAAAAGCCCCTTTATAAGAATTATTGGCTAAAGGTTTGAATTAGGTCCAGTATTTTACCATGAGGTGCACTAGTTATCATTGTCAAGAGAAAGGACATAACTCTACAATTGTGTATTTAGTATCGTATGCTCATTAAAACAACGATAAGAAACAAATATCCTTCACCATGTATTGATGACTTCTTTGATTAGATGCATGGAACTGAAGTGATTGATTAGCAATCAATATATCATCAGTCTAGAATGAAGGATGAGGGTACCCTTGAAACAACTTTTGGACAAGAATGGGCACTATGAGTTTGTAGTGTTGCCTTTTGGACTTACAAATGCCTTGTCGCATTCATGAATCTCATGAGCAGTGTGTTTAGAGATTGTATAGACATGTTTGTTCTAGTCTTCTGGAAGATATAAATTATTTATTCTAAGAATGAAGGAGAACATTACCAACATGTGCAAGTGGTTTTGCAATGGTTAAGAGAAATGATTTGAGTGGATAGATAGATGGCAAGAGACAATTGATCTATTAGAAGAAAAATTACAACAACACCAATGCTATGAATTCCTGTTCTGAAGGATAGTTTGAGGGAAAAACTGATGCCTCAGGAAATGGATTAAGGGGTGTACCTATACTTGATGAGCAAGTAAGTAAGCTCTTATGGCAAATCTTAAAGATTCAAGGTATGATAGGTTTTGATTTTGAGTCTCACAGACTATTGAGTTTCAGAGAAAGAATGTGTGTTTCTAATTCTTCTGAAATAAGAAAACTAGTGTGGAAAGAAGTTCATATCGCACCATACCTAGGACATCTAGGGGTAACCAACTTCTAACGGATATAAAAACCTCTTAAATTCTTGAAAGGAATAAAGAAAGATGCTGTGAGATTTATAGCAAATTGTCTGGAATGCAGAGGGAAACGGTAGAACATCAACACCGTAGGATTATTGTACCCACATGACGTGCCAGAGTGGAAATGGCAAGTTATTAGTATGGATTTTGTACAAAGTCTTCCTATGTCAGGAAATAGACATGATGTCATTTTGTGGTTGATAACTTTTGATGGTAGCACATTATATATTAGGGAATTGGACTGATGGAGCATCAGTGTTAACTCACAAATTTGTGCAAGATGTGTTTAGATTGCATGGTTTCCTGAGAAGGTTATCTCAGATAGAAATGTGCGTGTAATGACAAGGTTTTGGCAAACTTGTTCTCTATGCTAAGGACTGAAATTAAAAAGAGTGCAATTTATCATCCTGAGAATAGATGGTTAAACTAAGAAAGTTAACCAGGTTTTGGAAGATTTGTTCCAAACGTATTGCATGGATTAGCAATATAAGTGGGGAGACTACTTATCAGTTGTGAAGTTTTTAACAATACCTAACTTTTTGCTATTAAGATGGCTTAAATTGAAACATTGGATAGAAAGATGTCGAACCCCTATAAGCTGGGTAAGCTAGAAGATAGGATTTCTATAAGAAATGGATGAAAAGATTTAGCTAATCAAAAAGATCATGGAAATTGATAATGAATGGAAAAGCTACGTTGATGTTAAGCGTACACCAAGACAATTCTCGGTTAGAGAAGGAAAATTCTTTTAAGGGTCAAACCCCAGAAAAAGTTTCATAAAAGTGTGGAATGTATTCCAAACTAGTTCCTAAGTATAAAGGAATCTTCTAAATATTCAAGGTTATAAATTTTATTGAATTCAAGAATCAATCTATTACCAGATATTGCTAGGAGGCATAATGCTTTTTGTGATTTATATATGAGAAATATATTTATGTAATATATGAATATTATAATCTATGAATGATTTAAAAGTACAGAATCTAGGAAAGGTTATGATCAAGCTTCTTAAATACTTGAAGATCGCAAGCAATGCTTGTGTAACGTAGAGGTTATGTAGTGTAAGGTCCAGTAGGACCAGTATGCATAGAATAGTTTTGCATGAGGGGGGGGAATTACCATGAATTCTAGCAGAAATTTGCCTCATTTATTTTATACTTATAGCAGTTAAACAATGAATTTGCTTTTTAATTGCATTTTGATACTTTATATCATCGAGGACGATGAATCTTTAGGGGAAGGATATGTTACATCCCTAATTTCTGACTTGCTATACTTTTACTTTTTACTTGGACGTAAGTAAATTTATTGTGATGTTATAGATTTATGACAAGGAAAGACATGGAATTATATTGAATGTTATTTACCAAGTTATGAAAATTATTATGTTGTTATCAATTTAATATTTGTATTATGAGATTTGATTTATTAGTTGAATTAATTGAATAATGATGCACTGATCACATATTGTTTGATGACAAGTGAAACAGGATTACAAGTTATCAGATGACTCTCGGAGAAGAGAGAGTGAGAGAGAGTATCTTTCGAGAAGAGAGATATAGACCTTGGATTTTGAGTGATCTATTTGCCAAATGAGTATTAGTGTTAAACGATAATGTGAACCAATGAGTCATATGAGGTAAGCTATGTCTTGTCAGTTTACTTCTAAACCAAATCGACGGGTAGTCGATATTGTTTTCAAACTTGCTAAGTTGTATTAAGTATCTTAGTCGTTAATAGAATTAACGATGTCGTTTGAGATTGTTTTAAAACTATTTACGTTTAACGTAAATGTCACGACATTTTTATCATCAAATGATAGTCTTATTACAACTATTAAGATATATGACGTATTTAATCGATTCGTAAACGATAAGACGTTTTCGTCGAACTCATTGATATATGATTATGGTCGATGGATTGTGATGAGGAGACAAACTTGGCCCATTCACATTAACCGTAAGTCTTACTGATCAATTGAGATGGTCATCAAATTAATATTAACCACCTTCTCTATTATCATGTCTATCTATTCTTTTCTTGAGATATAACGAAGAGGGAATCTCTAATCATTTAGGAGGCAATTACTGCCCACACTTTCTTCATAAGTAGTGCATGTCTTTCATTGATAAGAAGTCCACGATTTGTGGGCACTTGTTTTAATCAACTCTGAGTGGATGAAAGTGGTTAGGATCGAATCAAAGTCGTTATTTAATGATTTAGTCGTGTTCGTTATAGCATTAAGTGGTGCTTCTAAGACTACGAACACCTCTCAATTCATTAGATGATCCTTGAGCTATTAATGTCACGTTGCTCGCTGCCTTGTAAGACGTTATTGCTATTTTTGGGTAAGTGGGTATCTAGACATAGTGGGTGTTTGAGAAATAGGGACTCCGTTGTTATAAAGGCAAGCAAATAAATGAGTGGGAATGGAGAGTCCTCATTATATAAATGGAGTTGTTATCAAAACATGAAGGACGATGTCGCGACCTGGAGGATTAAGTTCTATCTATTTGAGTGGATCTTCATTACCATGAATCCCTTAAGTGTGCATGCAAAAGTAAAGTGTAAATTCAGTTTTGTAATGGAGATATTCGCGGTGTTAAGGAGGTGGGGTTACTGTTAGAGAGGAGGCAACCATTTTGGGTTAGATAAGAGTTAGATGTTAAGAGATAGGAAGATATGATTAAGGAAGGAGGGCTCGAGAGTGAAATCTGAAGAAGAAATGAAGACACTTGAAGACTCTTAAGCTCTAGACAGAAGGACCCGACTGCTGAGAAGAATAGATCAGAAGTCCTTAGATTCATCGGGGGGAGTTTTTGCTCAGGATAGCCTAAAGAACCATTTCCTCACTACATGATAACAGTAAGAAAAAGATGAGGAATTTTTGGGGGCAGACTGTGAATATAAGTGGTCTCTAGAGTAGTGACTGAGCAACCAGAGGCCGCAGTAGTTGAGGGAGCCTCCAAAGCCTAACTAATCAGGTTCTTATCTTTTGTGAAGTATAGCAAAGACTTTACAATACTGAGTTTTAATGTTTTGTTATTTGTAATCTTTAAATCATTATTTTAATCCTGTGTAGCCAACGAACTTGGGATTACAGAGAGTCTAATGTTGTTAAAGTCCAAGTAAAATTTAGAAAGCTTTGATTAATGAACATCTATGTGCTTTAAGCCATTGTTTTGACTACATATATATATAATATTCGATGGAGATATTGACATATGTTATTGCCGATAGCATATATGAATGGATAGGTCCTACGCAGGCATTTATGAAGTTAAGAGTGTATTTCATAAGCAAGTCTACTCTTTTCTTGAAAATTGTCTGAGTTGATAGTCTCTGAACTTTCGAGTAGTTAACTAAGTTTTAAATCTATTCTTGGTTGTAAGTCATTATAGACTGAGACATTTAGAAGATTGGTTGTTGATTAAATACTTTCTCTCATAGATTTCATATTTAACATTGGTCACTGTTAGACCGAATACTTTTATCTCCATGGTCAAAATTGTCTTAGTTTCCATAGAGAAACAGTCTATGGGTTTTCTAAGAGAGCTTGTATCCTTATATCTTTAAGCCACTACCTCACTACATGATATAGGATTATACAATGCGTATGTATATGTTGAGTAAAGGCATACTTAGGTTATAATGAGTAAACCATGATATTAGTATTCCTGTCATTGTGAAGAACAGTTGGGTTCTTGACAGAAAGTATTGTCTTGTTTAGTTTTATATGCTTTTAAAGGCACATCTAGTGTGATGATCTCTCTTTGTATCTAATAGGGCAATAACACTTGTATGTTTAGTCTCATCATAGCTCAAATATGTCAAAAAGAGTGAAATTTAGACATAGGATTCTAATGGATATCAATGAAATGAGTCCACCATCTTTTGGAGTTTAACCAAACTTAGAAAGAGTTTATATTTACATTTGAACCTTTGACTTATCGTAATAGGGATATACTTGTTTTTTTTAGTCTCGGTCTGAGAGATTTTTGCGGCCACGTAATTGGATGAATACTCAGGGTCAATCTCTCTCTCTTTTAAATACTATTTTATGCTAACCATATGACCATGTTATTGTGTTATTCTTCTATGTTGGAAAAGGGAAACAAATTCCTAGATAAAACCCAAAGGGATGGGATATTTAATTATTCAGTTAGGGATCGACAATGAAGGGTTGAGAATCCCAAATTACCAATGATATTATCTAGAAAAGATGTGTCTAAAATGATAATGATTATCCGTGATATAAATACCTATTGGATGTTTATTACTAAACGACTTAAGTAATAAATGTCATCCTGTCATAGACCCTGACTGATGCAGGCATGCAAAGAGGTATATACAAATAAAAAGTCATTCCATAAGATATATGGGAAATGGTTTCCTTGTGAATCCACCTAAGTCAGAAAGACTAGGTTTGAATTAGACAAAACTCTTTAGTTAAACCTTAACTTAACCTAGATATGGTAATTATTTATATTAAATCATTGAGATCATTATATAGATTGTGATTGAAGGGTCAAGTGTCCTAACTATGTATAATTACTCTTACTTGTAAGAAGGGAATTAGTTTCCTAGACTATAATGCTTAACCTGGGTAAGGTTATCATCTTAGTCATTATTAATCAATCTATAATTCTTATGAGACAATAAGTCATGGACGTTAGGTATTGCAATGATTGAATGAGAGTCCTCGTAAAGAAAGAAAGATGAATAGGTCTATGGATTATAGACAGTGAAATAAAACATGTATGGGTCAGGAAGACTATATTGTTGAAATCGTCATGACTTTATAAGTTAAACATAGTTGACCAAGTCAAACTGTAGGAATATGATAGTATCCAAGTCGAGTTGGAGTGGGTGAACATTACAACAATGTTTTTTGCGAACATCAATTTATATTGAAACTATGGCCATAGTAATGCATACGTCTCTGCATGCATTATCGGTTCATTGTATCTAGATTGCACATCCTGTCAGAAATCATACTTAGCTAGAGGGTATCTAGGGTTGTATGATTGATAGAGTTGTGTAAGATACAACACTATGTACTTGGAAAGGCAAATTACCATTGGTCACCTTTGGTCTATATTCCTCGTGAAGGGTAGGGCCACTTCCTATGTGGAAGATGTGTGGGAGACCGCCGGTCTGTGGATGGAGGTAAATCATTGGAAAGTTACTCTCTCTCTCTCTAGCAGAAGACATGCCGAGGCTTGTGATAAAGATGTCAGATTTCTGGATGCAGTATATCTCTAAGACTTGTGTTTATATAAAACATTATCTAATGCAGATAGTGATAATTGATTTACTTTTGTAAACATTATACTACAGAAAGACAATTTGGTTTATTGTATTTTGTAATGTGAAATCTTCTAATTATAATTACTTGATTATATGTTGAATAAAAGAAAAAATTTCTTTATCTCATATTTACCTTGTTAAATTACTTTATGGTAAATTTCTTGTTTTTACTATGCTTATAGAACTTGGATGTTACACTAAGACATCCCCAGACTTTTATATATATTAATTATGTCTATAATCATCCTTAATACATTGAAAGCATGAAGATGGGTATATAATATGTTGTTAATTAATTATGTGTGAATTGATTATTGCTCATGAAATATGATGGTACTTTATGTTAATTTTTGTAATTATGATGTATAGATATCATGTGATGGACTAACCCTCCATGTAGCAAGAACGTGGCTACATTTCATGAAGACCACTGGGAGCCCACAAAAAAGGAGGTTTTGATGTCCACAGTAGATAGTACAGGCACCTACAGCCAAAGGAAGAAGACTCCAAATTGATTGGAATGAGTTATCCATAACTCTCCACTCTTTGACGGTTATCCTTCGATAGTTGATGCAATCATGAATATGAAAGAATCTTAGATTGTGCTCCATGTTCTATTTTTAGTCTTGACTATTCTTCATACAGACTAAAGAGAGTTATAGTAGGACTGTGTCATCTATATTACCTTCATGACAGTTTAGTTTTCTATTCCTAGTTTGCTTTGTAATAAAGTCCTCTTCCTACATTTTTGGATAATGGATAGTTATGGTATTTATTGTTTAGTAGTTTTATTCAAATAGACAAGTCTGATCCTGTCTATAGGTAGATAAGATTTTTATATATGAGACAAGAAGGTTAGATAGAGATTGTGTTATCAGATTTGTTATTGTACTTTTCTCCTCAACATTCAATAAAGGAACACATGTTTTGAGTTTAGTCAATGGTTCTCAAAGATATAGTAGAGATCTAGTTAGATTTCATGGGATCACAGTCACTCAAGCAAGGGCCACTTGAGGTAACTGTGTTTCTCCTATAGTTTATGTGTTTAGTTTATGTGTATGTGATTAATACATGTTGTAATGAGTTATGTTATATGGATTAGTTAGATTTTGATAATCTGTGTTGTTGAGTCAAGGTGATCACCGAACTAACTATTAGTTGTTCTTTTATCTGGAATTACATAAGATCATTTGATTATACCCAAATGAATAGCGTTGGCTATTTCTTACCAGCATTGCTTACCTATTGTATTTGTCAATCCTTGCAAATATAATTGTTTACTTTTCAATTAGTTTATTCCTATGCACAACCTCTAGATTAAGACTTAGGAATCCTTAACTGTACACATAGTACAAACATCAGCCAAGAAGAATATGATTCCCTGGTTTGACAATTTAAATGTAACACATTATAGCCAATATGTTGGTTGATATAGGATCCATTGGTCCATTGAGTTGTGTGCATGCCCTTTCTGCATCAATGTATTGGTTAATAATGGAGTTCGACACTAGGTTCTTGGGATTGACTACTCTGAGACTTTTGCGCCAGTTGCCAAAATGAACTCCATTCAACTTGTCCTTTCTATTGTTGTAGCCTATCATTGGGAAGTTCATCAGATGGATGTGAAGATCATGATTTTCTTCATGGTGACCTTCAGGAGGAGATAAACATGGAGCAGCCATAGGGGTTCATACAAGATCCTTCACTTGTCTGTTGTCTTCAAAAATCTCTCTATGGCCTCAAATAGGCCCCTTGGGATTGGTATGCCAAGATGGACTCCTTCCTTCTGTCAGTTGGGTTCACTCGGTGCCATTCTGATCCAAATGTGTATATTTTACAGTAGGATGATACTATCACATTCCTTGTTCTCTATGTTGATGACTTACTGATTATAGGGAGTTCCTCATCCACCATCAAGGCATTGAAAACTAGCCTTCATGATCATTTCCTGATGTCAAACTTGGGCCTTTTGCACTAATTCTTGGGGATTGAGATCACTCAGTCTCCATCCAGTATCTTCATGGCACAACCCAAGTATGCACTTGATATGATCTCTAGAATTTGCATGGTTGATTGTAAGCTTGCACTGACTCCATTTTTGTCTCGGCTCAAATTTGAGGCTCATTATTATTCACCATTAGTTGATGCTACTTTGTATTGCCAACTCATTGGGAGCCTCATATACTAGACTCACATAAGGCTTGATTTGTCATATGCTATGGGCCTGGTCTCCAGGTTCATGCAGGAGTCACATGAGCTACATTGGAAAGCAGCCAAGCAGATTCTTCACTATGTATAGGGCACTCACAGTTATGGGATTCACTATGTAGCAAGCATGGATATTAACTTGGTGGGACACACAGACTCTGACTAGGCAGGCGATTCTCAGGATCACAAGTCTACTTCAGAGTATTACTTCTCACTTGGTTTCGGTCCAATTTCTTGGTTGAGCAAGAAGTAGTTTGCAATTGCTCTTTCATCTGCAAAGGCTGAGTATCGAGGAGTAGTTTATGCTACTACTGAAGCCATTTGGATTTAGAACATTCTCACCGAGTTTAGTATTCCCTTCCGAAAGCCTACAATCATCTTTTGTGACAACCAAAGTGCGATACAGGTCTCTTGCAATCTGGTCCATCATCAAAGGACCAAACACATTGAGATTCACATGTAAGTGTACATTCAAGAGTTGATTCATGAGCAGATCATTGATCTCAGGTACTGTCTGACATTAAAGCAGATTGTAGACATCTTCACCAAACCCTTCACTAAGATCAAGTTCCTTCATTTGTGAGCTTTGCTGGGGTTGCGGCTGGTGTCCACTTCAGGGGTATTTTAGTCCTTCTCTTTTCTCTCTCTATTCTGGGGGGTGTTCTCTCTACTTTGTTCTAGGGGGACTTCTTCTCTTTGGGGGGAATGCTTTATACATGGGTATCTCGTCAGGCTTAATTTGTCAGGACCCATCATTTCACCCACCTAAGCTACGCTTAAGGTGGTTGTTAGTGTAGGGTTTTATTTTCCTAGTGGGTTAGATATTTTCCCTATTTCCTAGGTTTTTCCTACACTTTTATTAAGCTTGCTTAGGTTAAATAAAGTGAGTTTAATTAGTGAGTGGGTGATTTGAGGTGTCGGCATCCTACAAGGGAGGTGGCATTTGCTATCTTGGGAAGATGCTCTTGCTATCTTTAGCCTTTATGGTGGCCTCTCCCTATTGGTCAGTTTTGCCACCTCTCCCCTTTCTCTGTCTATATAAACTCACTACTATTGTGTAGTTATACAACATGCCCCATTTTCTCTCAGCAAAACAAGGACCCAACTTTTTGGCTTGGCTTGTCTTGTGCCCATTTGCTTTTGGGCGGTATGGTAAAATCAGTATCAGATGCTTGTCAAGATGTTATCCTAGGCATGTCTAGACCTTGGGATATAGGTCAAATTTTCAAAATTTGAATTTCTTCCTACAAACCCTGCCATATGAAAGAGTATAAAATTCTAAGTAGAATTGCTTTTTGAAGCACCCAGAAATTCGTTAAAATAAAGAAGCTACATGCGGTCAAAGTTTGGTCAATGGGTCATAAGGATATTCACATGGCCATAACATATGGATATTAACTTAATATCCTGACCTCTGTTAACATATAGACGTCAAATTTAATGTACTCAGTGGATTAAACATCACACGCAAGGATATTAGTTAACATCTAGACATTAACTTAATATCCAAACCTTAATCTAAGATCCACATCCCGATGACGTCACAATCACCCTGACTCAACATTAGGATTTATCCTGTTGACATCATCCAAACTTGTATTCATATGGATATCGCGCATTTCTTAATGTTTGGATATTATCTTAATATCCCGATCCAAATGACGTCATGTCATCCCAGTCCTATAAAGAATGCCAAGCTTGCTTATGTCATCAGGATACCAACCCATATGGATATTAACTTTTTGAAGATCTAGACCTTATCTTAATATCCATATCACGATGATGACATCTTCATCCCGATGCAAATATACCATGCTTACGTCATCAGGATATTAAGTCGTAGGGATATTTCACATTCTTAATGTCCATACCTTAACTCAGTATCCATGTCCTCGATCCAACCAATGATATCATGCCACGTGTCCACATGAACATCTAAACCTATTGCAAATAGATTTGAAGCCCAATAGTGAATCTTCGGTCAACGATGGTTGACCCAACCTATGCTGACGTCATTCAGATATTCTCATCCTGATATTCTCATCTGGATATCCATGGGGATATTTCTTGCAAGATATTAAATGCTAAAAGAAACGGTCGTTGGCCTTTAAATTTCAAAGTGTGCCAATGGACACTTGTATGAATATCCCGCGATCGCGTTGGGGTAAGACTGACAAATCTCCCATAAACTATTAATAAGCCCTAAAATTAGAATTTGGATAAAATAAAAGGGGATTTCGTTGTCATAATTAACACAATTGCATTCAAAGAGCTCATATTCCCACACAGAAGATCTAAGAATTTAATAGAGTTGCTACAACGAGCTTGCAACTGAATTTCCAGCACAACAAAGGATCATCTGCAAATAGGAATTTCTAGTATTCACCTGCATTTATTTCAATTCAAATTTTGCAAACTAGGTACGTATGAATATGAGCCCTGATCAGTTATTTTTACGATAATGCTCCATGATTTTGAGCTAAAGTGAACATAAAATGTTGAAATTGAATGAGTTTAGGGTTAAATATGGATTAAATATATATTTGAATGAAATGTTTGTTAATCTCGTATATTTAATAAATGATGGCCCTAGTATTATAGAATGCCCTAGTTAAGACATGTCCATGAAATTGCAGAATGAAATGTTGCAACCAAGGATGGATAAGTGTGATGCTAAGTTTAAACAAGACATGTTTCCAAAATCATGCAACACATGCAACAAACAAGGTTTTGTGGAAGACACCCACTCTGGAAATACATACATTGAAGCATTCAAAACTAGAATCAATGGTTGAGAGGATCATCCCGTGATAAATAATATGGTAACATCAGGGATGTACTATGCGGTTGGGTTCTCTTATGCCGTGGAAGCTCTAGAACTCTCAATTGCATGTACTCAGAATTATAATGTCGTCACAAGGAGAGTTGAGAAGCAAGGAAGGGTCTATGCAGATCTATCTATGGAAGGGATAACCAAGGCATTTAATTTACCAACATCTAGGGGAATCTATGTGCCAGACCTAGATGCACTGGCCAAGGAATATGACCTTAACCAGAAAAATTACAGAAAGGTGATTTATTAGGGATGGAGAGATCTGGCCAACAAAGCCAAGGCAGTGGCTAAAATGACACAATATTTGTATAAATATGATTTCAGTGAGCAAGTGTAGTATATGATTTTCTTTCTCATCAGAATGAGTGGGAGGGAAAACTATGGAACTTTTGAATCCTGGATGTTTGGTTTGATCAAGATGGTCATTGAGATCATAGATGGAAAGATCCAATGGGCAAGAATTATTAGTGATGCCCTGTATGACCAGACAATAAAATGGATCAAAATGAAAGATAAAGTATTCAGAATGACTTCATACCTAGTATGTGCCTGTGCAGCTAAGGGCACTTTCAACGGCTTGTAGACAATAGGGAAGATGGGCAAATTGCCCCATGAGAAGACTCCCTAGGAGCATTACCCCCAGTTGGAAAGAACACAATCCATACAACACTACATGATGGTGAATGACTGTTTCATAATGCATATTGTTAGACTCCTAGAAGGAGATCAAGCCAAAAGATTCTTAGTAGGAGCTACTAAGTTGATTGATGCATATGGTTCATGGTTTATACAAGCCGAGACCTACTCCTATATCTAGATGGAAGGATTTAGTGGAAATCCATTCATACTGCCAAGGTATCCATTGCATAAAGTAGTCCTAATGGAGATGGTGAGACATCAGCTCCCTATATTTGAGCTATCCAAGAAGAAAGAAGGAAAACCGTATAGAAAAATCCCTATACAAAGTGGTTGGTTCTTGGTAGGATCTATGGATAATGCCAAAGATGCTGAATCAGATTTGAAGAATTTGAATTTGCAGTTGTTTCCATTGGCCAGAGACTATGACCCCTATCATAGAGTTGAGAAGAGGTTTAACAAGAAATACAAACACATCATGCACCTCGAAGATTATTGGGTGGACTGTGATGATGAGCATGAGGTAAGGAAAAGAGAATAACAAAGGCTAACCCTAGATTAGATGAGGACCATTGGGTAGCCAAAAGTGCCTCCATAGATTAAGAAAGATGATGGTGACATCATGGACCCAAAGTATGAGGAAAAGAAGATATACAATGACACCATCTCCTCTCTGGATCTAACACAGGGAGATGAAACATCAATTGATGTCCTTACTGCCAAAGTCATGGCAAGGACTAAAAATTGGGTGGTCGAGAAGGTCAATGAATTGCAAGAAAAAGGGTGTTGTTGTCACTTATGACAAGAAGAGAAAAATGAAATAAAGAGAAGAACTAGGATATGATGACTTCCTGGTACATAAGAGGCAGGTCCTTGAGACCAAACTAGTGCAACCCAATTCATCTAGAACTATAGAAAAACCTACTAAAAAGGGAGTTTCTTTAGGATATCGGCCTCCATCACCTACTCCAAGTACTGCACTAAAAGCAATTCATATATCTGCACCTCAAGTGCCTGCTATGGAAGAGGAGGAAGACATAAATGATGAAGGTAGAGATCATATCCCAATAGGGACATTACTTGGGAAAGGGAAAGATCCACTGTAGGGAGTCAAGGTACCCAGAGAAAGCAGATATCAAGGCCCTCACATGAGACAAGTCATCACACCACCACCACTAGCATCACAACCAATTGATCCAACCTTGAATGTAGTGAAAGAGCTACAACACAATGTGCCTGCTGAGGGTATCATTAATGTAAAATCTGAAATGGCACAAGAGGCCATTAGTAAAGCATCGAAGAAAGAAGTAAATAAGCCTCTTCCATTAAGTGCTACAATAGATTTGATTGATGATGATGTAGTCATAGATGTGACTAATCATCCTATTGAGACCCTACTCCACCACTCGGAATCTAGTTTTGGGAGTAAGGATGCAGGAATAAAGGGTATAAATATTGATAGGATAGAGTCACCAGAGGTGGAAGTGCAAATGGAACTTCTAAATGTCCTTATTGATATAGTCACCAATTCCCAAGTAATTGATTATCAGCCTAAGGGTGGGGAGTAAGAAGAAAAGACTGACAAGAATGATCAGGGACCAAAGGAGAACATCCCTATGGATACTGATGACACAAATAAAGATGTCCAAATTGAAGGGCCATAACAGGATTGTTGCAAGTATGTGCTAACTGGTGTTGTCATTGATGTCAACATATTTGTGTTGTCATTAGTGTCAACTATGCTCTTGTTTTGATGATTGTTTGTGATGAGTCAATTGCTTTGTATTGTCTTATTTAAGTGTTGAATATGGTGAGAAGATATTTTTGATACTGAGTTTCCAAGTGCTTTTGAGAAAATCTGCTCACCAAGTGGAAACAGTGTCTTGCAGAACAACTGTCTGAGTCTTGCTTCACATTTCCTCAGTATTGAAGACTAGAGTATGAGATTTGGATATGTTTTAGAGAAGTGTCTGAAGATGCTAAATCCAGAATTTGATGGTCCGAATTGTTGTGCAGAAGAAGTTCCATTCACTAGTGTGAAGATTGTGCTCGACAGAGTTTGCAGTGTGAGAGAGAGAAAGTATTTTGCTCTGCATTCCTCTACAATATGTTCCTTGATCTTGCGGTTCTAGACTTAAGCTTACAAGGTCCTTAGCTTTCTTCATTCCAAAGGTTTTGTGACTTGGTGCTCCAGAAAGCAAGTATGTGATTAGCAAAGTTTGATAGTGTCTAATTGAGAGCAATCTATGATCCATCTTCAAGAAGAGTAAGTAGAGATCTGTTGCGGTTGGACTTGATGGTTTCCAAATGAATCTATGGTGTTCATAGATGTCTCTTGAATGCATTGAAGGTGTGTATCTGATCCACAAGCTGTAATGAAGATCTTGGAACCGTGTGTTCAAAGTGTTCTTGATGATTGCACCAGTTTGGCTGACTTGGATGTTAACATTCTTTGTGGATGTAATTCCTAAATTATAGAAGCATAACGTAGCATGTGAAGATGTATTTGAGTCTGAGCTAAGGCGTGAAGTGTTCCTATTTCATTCATTTAGTCCACAAGTTTGTTTAGGTCTAGTCCTAATTTGATTTATGTATGTATGTCGACCTCGGAGATAGTTCCAATGGTTGTAGATTGTAATGCCAACCTTGATGTACATTTCAAGGTTGATGACTTGTATAAATATATGTAATGAAGTCGTGAGTGATGTGTGTGTGTGTGTGAAGATGCAAAGATAAAGTGTGTGATTGAAAAAGAAGAGTAGAAGAGATACATTGCGCTTCAATGGAACTGAACTCAAACATGCTATAGATGCTACTATATCAGTTCAACCCTTGGCAGTGAGCCACCCACCGACAGTGAGCCATCCATTGGCAGTAAGCCACCCTATTGGGTAGTGTGCCCTCTTGGTAGTGAGCCTCTTTGATATTCGGTATTATTACTACATTATATTGTGAGCTAACACTCACCGTGGTTTTTCCCTTTCTAAGGGTTTTCCACGTAAAAATTTGGTGTTCATGTGTGAATGATGTTGTTGTGCTTAAGTTATATTTATGATTTTCATGTTTATTCTTCATATCAGATCAAGTGGTTAAAGTAATTTAATGCAATTGTGAAATTTATCAACTAAGGTTAAAGATTTGGTACAACTGATTCAGCCCCCCTCTCAGTTGTGTTGTGCCTTCAACAATTGGTATCAGAGCCAAGTTCCTCGGAAGAAAGCCTAACAGCTTGGGGTAGATCTGGAATGGCACACAAAAAGGATAAACCACAGTTTGATGGATTTGACTACGCATACTGGAAGGTACGCATGGAAAGTTATCTTATTTCTATAGGTTACAGTGTTTGGATGATAGTCAAAAAGAAATATGAAATACCTAAAAATGGTCCAGAGACTGAAGAAGAAATTAAGGAGTTTGAGTTGAATCACAAAGCTAAAAATGCTTTATTGAATGCTTTATCAAATGTTGAAATGGAAAAAGTTGCAGATCTTGCAACTGCTCATGAAATTTGGGAGAAACTAAAGAATGTTTATGAAGGTGATGCACCTGTCAGCAAAGATAAGTTGCAGAGCTTAAAAACCACATATGAAACCATGTGAATGTCTGAAGATGATAAGATAACAAATTACATACAAAAGATTGATGAAGTTGTCAGCAACATCAAGGCCCTTGGTGGAAAGTTAGAAGATGAAGATGTTATTGATAAAATACTCAGAACCCTTCCAAAGTCCTATAGTCACAAGGTATCTGCCATTGAGGAATTGCTTGAGTTAGGTAAACTTACAAAAGATCAATTGCTTGGTAAACTAACTGCCTTTGAAATAAGGGAATTTGGTACTACTGATGGTCCAATGAAAACTGAGACTGCTTTCAAGGCCAAAGAAGAAAAGACTTCTAGATCAAAGAAGTATGTTGTGGAATTAGATGAAGAAGATTTTACAAAACTTGAGGCAAAGTTTGCAAGCAGAATAAAAAGAGGAAGCAAAGGAAAGTTCAAAGGTAAGTTACCCTTCAAATGTTTCAACTGTGGAAACATTGGTCACTATGCTTCAAGATGTCTTGACAGAGCCTTAAAATTCAATGAAAATAAAGGAAAGATGGTAAGAAAGAGTTACTATGTTAGAGATGATGATGGTGTAACTGATGATGAAAGTTCTGATGATGGCAATAGTAGCAAATGTTTGTTTATTGTACTTCGAGAAGAACCTATTTCTGCTAACCCTGCTAGCTGCGTGAAGGATAGAAGTCCAGGAGAGTTGTTTGCATTTCATGCTGAAAAGGAAGATGAATGGATCATTGATAGTGGATGTTCAAATCACATGACTGGAGACAAAAATAAGTTTGTCAAGTTTGAAAAATATGATGGAGGACTGGTAAGATTTGGATATGATGCATCTAGTAAGATTTGTGGAAAAGGCTCAATTACTTTTGATGGAAAGCATAATACAGATGATGTTCTTTATATCAAGGGCTTGAAGCATAACCTTCTAAGTGTTGGAAAAATGTGTAACAAAGGATATAATCTTGTGTTCAAGGACAAAGGATGTGAGATAAGAAAAAGCTTTGAAACTATAATTGTTGTTGGTAAAAAGACTCATGGCAATGTCTATCACTTGAAAGGTATTGACAATTATTGTTTGTTGGCTAAGATAGATGAAAGTTTGTTGTGGCATAGAATAATGGTCACATCAACTTTGATAATATGGTAAAATTAAGTATTGTTCATATTGTAAGAGATCTACCTAAGATTGTGAAGCCTGCTAATGTTACATGTAAAGATTGCCAATTCGGCAAGATGACAAAGACCACCTTCAAAAGCAAAGAATAATTCTCTACCAGTCTGCTAGAGTTGGTGCATACAGACCTCTGTGGTCCTACAAGAGTAAGAAATCTGCAAGGCGACAGGTATTTCATGCTTCTTATTGATGACTATTCAAGAATGACTTGGGTTACCTTCCTTACAGAAAAATCAGAAGCCCTAGAAAAGTTTAAAACTTTCAAAGCTATGGCTGAAAATGAATTGGATCTAAAAATCAAATGCTTAAGGTCTGATAGAGGAGGTGAATTTACTTCAAATGAGTTTAATGCCTTCTGTGAAGAACATGGAATAAAGAGACATTTGTTTGCCCCTGGGACTCCTCAACAAAATGGAGTGGTTGAAAGGAATAATAGAACTATTCAAGAAGCTACTAGAATAATGATCAAGGAAGTAGGCCTACTAGAAGTATACTGGAAAGAAGCAATACACACTGTTGTTTATATTCAGAACAGAGTGCAGGTCATAGCAAAAGAGACCAAGACACCTTATGAACCGTGGTATGGTAAGACTCCTACAGTCAAATATTTCAAAGTTTTTGGAAGCAAATGTTATATCAAAAGAGATGAAGAATTAGGGAAATTTGATGCTAGATGTGATGAAGGCATATTCCTAGGTTATTCAACCAAGATCAAGGCTTACCGGTGCTATAACAAAAGACTAAAAAAGATCATAGAAAGTGCAAATGTGAAGGTAGATGAAGACCTTCAACTGGATGGATGTGAATCAGATGAACCTGTTATCATAGAGAAGGTAGAAAAAGTAAAAGAAAATGAAGTTTAGACCGAAGTACAAGTTGCTCCTGAAGAAGAAGAAATTCAAGAAGATGCTCCTGAAAAAATTCCAAAGACTCCCAAGTATGTGCAAAGAGATCATTCTGAAGATCATATTATAGGTGATAAAAGGAAAGGTGTATTAGAAGAAGAGCTACATAAGAACAAGTAAATCTCTGTTTACTTTCAAAGGTGGAACCTAAGATAGTAAATGAAGCTTGCAATGATGAACATTGGGTCAAGGCAATGGAAGAAGAATTAATGCATATTAAGAAGAACAGGACTTGGGAACTTGTCCCTAGACCTGCAAACAAGAATGTGATTGGAACAAAGTGGGTTTTCCAAAACAAACTGAATGAGGTTGGAGAAGTTGTAAGAAACAAAGCAAGACTTGTGTGCAAGGGCTACTCACAAGTGGAAGGGATAGACTATGAGGAGAATTTTGCTCTGGTGGCTATATTGGAAACAGTTAGACTATTTTTGGCCTTTGCTACACATAAAGATTTCAAGGTGTATCAAATGGATGCAAAATTTGCCTTTCTGAATGATGAGTTAGAAGAAGAGGTATACATAGAGAAACTAGATGGATTCTAGTTATGAGACCAACCAGATATGGTATGCAAATTGAAGAAGGCTCTGTATGGATTAAAGCAAGCTCCTAGAGCTTAGTATGTAAGACTAGATAAGTATCTTTTGCAACAGGTTTTAAGTAAAGGGTCCACAGATAGCAATTTGTATATCAAGGCAAGCAAAGATCAAATCCTAATTGTTGAAGTCTATGTGGATGATATGATATTTGGTGGAAATGAAGGAATGTGTAAGAATTTTGCAGATGAGATGTAGAAGGAGTTTGAGATGTCCATGTGTGGTGAGATGAATTTCTTCCTTGGATTGCAAATCAATCAGACATATAAAGGTATCTTCATTTCTTAATCAAAGTATCTTAGAGAGTTATTAAATAAGTTTGGAATGGAAGAGTCTAAACTGATGAGCACTTCTATGACTATTGGATGTAAGTTGAGAAAAAATGATGAATCTCCTAAGGCTAATCAGAGTAAGTACATGTCAATGATTGGAGGACTACTTTATCTGACTACCACCAGACCAGATATCATGCATGCAGTTTGTCTTGTGGCTAGATTTCAATTAGATCCCAGAGAATCACATGTTGTGGCAGTGAAGAGGATTTTTAGGTACTTGAAAGGTACTCCAGATCATGGTCTATGGTATCCAAAGAATAATGACTTCTCCCTTAGTGCCTATATAGATGCAGATTAGGCCGATTGTGTTGATGAAAGGAAAAGCACAAGTGGAGGTGTATTCTTCTTTGGAGATAGGGTAGTGTCCTGGCATAGCAAGAAACAAGAATCAACCTCCTTGTTTACTACAGAGGCAGAATATATTGCTGCAGTAACATGTTGCACTCAGGTGTTATGGATGAATCAAACCTTGAAGGACATCAAAGTTGAGTATGAGGAGCCAATTCCTATTCTTTGTGATAACACAAGTGCCATAGACATTTCAAGTAATCTAGTGATGCATTCAAAGACAAAACACATTTCAATCAAGTATCACTTGTTGAAAGAGAAAGTTGCAGAGAATGTTGTGAAGCTTCAGTATGTGCCTAGAAAAGATCAAGTTGCTAATATATTCACTAAGGCTCTTCCAAAGGATACATTTGATTATCTTCAGGAAAGGTTAGGGGTTATTGCCCCTCCTTCTTTAAACTAGGTGCATAAGAAGATGCATCAGTCCAGTGTGCCTCAAAGAATATTTTCTTCTGGGCTGATTTACAAGGCTACCCTTCAGAGGGAGCAGGTAGTGATCTAAGATGATTGTTGCAGTCAGGGAGAGTAAAGAATGATTCTAATATGATTAGAATAGAAGTGTGCAAGTATGTGCAGTGGAGGAGATATGATGCCCTTCAGGGGGAGACAGTGTTTCTATTTCTAATGTGTAAAGAGAAAGGGGGAGATGGTGATGAATGCAGATTCCTATCTTGATGATTTTTCACATCATATGTTGCCATCAATGACAAAGGGGGAGATTGTTGCAAGTATGTGCTAATCGGTGTTGTCATTGATGTCAACATATTTGTCTTGTCATTGGTGTCAATTGTGCTCTTGTTTTGATGATTGTTTGTGATGAGTCAGTTTCTTTGTATTGTCTTATTTAAGTGCTGAAGATGGTGAGAAGATATTCATGATACTGAGTTTCCAAGTGCTTTTGAGAAAATCTACTCTCCAAGTGGAAACAATGTGTTGCAGAGTATTTTGGCTTGCAGAACAATTGTCTGAGTCTTGCTCCATATTTCCTCAGTATTGAAGACCAGAGTATGAGATTTTGATATGTTTTAGAGAAGTGTCTGAAGATGCTAAATCCAAAATTTGATGGTTCAGATCGCTGTGCAGAAGAAGTTCCATTCACCAATGTTAAGATTGTGCTTGACAAAGTTTGCAGTGTGATAGAGAGAAAGTATTTTGCTCTACATTCCTCCACAATATGTTCCTTGATCTTGCAGTTCTGGACTCAAGCTTACAAGTTCCTTAGCTTTCTTCATTCCAAAGTTTTTGTGACTTGGTGCTCTGGAAAGCAAGTGTGTGATTAGCAAAGTTTGATATTGTCTGATTGAGAGCAGTCTGTGATCCATCTTCAAGAAGAGTAAGTAGAGATCTATTGTGGTTGGACTTGATCAACTAAGGTTAAAGATTTGGTAAAACTCATTCAGCCCCCCTCTTAGTTGTGTTGTACATTCAACAAGGATATCCTGGTAGATAAGCCTGAGCAAGGGCTAGTGTTGGGATCAGTCACAGATACACAAGTCAAAACTAATGAAGGTGAAGAAAGACAACAAATGCAAACACTTCATCAGGATGACCAGAAAAAAGGCCCGAGAACATCCAAATAGAAAATATCCAAGAAGAGCTAGCCCATGATATGCATATAGATGATAAGGTTCAGGAGGAACCAATAGATACATCCCATCTAGATCATACCCTGCCAGAGCAAGAAAAGGTTCATGATAATGACTAGTTTGATCAAGATGAAGAGCAACAAACATAAAATCCTAAGGTCATCCCATCACAGGAAGATCAGGATGGAAGACAACAAGAAAATACACAAGTTTTTGTCGGTGATGATGGGACTAATAAGAATAATGAGATACAAGATGTTCAAATTGAGCAGCCAGACCAAGGAGGGTCAGGATCAACTACATTCTCATGGATGTCATCAGAGGTGGCACATCTACAAGAGGAGACTGAGCCCTTTGATTTCAAATCACTGTTTACATTGGACCCAACCAAACAGAAGAGGAGGGCAAGGACAATCTCAACAATAAAACGAGATGCAACTACAGGAAGAAGGACAACCCAAATAGTTATGCCTATAGTGGACAAGGCCAAAGGAGAAATAAGGCTTGAGGAGTTTCAAATAACTACCATTGATTTAGGCCATGCCACAGATGAATAGGAGATCCAACGATTAAGGGATCACACTAATGCGGTTAAGGCCAGAATAAAGAAGGCTAAAGCCAAGAAGAGGATGTATAAAGCACAAGTAGCCCAATTACAAGATTTTGTGGGAGGGTTGGTGACATCAACCAATATTTAGATTATAGAGGATTCATCCTTGACATTAGTATCACAAGATGAGATAGTTGCTTTGGATGTGCAGAAACATCATGCACAAGTCATGGACAGTTGGTTCACCAAATTTTTGGTTGATGGTGAACAAGTAATAAGAATTTCATTGTCCAACTGGGACTTATTGAGTAACCTGAAAGGGAAGGTTGAAAAAGTAAAGAAAGAGGTTATCCAAAGGCTAATGAAAAGTGACAAACATCTAGCCACCCTTAAGGAGATGAGGAAAACAGATACTAGCATCCTCCTAACTAAGAATGTTTTAATACCTCAAACATTATCATAGCTAGATGATTGGTGTGAAGATGTAAGATTTGAGGTGGATATCTTAAAGAGATGTAACACTAAGGCTACTGATGTTAGTGTAAAGATACATGACCTCTTAGCAGAGGAGATAGAGATTTTGGAAGCCCTTGAGGGCGAGGCTGAAGGAAAGGTAGAAAATTAAGATGAATATTTTGTTACTAAGGCATTTAGAGATAATTTCAAACTTGTAGCAGAAGATCCTATTAAGCATTTTTCTTAGGCTAGAATTGATAAGGCCATGAGGATGAATGCTGAGATAGAAAAATATAAAGAAGAGATGGATAGTAGGACTAACTGGTGGATATCTCTGCAAGAACAAATAAAGGTGCAAGAAGATGTAGCTAAGAAGGCTCAAGTGTTAGATAAAGTAGAGATAGATAAGGCTATTCAAGCATATGAACTCATCCAGGGAATCAAATGCAGAATAACAAAGGATATTGCACCATCTACTAATGAGGAGTCTAACAAAGATGCAAAGTAAATGTCTTATTGACCAGGTCAACAATTTTGAGGACTATTCCAAATGCCAGCTGGATACCACCAGATTGATTGCCAAATGCAATCATGTGCCACATGTAATCCTGACCATTGAATCTTTTGATGTGATCCTGATCATTGGATCAGTTGTAACTGCATCCTCTCCTTGTTCTATAAAATGAGGATCACCTTTTGTATATTATTAGGAGCTTAATTAGGAGGGAACTGTTGAGCTACATGGTTCTTTCTTGAGACTGATTGTATAAGTATACTTTTGAATATTGAATGAAATAGAGATCCAGATTACCAATTAATCATAAATTCTGAGTAATCTTCTGTGGATGTCATCTTGATATTTCACTGTGATTTGTTGTGTCCCTTGGAGTGCATGTCAACTAGTGGATATTGTTGTCATCCTGTACCTTAGAAGATTAGCATCGACTGTGTGAAGTTGTGGAATGACCTGGCAACACATGGTTTGATATTATCTCTTTCCATGAAATGTTAAATTGTGCATATGGACCAACCATCAAAGACTCACTCACTTTAAATAATTTTAGAATTTCATTTCAATTTCTTTAAATTTCATTAAATCATCATCATCAACTACACAATATTGATAAATGAAAAGCAGAAAACACTAAATATGCAGACATCCGTAGATACATGAATATCATATACATATTTGAACAGACAACATGGACAATTGTAAATATCATGCAAATAATTGAGAATAACGACAAAGATCATAGAAATATCTTCTTGAAAGCACATTATTTAGAAGAATTCATAGTGCAAAAGAAAAATTAAGTCCAGATTAGTTCAAATTTAGGTAAATTTAGAAGAACTAATCAAAGTTATGCACATCATCATGAATAATCCTAATCAAAATGAAGATCAAAAGAATTGATCAAACTTAGAATAAATATATGCATAATCTGGTTAGAGATTGTAAGATTTAACATCAATTTGTTGAGATTTACACAGAACAGGTGAAACAAAGCAAATATCTGCATATCAGGATACAAATACTTCAAATATCATGCATAAGGCCCCTAAAGGAAAAAAAAGTAAATTCACATCAACCTACTAAGAGATTGTCATGAGATTATGATCTAATCAACAGAGACTTGGAATCATGAATTCTTCCTAGATTTATCGTATTCTTCAAGAAGATAAAGGTTTGTTATGTGAATTTTTATCATTGTTAATATGACTAACAATCATATCAATAGTTTTTGGCATTCATGTGAGGTGATATTTTCAAAGTTCTTAATAGTATTCCAAATCTTGAGTATTTTCACAAAGATTCAACTAATATTCACTAATTTGAGGAGTCTAATCATAAATATCCTATTCTTGCATACATTCATACCGATATTTATAGACAATTGTCTGGGATTCCAAGTTTCAGCCAAAGCTTTGCATTCTCTACAAATATCCTACAAATATCATGTCATTTGAGCTAAATATCCATAAATATCCACTCCATAAGAGTAATTATTCGCATCTTTGCAAAGATCTTGTCAAATATCCAAGGTCCATCCTAAACTTTGAAGCACTGGCTCGTAGACCTAACACCAGGTCAAGGTCCTCTGGACCTTTAGAAGAATTGCCTATATTCAGACCTAGACCACGCTTTACTAGTCTTCCTAGACCATTTGTCACCAATTCACCAATAATAGTTGTCGTAGTACCTCCAGTACATCTTGCAATGTCATTCTTTGCTTTGGAGTCACCGCTGCACTTTGCTGCATATAATAATTTGCCTAAAATCCAGACAAGATTTGTCCAAAATATCATCCCTATCAAGATGCAAATGATCATATCTGAACCTTCAAGGAGGCCCGTTTCAAGGCCAGAATACAACATGAGGATGTTGTGTGTAGGTTGTTCCCTTATTCACTAGGAGAAGAAGCATATGGTCAATTTGTTAGTCTTCCTCAAACCTCTATTGATTCATGGGATGCACTAGAGAAAGCTAATTTCACAACTAGATTTAAAATACCTGTAGATGTAGCCATGATGTATCACCTCTTTGCCACAATTAAAAGAGCTAAAGGAGAGTTGATCTCAAGCTTTAATGCTAGATTCAAAAAATGTATTCCAAGCTGACAACTCCTTATAATGTAGATGATGAAGCAACAAGGTTGGTCTATTATTCAACTTTAGATCCTTTGACATCTATGTTCATCAAGAGGACACACCCTACCATCACATCCTTATTAGGTGCTTTTTCTAAAAATGTTAAGGTTAACCAGTAATAAACACCACGTACTACACCTAACTTAGGGTATCCTGCATATCCTAGTCAAGTACTAGCTAGTGGAGCTTGGATGCCCCCTGCTAATCCATTACAAGTGCCTCCACTTAGCATTATGCCTCCTCAAGGGAACGGTCAGATCATACCTCACCCTGGACTTGCACCCTAGGATGCTACACAAAATAACAATGACAGTTCATTCTTTCAGCCACATCAGGACACTGTAGTAGCCAAAGTGCAGGAAGAGAAGGATGATATCAAAGAGATATCAACTCTTCTAAGAAAGTTGACTACTGAGGTCACTCATCTGAGAACTCATAACTTTTATGTTCAGTCTAATGCACAAAACTAGAACCAAAATAAAGGATATCTTGATAGAGGATAAAGAAACAATAATGAAAGATCTGGATATGCTGATAAGGGATATAATAATGAAAGAAACTTCAACAATAGTAATAACAATGCCCCTATGCCACCAAGAGTTTGGAACACCAGACCAAACAATGGTTCCCTACCTTCACCCTTAGATAATTAGCCTACTCCTGAGCCTAAGCAAACCACGAGAATTAATCTGGTAGAGGCTGCACTTACTAACTGGTGCAGAATGCATAATACAAATGCACATGTTGAGTTGGATTGTCCACAATTCAAAATTGTAGCCAACATATTCCAATCTGAAGTGTCAAACACTACAGGGGAGACAATTTTCCCTGAAGGTAATGAGATAGTTCCCTTAGGATATGAGTCAACTTTAGTACTTGAGAGTTCCTTAGATGATCATCAACATCAACAGATGAATACAATTCATGAAAATTATACCTTGGCATGTGAGGAGTTAGCCATGGCCTTTGAGACAAATTATATTTTTCCCTTTGAGGATGAGAATGAACCCGATCAAGAAACTGAAGAAGTTCATGCATATCAACAACAGTATCAGGGAAGACATAATTACAACCTTAGGAGCAATCTTAATCACCCTGCTGGTCCTTTGACCACTTCCATCCCTCCTAACAAATTCAACACACCTCTGGATCCCAAGGCCAACAATAATCCAGGACCTCCAAAGGTTAATCCATAATACTTTACACCACAAAGGATAGTAACAAAGGCCATGAATCAATTACCTGAATCAGACAAACTCGTTGCCTATTTGGCCGATTGGATGAAGAAGATAAAAATTAGTTTATCCCTATCAAAGTTATTAAAGACTCCAGTCATTAAGAAAGCTTTTCTGAAGTCATTGGATGAACTTGCAGCAAGAGAGGATAGTCCTAGTCATAATCCTAGTCATATCCTTGCTAGAGATCCTGTACCCAGGGATGCTTTTGTCACACCAAAAGTGCAATCTACTGTTCATACTGTAGATGCAGCACAGATGACCCTATATAAGAAAAATTTAGAGTCACCCCCTTTCCTACTCACACTTAGAATCTTTGGTAAGAACCTGCACAATTGTCTTGTAGATTCAGGTGCTTCTACCAATGTGATGCCCTTGTCTATTTGTCAGAGTTTAGGTTTGCATCTTGCAAAATCACTCAAGAAAGTAACTCAACTAGAGAAGTCTGAGGTCAATGTTGTAGGAGAATTAACACATATCCATATGCAGCTTGCATCAGATCCTAGGGTGCAATATTACATAGACATTCAGGTTGTAGACATACTTGATACATATGGCATAATCCTCAATAGGGACTAGTCCAAGACCTTAAATGGTTACATGGCTACCGATTTCTCCCACATGTGGTTGCCATGGAAATGCGTCCCTAATCAACTCAGAATCGAAGCTGAACCTCGAATGAAACATATGATCACTGAATATAACCATAGCAATGAGATATTAAATATGTAGACGTTGAGCCAGGGGTATATGCCCTGAGACCACAGGGAGTCAGAATAGAGGAAGTGTTGATGACGTCTTGTCATAGGCAGGAATATAGTGATAAAGAAGAAATTATGCCAAAGGCAAGATTGATGACAAAATCAGATTATAGCTCAACTGATGAACATGAGGTGGATCACTTCTTAGAATTTGAGAAGTATTTGTTCAAGGAAGTTCAGAAGTGTTACTTGACAAGGACATCCATAGAAGATATCTTGATAACCGGATGGTGTAGACTCCACGAGGATGCACACTCAGAGAGTACCCACGAGACATGTCTAGATATGATTGAATTGGAAAGAGTATGCATAGAAGATAAGTTGTCATGGCCATAGGTAAGTGAAATACTTGATGCTAAGATCATGATCATTTATTGTCTTCCTCAGATGTAGAGGAACATGAACAAAAGGTGCATTAGGCAAATATCCTGATGCCTAACTTAAAAGAGGTATTGGCATGTAATGATATGCATTCCAATGATAAGATGAGTACAACCATGCTAGGGAATGACTGTCTCATTGAGTCTAGTTATGAGTTATTAGATGAAGATAGAGGAAGTCATCTGACATAATTTGAAGAGTTTCTATCTAAACAAATTCAAAGGCATATTCTGCAAGGAATTCCACTCAGTCAAGCACTAATTGAAGGATGGTGTAGACTACATCAGGCTCCCCATTCAGAGACAACTTGTTCTCTGTGTCTAGACATACTAAACAAGGAGGAGAGATTGTGCTCAGGAAACAAATTACATAAAGTTAGGGATATTCCTGAAGATACAAGAAAAGAAGTTGTGACATCTCCTGATGATAGAGGTGATGACATCAAGTCCACAAAAAGAGAAGATATTCAAAGGGATGGTGTCCAAAAGAAATAGAAGGCGGATGTTATAGTTCCACCAAAACATTTGAATGTGGTGAAAGATGAACCATAGAAGATTAAATGGATATCTGCAGGACCAGTTACATGTGCTAAATGAAAGAAAGAAGGTCTTGATAAACCTGTGACCAAAGATGAATCACATGGACATTAAGATTTGATGGCTCCAAGTCAAAACAAGGAGCCGGACTAGGAGTAGATCTGATTAATCCACAAGGGAAGTCATTCCTAGCAGCATATAGGTTGTAATTTCCATGCACCAACAACATGGCTGAATATGAAGCTCTAATTCATGGATTGTTATTTTCTTTAAAAAAGAAAGTAAGGGTTTTGCATGTCTATGGAGACTCAGAACTTGTAGTAAAACAAGTTAGAGGTATATATGCGTGCAACTACAAGAGGTTATCTAGTTACAGACACAGAGTCTGGGACTTGATAGAAAGCTTTGATGCTTTCAACATCATGCACGTTCCAAGAGAACTCAATCACCATGTTGATGCACTTATAGCCCAGGTTGCTAGTACGCTAGAACCTATGTCCATATCTAGGATGAAGAGGTTCTCTGTTGAGATGGTGTCAACACCATCCATTCCTGACAACATCACCAATTTTCAGGTGTTTGACGATGATCAACACATTTTGGAATTTATTTCCACTAAAGACATATTTGAATCCCAGATAGTAGATGAGAAGAATATGGAGGACCAAGTCTGGGATGAAGAGGACATAATTGATTTATCTAGCAACATGATTCCTAAGGGCATGATTGAATTAGAAAGACCTTTTGATCTGGACAACATGATCAAATAGAAAGATCTCCCTAAGACAGATGCAGGAGAGTATGAGCCTGTTAACATAGGATAGAGTGAAGATACCAGGAATGTCCTGATAGGCAAGGTTTGCACTAAAGAAGAAAAGGAAGGGATAGTCCTAGCCTTAAAAGACTATATTCATGTCATTGTATGGACATATGATGAGTTAAAAACCCATGACACATCCATTATAACTCACATGATTCCCCTAAAGCCTGATGCCAAGCCCTTTAGGCAAAAACAAAGACCAGTGAATGCTCTTCTAGAACCTCTCATTTTCAAAGAAGTCAAGAAACTGCTTGCTGCTAGGATCATATTTCCAGTCTGACATTCAATCTGGGTCACTAATCTGGTCCCTGTCAGGGAGAAAAATAGAGACATGTGCCTATGTGTGGACTTCAGGAACTTAAACAGAGCATCCAAGAAAGATAATTATCCTTTGCCTTCTTTGGATGAGGTCCTCTAGATGGTGACCAGTGCACAAATGATGTCCTTCTTGGACAGCTTTTTAGGATACAACCAGGTAATGGTTGATAAGATAAATAGATTGAAAATAGATTTCACCACTAAGTGGGGAGTCTTTGCTTATAGACACATGTCATTAATCCTAATCAACGGTAGAGCAACCTTCCAGCGCGCTATGGATGTAGCATTCAAAGGGTTGGTAGGTCAATGTATCGTTATATATATGGATGACCTAACAGTGTTTTCAAAGCAAAGAGGTGATCACATAGAATTCCTCAGAAGAGTGCTAAAGAAATGTGAACAGTATGGCATATCCCTGAATCCAAAGAAATACATTTTGGGGTGACCAATGTCAAACTACTTGGTCATGTCATATCCAAGAATGGGATAACCATTGACCCTACTAGGGTAGATTCAATTATGAAATTACAGCTTCCAAGAGAAAGAAAGAACTAAAGTCTTACTTTGGTAAGATCAACTTTGTCAAGAAGTTTATTACTGGATTTGCACAAATAGTAAGACCTCTCAATGCTATGCTAAATAAAGATGCCAAGATAGAATGGACTCCTGAAGCAAAGGCAATATTTGGAGATATAAAGAAAGCCATTGCAGATGCCCTAGTCCTAATCAGTCCAGACTATACCAAAGATTTCTATATATACTCATTTGCATCAGAACATACATGTGCAACAATCTTAACTCAGAGGAGTGAGGCAAAAGAGGAGAAACCCATTTCATTCATGAGTTCCCCATTCAGAGATGCTAAGCTTAGGTATATGGATATAGAGAGATGAGCTATTGCCTTAGTCAGAGCCGTGAAGAAGTTCAAGCATTATATCCCAAGAAGTAAAGTAATTGCAATAGTACTTGATTCAACTGTGAAGATGCTCCTTATGCAAAGTGAACTAGGAGAGAAAAGAGCTAAGTGGATCACTGTACTACAAGAATATGATATGGATATAACTCCAATGAAACTAGTCAGGGGACAAGACCTTAGTCAGATGATAGCAGAGATAGACCCCAATCTGACAAGTCAACAATATGCAGTAGATGCAGAAGTACCTGATGACTGGTACTCCAATATTAGGCATATCCTGATCACAGGGAGATGTCCACCCAATATGCATGCATCCTAGAGAAGAGCTCTGAGAATTAAGTCACAAAGATATATGATTAAAGGAGGATTAAAGGAGAAGTCTTGTTCAAGAAAAATTATGAGGGGATATACCTCATGTGCTTAGACAAACAAGAAGCTACCAAAGTCCTTGAATTACATGATAAGTTCGGTACAACCCATGGATCACATCTATCTACCGCACATACCATCTTGAGGCCTGGGTATTATTGGCCCACTATCTTCAAGGATACAATCAACCACATCAAATTCTACCATACATGTCAAACTACTTCAAACAAAGAGAAGTATGCAGCTCAACCATTGCAACCTGTGATGGAGATGCACCCATTCGCACAACGGGGCATGGATTTCATCAGTCCCATCAACCCTCCATCCTCTGTAGGACACAGGTACGTGCTAACTATTACAGATTATTACACTAGATGGATAGAAGCCATTAGCAACAAGACATGCACATCAGATGATGTGATCAAGTTTTTAGAAAGCAATATCACCACCAGGTATGGAATCCCTTATGCTGTAGTTTGTGATAACAAACCTGCTTTTGCATCTCTTAAATTTTTGAGCTGGGCGTTTGATCATGGGATAATTTTAAAGTTTTCATCTAATTATTACCTCCAAGGTAATGGCCTAGCTGAATCAACCAATAAGAATCTATTGAATATCATCAAAAAGCTAATTGAAAAGAATCCTAGGGAGTGGAACACTTTACTTAAGTATGCCCTATGGGTAGACAAAACAAGAATTAAGATTGCCTTGGGAAATTCTCCCTACTAGCTAGTGTATGGGGTGGATCCCATCCTCCCTATCAACTTGAAAATCCCAACCCTACAATTTGCCCAAGAATACCTAGGCATTGATAATAAACAAAGAGGTTAGGTTGTTGCAACTGATGCACTTAGAAGAGAAAAGAGACAAGGCAATTAATCAATTTGCTAAACATTAGGCTATTCTCAAATGCTGGTTTGATAAAAGAGCCAAAGTAAAGGCTTTTAGGATCTTAGAGTTGGTCCTATCATGGGATAAAGCCCATGAGAGGAAGGGTGATCATGGAAAATTTGATAAAATCTGGTGATGAGTGCTAGGTAGCACCCATGAAATATATCTTTTTACCTCTCTTTTTCTCCCTTCTTATTCCATTGTCCTGATGACTGCACCAAAATAGGCTAACAAGACTATTCTAATGATGATTAATAAGAGATGAATTACTTAAGATCATGATTTTTGATTGAAGGACTAATGTGCATTCAATTAATGGAAATATGCAGAAATCCTCTCTTTTTGAATCAATGGGTGCAGGAGTTCGGGTAGACAACTTTGTGCATCTATGGAGGTAGTCCTAATGATCTCCGAAGCCGACATCAGCCTGCCATGAATGGTCTCCAATGTTTCAAATTTGATTGGAAAGGTTTTTGGGATAAGAAGATGAAGCATCTCCGGAGATGGATTGAAGTCTTGAGCATCTCCAGAGCTGAACGAGAAGGTCACAAATATATCTCCAGAGCTACAGACATAAACATACATCTCCGGTGCCTCTTTAGAACAGTACAGATTTCTAGCACAGTTGTCGGTCAGACACTTCCAGTGGTGATTGGGATGCTCCCGATGTTACTCAAATCATCACCTGAGTAATTGAGGGCAGTCTATAGTTAATTGCTATAGTTACTGATAAACTAGTGATAAATTGATTTAGGCAATAGATTGCTATAGTTACTGATAAATTGATTTAATACCTATATTTCAGGGCCTCGCTGCCCATTTGTATTTAAAACTAAGACTCAGATTCAGTGTGGACTTTTGTTCCACTCAATCTATTTTTATTTCATGGATATTTATTCTGTAGTTAGACAGTAGAATAAAGAGATTGATGTCATCTCATAGAAGAACTAGTAGTTAAGATAAGTGATATCTCATCACAGATTTATATATAAAACTTACAGAAGAAGCAGCAAAGAGGACAACGATTATTATTCTAAATTCTGTAATCTCATTTTGATATCAATATTTTTCCTGAATACAAAGTTGATGGAATTGGACTGAATTGAGTTGTGATATTATTCTCTTGTGTTGATTCTTTACTTTAGTATTCAGCCCTAAGGGTGTGGAGCAAGGGCCCACTCTCACCACCAAGGCAGAAGGCTAGTACTGTTGTTTGTTATTTCAGATTTTGTTTAAAAAGATACTATTTTCATAGATAGATGCATGTTTCAGTTTATAGCTTTGCTTTAAGTAATTTACTATTCAGTTCTATTTTCAATATTCTTGGAATTCATTTCATAGCAGTTATATTAGTTTCTTTAAATCAGTAAAGGTCATTAGAGTTAGTTAGATAAAACTGGAAACTATAGGATTCCTAATTGTAGATAGCCAAGGACACAGCCCTGGATTTGACATTTGAAATATGATTAAATGATGAGGTACAATGACCCTTGTCATCTCGATTGGCCCCTTTCAAATATTAAAAATTTTAGGTGACAACACCTACAGGTTCAAGACTTTAATAGGTGATGATGTGTCATTGCTAGTCAATGGCCAATTCCTTAAGCACTACTTTCAGGCCTAGGTAGGTCAGTTCAAATTAATGTACAGTATGTGTATATTGTATAGTTTCTTGTATAACTTGCTTTGTGTGTTTTATTTGCTTGTGTGTTGTTGAGTCCTTGTTTTGGTTAGGCAATATAGTGCCCCTTTCCGCTTCAGAAAACTAGTGAAATTGTTATAATTCAAGAAAAGAACACAAATTCTTACATGGGTTGTAGCTCCTGTCAGTTTAGGTTCCCTTGATCAGGTCTGTGATGTCATGTTCATCAGTGGTAACTCTTTTGATCAAGGAGATCCTCACAGAATACAGTACCTAACAGCCTTGGATTTGTTGAAGCCACTAGTGTAGTGTTAAGTGAAAAATCTAAAGGTTTGCCCTTGCTACCATTGCAATTCTAAACCTAAACAAGCAAGTGACCACTCCTTGCAAATGTGCTTACATGATCATATCTTATGAAAACTAAAAATAGAGAAAGAAATATATTGAATATCAAAAGAAATAAAGGCAATCCAAGTAACTCTACCAGGGCTATGGACACCTGTCTGGCAGTGGGCTCTACTTGGGAGAATTACAAAGATAACCTTGTCAGGGCTATGGACACCTACTAGCAGCAAGGCTCTATCTAGGTTGGCTACATTAAGGGTTAAATCAAACTATGTAGCTTAACACCTGTCACTAGTGTTTTCAACTTGTCTTCAAGATGAAGGAAATGAATCACATGCACACACCTGATTCCTTCTTATTATATTACTATGTTGATGAACATGATATCATTCAGGAACCTTAGGATGCTTATGCTTGATAAGAGCTAGAATATTATGTCTTAATTTATCTTCATTTCTTGAATTGTTTAAATTTTAGTTGTTTTCTTTGGTGGCAAGTTGTTGCGTGGTTACACAACACGCCCCATTTTGCCTCAGCAAAATAAGGACCCAAATTTTTGGCTTGGCTTGTCTTGTGCCCCTTTGCTTTTGGGCAGTATGGTAAAATCAGTATCAGATGCATGTCAAGATGTTATCCTAGGCATGTCCAGACCTTTGGATATAGTTCAAATTTTCAAAGTTTGAATTTCTTTCTACAAACCATGTTAGATGAAAGAGTATAAAATTCTAAGCAGAATTGCTTTTTGAAGCACCCAGAAATTTGTTAAAAAAAAGAAGCTACACGCGGTCAAAGTTTGGTTGAGTCATAGGGATATTCACATAGTCATAACATCTGGCTATCAACTTAATATCCTGACCTCTGTTAACATCTAGACGTCAAATTTAATGTACTCAGTGGATTAAACGTCACACACAAGGATATTAGTTAACATGTGAACATTAACTTAATATCCAGACCTTAATCTAAGATCCACATCCCAATAATGTCACAATCACCTTGACTCAACATTAGGATTTATCCTACTGACATCATCCAGACTTTTATTCATATGGATATCGCGCATTTCTTAATGTCCAGATATTATCTTAATATCCCGATCCAGATGACTTCATGTCATCCCAATCCTATAAAGAACACCAAGCTTGCTTATGCCATCAGGATATTAACCCATATGGATATTAAATTTTCAAAGATCTAGACCTTATCTTAATATCCATATCATGATGATGACACCTTTATCCTAATGCAACACTAAGGATATACCATGCTTACGTCATTAGGATATTAAGCCGTAGGGATATTTTGCATTCTTAATGTCCATACCTTAACTTAGTATCTATGTCCTTGGTCTAACCAATGATATCATGCCACGTGTCCACATAAACATTCAAACCTATTGCAAGTAGATTTGAAGCCCGATGGTGAATCTTCGGTCAACGATGGTTGACTCGACCTACGCTGACATCATCCAGATATTCTCATCTGGATATCCATGGGAATTTTTCTTGCAAGATATCTATCCTCACATCCCCGTGCTTTTTTGCATTAAATGCTGAAAGAGAAGGTCGTTGGCCTTTAAATTTCAAAGTGTGCCAATGGACACTTGTATATCCCACGATCGCGTTGGGGTAAGACTGTCAAATCTCCCGAAAACCATTAATAAGCCCTAAAATCATAATTTGCTTAAAATAAAAGGGGATTTTGCTGTCATAATTAACATAATTGCATTTAGAGAGATCATATTCCTGTGCAAAAGATCTAAGAATTTAACAGAGTTGCTATAGTGAGCCTGTGACCAAATTTCTGCACATCAAAGGATCATCTGCACATAGGAATTTCTAGTATTCACCTGCATTTATTTCAATTCAAATTTTGCAAACCAGGTATGTATGAATATGAGCCCTAGGGTAAGTGCAAAAAGATGGGGGGCCAAAAAGTGGCCAAAAAATTTTCAAAAAAAATTTAGGCATAACGCGAGCGCGTTATAACGCGCTCGCGTTATAAAGCGCTTTATATATATAAAAAAAATGCTGTCATTTCATTTTATCTTATTTCGTTGTGAGTTTTTCCTCCGCCGCGGCTTAAAACCCTTCAAAAACGCGCTCGCGTTCTACAAAACACCATTCAACACAATAGATTTGTCGATTCATCGCCGAAATGCTGCCGCGACGTCGAGCACGCCAAAGGGGTGAGTTATCTTTGTTTTTTTGTTTGAATTTCTTCCTAAATAGGTAGGTTTTGTGTTGATTTTTGATGCATATTTTATTAATTGTAGGAAATGTTAATGCACCTCCTCCTCCTCCTCAAAATCCTCAAAATCCACAAAATCTTGAGGAAGAAATACCTGCAGAACAACAACCTCCTCCATTCATTCCTCGACATGCCCCTGGAACACAAGATAATATAATGGGGGAAATTGAAAACAATAAAAAACAAATTGAAGATATAATTGCAAGGTTGAAAGATCCTTCCACTTCAACCTTGCATAGGTCCACGCTTGCCGAATCTCTTGAGTCTATGTTATCAAATGTAAATTCAATTAGCAAGCAAATAACTAGTTGGACCGATAAAAAGAGAGAGTTTAGAGATTACTATGCAGATAAATTGTCATATCAAGATGTCAAAAAATTACAAATTACAAAAGTAGACTTGTGTTCAATTTTCACAAACCCACAAACAAATCAACCTCCACCCATTACATGCAAGAGGTTCCCTATCCATTGGTGCAACAACCAAGCGATAAGGGACAATTTCTGGCAGAGGTGGTGGATGGTTTTTGACCATCCTCCATGCAATAACAATGAGGTCCCGCAATACTTTTTGAGGAAACTCTACTCCGAGTTTGTCCTCAATAAAGTGCCAAACTATTTTGATATGCGGGACTTCCAGGGTAGAGGTGGGGGCTCAGCACAGGATAGACCAGGGGCACGTCTTGACCCACAGCAGGTAGTGAGACGAGTAATCAGCAGACCAGCCCACGAGCATGTTTCTATTCCTTCCATTGTGAAGGAGAGTGTTGAGGTCGATACACTGAGGTCGATTAGTGCCTTGACCCAGAGCATCATAGAGCATGCCGATCCTGCAACACAGAGTGGGTTGGGAGATAGTGCGAGGAGTAGGGTCCCACCGCATACTTGCCAGGCTTGCGGGTCAGCCTGTGGTTATGACCCCATGGACAGTCAGGACGCAGGTGCACAGGCTACATCTGCAGCTGAGCATATGGCGATGACAGATACCCTCCTGAGTGAGACTTTCGGCCTTGATACTCAGGTAAATATTAGCAAGTTTATTGAATTTAATTTATTAAATTTTATTTTTGAAATACAAGATTAACTAATTTAAATTGATGATTTTAATGAAATTTCAGGGTCATAGCGTCGATGCAGTTTTCAGTGGTTCTCCACCTACATTTTTCACTAGATCATCTACTGTCGAGGTATGTAACTAGTAAACAATTATAAATATTACATGTGAATAGCATCGTTATATGAATGGTATTCTAATTTCTGATTTTGGATGTTGAATAGGTTAACACTGTAGATTTCATGGCAACACCTGCCAGCGGTGGTGGACTTCAAAGCTTTACGGAGGTAATAAAATAAATAGTTTAATGAATGAATTGTACTTACTAAATTTTTGTATGTGATTTGTGTGTTTTATTGTGTGTACTTCCATGTTTAGATGAGCGTGTGTGTATGTTAGGAGCCATGATTTGCATCACTATTATAGTTTTCGTAATTGAATAATGTTGTTTTATTTCCAGATGATGCAGGCTGCGGATACACCTCCCCATGTTCATAGGGCAATGGAGCAGGGTGTGGCCTCTGCGATTCATAGCTCTATGGCATTGACAGGGGTATGAGGCAGATTAGTAAATTTCAATTTACATTCATTGTTATAGTTGTCTATTTTTGAAAAATCAAAAGATTATTGATTTGAAGTTTAATTTCTATCTGGATGGTTTCTATAGGACATGACATCACCAGGGCCTTTTCCTGCTACTGAGGCAAGCGAGCAGACAGATTATATGTTAGCGGTAAGTGATTATTTTGTTAAATGTTTCATTTTTTTATAACATGTAATTTCTATATATTAATATCTATACTTTTTTTTGTAACAGGTAAAGGTGCAGGAAGAACTAAATAGGAGAAGTAGCCCTCGGGTTCGTAGTAGACCACCCACATGCATGTCTCCATCCCCTAGAAGATCAAAGGCTGCTCGTGATTTATTCTCTTCACCAGCTAGAGGGGAATGACTTTTTATTGTGTTCCTCTGTTGTATGCCTATATGGCATTTGTGGACATATATTTTGTATTGTACATAGTTGACATTGTATGCCTATATGGCATTCTTGTAAGCCTATATGGCTATTTTGTATATATGTTATACTTATATCGACAGATATTGATGTATGCGTATATGGATATTTGGTTAATACAAATCTTTTTTATTGATGGCGTCCATACTTGCATTATAAATCCACTTTTGAATGGATATTTGTAGATGGCTACTTCAAATATTTAAAGTCTGATTGTATTACATAGGATGTTTACATTTTCTTTGATAGGCTTGATAGGCCATGGATTACATGATGGTGTTTGATGGAAAAGTATGGTACTAGAAGACTCTAGTTCATTCTTAATAGGCTTGTGATTGATAATATCTTTGCATGATTGCACTTGATCTTGGATCATGGGCATGTTGTTAGGATTTTGATTGCATTGTGATGTTTGATGGATAGGCATGGTGTAAGTGTAAGATACCCAACTAGTTCTACGAAAAATTTTCCTTACTTAAACACTTTTACTTGCTAACAATTCATCAACTACTTCAATAACATAAAGATATACATCAAGATAACTATTTGAATGAAACAACATTAGAGTTGGGTACTTGTCTTGTTACTTGATTCAATCAACTTGCAATGTCTTATTACATGGAAAATGCTTTCAATAGCATGAAGTACAACTCATTCAATGGAAATACAAGGACAGGCCTTGAAGCCTTGATGTTACAATGTCTTCCTTATTTGAGCAACATTTGAAGATTTGGAATGTTCAACTCATCACCTCACAAGGTAGGCGCATATTTGAAGGATTTACAGGTTTTTCTGACTTGGGCGCCAAGTTGAGGTGACCTCCTCCTGAAGTTGCGCCTTGTCAACATTAGGTGCCAATTAGAGTTTATGGATGCTCTGGATTGTTTCTAAGAGTAGGCGCCAAAACATCATCATTATGAAAGTGTTTTAAATGCTAGGCGCCCAAATCAGCCCTCTGGAGTCTAGGCGCTCCTTTCATGCATTCTGTGTTCTAGGCGCCAATTGAAAGGAGTGGAGAACAGGGCAAGCGCCTTCCAAACTAGGTGTTTCCTTGAGGTGACAAGGACTTAGAAAGTGCGCCTAAGGTGAGTGCCTTGAGTGAAAAGGTCTAACAAACATCTTTGAACCCCCTTTCAAGGTTAGGCGCATTCTGGAGGTGGAAACAAGTAGAAGGTGCGCCTTAGCTTCCTTTGTCAATTCTTGCAAGTCTTTGTTGATTAGGAAGGTGGAATGCTTCATTATAGAATGAGCGCCTATCTTCTAATGTCCAAACTACTTCTTCTGGCTCACTCTGTGGCTAGGCGCCAGAGCTAAACTGTTCACACAAGGGAGTGCGCCTAGACTCACTTGATGTTTTCTTACTACTTCAACCCCTGGAAGATGTTCCAAGGTGTTCCCTTTTACAAGCACCTGACCTCCCAAGTTCCTTCATGTGCTATTCCTTGAAGGCGCCAAAACTGAGCTCCAGTGCCATGGGATTGTGCCTAACATCTTTGAAGAGTTTCTAAGCCTTTTGCAAGTTGATATCCCAAACTCATCTTCTAGGCGCAACAGGAGCTTTCCAAAGGAGTTTCCAAGTTTTAGACGCCAAGCGAGGTCATGGGTGAATGGAACTGCGCCTTAGGAGATGACTGGATCCTAAGCGTCAGTCTGGAGTTACAGTGGAATTGATATGCGCCTCAACTAGCTTAGGCGCCCATTTGAAGTGATTCCTTTAACACTTCTCTGTCAATCTCAACTGCAAGGATGATCTCCTAATCCAATTTTGATCCTCTGGAGATGCAAATAGCTTTACATTTCACTAGGTTCCATCAATGATGATCATCAACCAAAGCACATTTCAAAGGTGAGATAGGCAAGTGAGGCACCAAACTAGTCCTTAAGACTTATCTCCTTCTATCAAGTCAATTTCAACTATGTGAGAGAGTTCTATTCTAGGCGCAAAATGGAAATGTTTCATCAATTGGTGCATCTTACAAAGCTCCCAATTCTAGGTGCCAGAGCCAAAGAGTTTTTCCCAACACATGCACCTGGGCTAGGAATTCACGTAAGAGACATCACTTAGCTTTAAAACTTTCAATCTATAGCCATCTGGGCTAGGCGCTCCAATGGAGGATCCTTGAACTCATGCATTGGCGCCTTCTAGTTCTAGGCACCCATTTTGGATGATTCATCCTGATACTAGCGCCCAAAATGACTAGACTCTCTTCATTATCCAATTCACTTAGAAGACTCAAGTTGGAGACTTAGTTGTCTATCCATGTTCTCCGGAAGATTCATTGTACCTCTATGCACTATCTCCTTCAAGGCGCACATTTAGCTCCAAAACGCAAATTTCCATCATCAACCCATCAAGGTGCATCATCTTCCCTTTGTATCCCCTTCAAGGCGCAGACATTCACTTCTTCACACTCAAACTCACTCTCTGGCGCCAGAATAGGTGTATAACTTCAAATAAGGCGCTAATCTTAGGTTTCTAAGTACTTAGTTTGATCTTAAGGCTATCCTTCCTCTAAGCACTCTCTTCAACTCCCTCACTGAAGGCCCTCTATAAGTTTGGGCGCATTTCATCCCAAGGCGCTTCAACATCATCCAAGGCACAAATTCACTCTCCAAGACAAGGTGCAAAAAACCCTATCCTAAGGCGCTCAAATCTTGCTTCTAGACCTAGGCGCACAAACATGAGATTAAGGATCATTCTGGCCACCATCACTTCCCTAAAGGCGCAAAATTGGTGTAGATACATTCCATTTATTAAGGATCATTCTGGCGCCCAAATCTTGTCAAAGCAAAGGATCAATAGGTTCTCTCTAAGGCGCACTCCAGGGTTTGATCTTGCAAGACTTCTCACGTCAAAATTTTGACCAAGACACTCAAGGCACTAGTCTTTATCATCTAACCCTACAGTGCACTTACTCATTATGATATACTCCTCAACTTTGTATTCAACCTTGCCCAAGGCGCATATTCACTATAAGGCATTCTCACGTTGTCAAGGCTCAGAGGGCTTCAACTTGCTAAAGGGTAGAGGTCTAGGCGCATATCTGACTTGAAGCTCAAGGCGCTCCAACCCTCTTGCTCTGGAATTCATTCTAGGCACTAAGTGACTTCTCCAATTCCTTGAAAACATTTGAAGTGTTTTACCTTCTCAAGGTGCTCCTTCGAACTTGACTCCAAGGTGTTATAATCTCAAAGGTGCTGACATCATCTCAACCAAAGGCGCTCAATGATTCATCCCATATCTAGGTGCTAAAACACTTAATCAACCAAGTCATTCAAGGCGCCATTCAGTAAACTCATCTTCCATGATATTCCTATCAAGGCGCATATCACTTCTCTCATGGGCTTTAGGCACTCAGTTGAGTGTTTCAATACTATTTAGGTGCCAAATTCATTTTAATGCACCAAACACAAAGAGCTTTCAAACACTGGGCGCTCACAAAGAGTCTTCCAACCTTGGGCGCTAAATTAGGTCTTTGCAACTATCCAAGGCGCATATCTTCGTTTGAACAACTTATGGTGCCAAGACAACTTCTCATTAGGGCGCTCAAAACACTTGTGTTTACATTTGAAGTGCTTTACCTTCTTAAGGTGCTCCAGACTAACCTGACTCCAAAGCGCTCCATCATCATCCTTAAGGCGCTAAAAACATCATCTCCACTCTAGGCAAAAACATCATCCAACTCCTTAAGGCACTTCACTGTGAAAGTCTGAAGGCGCTCTACCTAGACCTTTCCCCTAGGCGCCAGAACTCCTAAGCACTCACCAGATAACTCTCTTCTTCAAGGCGCAAATCTTCCTATACTATGATTGCCTCTGAAACGCCGATTAACGTGATGTGAGGGTGCAAAGGCTACTCCAATCCTCAGTGAGCGCCTAGTTTAAACAAGGAGAAATAAAGCATTCAAAACTATCCAAATGATCATCCCCTTCCTAATGTCTTCACTGCTCCAGAAAACCTTGGCCAAAATGACACATAACAACTCCTATGAGCGCCCTTATGCCCTAGGATCATCTAGTTTGTGCGTCTTGTAATGAGTAGTTCATGTAAGTTTGGAATGAGCGCCTTGAATAAGTGTAAACTAGCCTAGAGAAGGGTATGTGCGCCTTGAGCATTCCAGAGATAACTGTGCGCCTAGAACAATATGAGTGCTCATGATGATGATTAACGCCCTGATGAGACTATGAGCGCCTTGTTCAGGAGATACCTTGTTTGATCATAAAATGCACCTTGAGTCTTGAAGGTTTTGAGCGCCTAGGTGATTTGGATGTTGGGATGTTGGTATGCGCCCAAGATTGAGGTAAGTGAGCGCTTGTAATGGAGGAGAGCAATGAGATGAGGTTTAGCGCCTCCAAGTAAGGTCAGAGGTGAGGTTAGAGGTGAAATGCGCCTTTGGACCATTCTGGCGCCTTGGATGAAGAACCTATATCTTGAGCCCAAGAGGTAAAATTTGCGCCTTAGTGGATTTGGAGAGTTACAGAGATTAGAGAAAAGCGCCTTGAAGACAGAGTTGTTCAAGGCGCATGTGTGATTTGGTCAAAAACAGGCGCCTAGAGTGAATAGGCTTTCATCCTGACTTAATACACTGCCTCCTTCTGACGATTTTTGGGGCAGCAGAAAACCTTTCACCACGGGCAAATGCCTCAGAGCTATAAAAAACCGAGAGAGGTTATTGTAGAGGCACTCTACGTGATCCCGTTGCCTCAGACGGAATGTTTCTAAGTGACACGGTTTTCGAGTAACATCTCGTCAAAGATTGCTGCCTTTTTGCACTTTGGACTCTTCAGGGATATCGTCGGTACAATGTAGCTCCGACTGTTTCGACATGTTTGGGTGAGAAATAGGACCATGCCTAGCATAAATGTACCCATTCGGACGCGTTGGAACAGTCAGTTTGGTCGCATCAGGAGCAGGACGAAAGTTACACCCCTTTGCAACTTTACACTGCCTCCTTCTGACGATTTTTGGGGCAACAGAAAACCTTTCACCACGGGCAAATGCCTCAGAGCTATAAAAAACCGAGAGAGGTTATTGTAGAGGCACTCTACGTGATCCCGTTGCCTCAGACGAAATGTTTCTAAGTGACACAATTTTCGAGTAACATCTCGTCAAAGATTGCTGCCTTTTTGCACTTTGGACTCTTCAGGGATATCGTCGGTACAATGTAGCTCCGACTGTTTCGACATGTTTGGGTGAGAAATAGGACCATGCCTAGCATAAATGTACCCATTCGGACGCGTTGGAACAGTCAGTTTGGTCGCATCAGGAGCAGGACGAAAGTTACACCCCTTTGCAACTTTACACTGCCTCCTTCTGACGATTTTTGGGGCAGTAGAAAACCTTTCACCACGGGCAAATGCCTCAGAGCTATAAAAAACCGAGAGAGGTTATTGTAGAGGCACTCTACGTGATCCCGTTGCCTCAGACAGAATGTTTCTAAGTGACACGGTTTTCGAGTAACATCTCGTCAAAGATTGCTGCCTTTTTGCACTTTGGACTCTTCAGGGATATCGTCGGTACAATGTAGCTCCGACTGTTTCGACATGTTTGGGTGAGAAATAGGACCATGCCTAGCATAAATGTACCCATTCGGACGCGTTGGAACAGTCAGTTTGGTCGCATCAGGAGCAGGACGAAAGTTACACCCCTTTGCAACTTTACACTGCCTCCTTCTGACGATTTTTAGGGCAACAGAAAACCTTTCACCACGGGCAAATGCCTCAGAGCTATAAAAAACCGAGAGAGGTTATTGTAGAGGCACTCTACGTGATCCCGTTGCCTCAGACGGAATGTTTCTAAGTGACACGATTTTTGAGTAACATCTCGTCAAAGATTGCTGCCTTTTTGCACTTTGGACTCTTCATGGATATCGTCGGTACAATGTAGCTCCGACTGTTTCGACATGTTTGGGTGAGAAATAGGACCATGCCTAGCATAAATGTACCCATTCGGACGCGTTGGAATAGTCAGTTTGGTCGCATCAGGAGCAGGACGAAAGTTACACCCCTTTGCAACTTTACACTACCTCCTTCTGACGATTTTTGGGGCAACAGAAAACCTTTCACCACGGGCAAATGCCTCAGAGCTATAAAAAACTGAGAGAGGTTATTGTAGAGGCACTCTACATGATCCCGTTGCCTCAGACGGAATGTTTCTAAGTGACACGATTTTCGAGTAACATCTCGTCAAAGATTGCTGCCTTTTTGCACTTTGGACTCTTCATGGATATCGTCGGTACAATGTAGCTCCGACTGTTTCGACATGTTTGGGTGAGAAATAGGACCATGCCTAGCATAAATGTACCCATTCGGACGCGTTGGAACAGTCAGTTTGGTCGCATCAGGAGCAGGACGAAAGTTACACCCCTTTGCAACTTTACACTGCCTCCTTCTGACGATTTTTGGGGCAGCAGAAAACCTTTCACCACGGGCAAATGCCTCAGAGCTATAAAAAACCGAGAGAGGTTATTGTAGAGGCACTCTACGTGATCCCGTTGCCTCAGACGGAATGTTTCTAAGTGACACGATTTTCGAGTAACATCTCGTCAAAGATTGCTGCCTTTTTGCACTTTGGACTCTTCAGGGATATCGTCGGTACAATGTAGCTCCGACTGTTTTGACATGTTTGGGTGAGAAATAGGACCATGCCTAGCATAAATGTACCCATTCGGACGCGTTGGAACAGTCAGTTTGGTCGCATCAGGAGTAGGACGAAAGTTACACCCCTTTGCAACTTTACACTGCCTCCTTCTGACGATTTTTGGGGCAGCAGAAAACCTTTCACCACGGGCAAATGCCTCAGAGCTATAAAAAACCGAGAGAGGTTATTGTAGAGGCACTCTACGTGATCCCGTTGCCTCAAACGGAATGTTTCTAAGTGACACGATTTTCGAGTAACATCTCGTCAAAGATTGCTGCCTTTTTGCACTTTGGACTCTTCAGGGATATCGTCGGTACAATGTAGCTCCGACTGTTTCGACATGTTTGGGTGAGAAATAGGACCATGCCTAGCATAAATGTACCCATTCGGACGCGTTGGAACAGTCAGTTTGGTCGCATCAGGAGCAGGACGAAAGTTACACCCCTTTGCAACTTTACACTGCCTCCTTCTGACGATTTTTGGGGCAACAGAAAACCTTTCACCACAGGCAAATGCCTCAGAGCTATAAAAAACCGAGAGAGGTTATTGTAGAGGCACTCTACGTGATCCCGTTGCCTCAGACGGAATGTTTCTAAGTGACACGATTTTCGAGTAACATCTCGTCAAAGATTGCTGCCTTTTTGCACTTTGGACTCTTCAGGGATATCGTCGGTACAATGTAGCTCCGACTGTTTCGACATGTTTGGGTGAGAAATAGGACCATGCCTAGCATAAATGTACCCATTCGGACGCGTTGGAACAGTCAGTTTGGTCGCATCAGGAGCAGGACGAAAGTTACACCCCTTTGCAACTTTACACTGCCTCCTTCTGACGATTTTTGGGGCAACAGAAAACCTTTCACCACAGGCAAATGCCTCAGAGCTATAAAAAACCGAGAGAGGTTATTGTAGAGGCACTCTACGTGATCCCGTTGCCTCAGATGGAATGTTTCTAAGTGACACGATTTTCGAGTAACATCTCGTCAAAGATTGCTGCCTTTTTGCACTTTGGACTCTTCAGGGATATCGTCGGTACAATGTAGCTCCGACTGTTTCGACATGTTTGGGTGAGAAATAGGACCATGCCTAGCATAAATGTACCCATTCGGACGCGTTGGAACAGTCAGTTTGGTCGCATCAGGAGCAGGACGAAAGTTACACCCCTTTGCAACTTTACACTGCCTCCTTCTGACGATTTTTGGGGCAACAGAAAACCTTTCACCACGGGCAAATGCCTCAGAGCTATAAAAAACCGAGAGAGGTTATTGTAGAGGCACTCTACGTGATCCCGTTGCCTCAGACGGAATGTTTCTAAGTGACACGATTTTCGAGTAACATCTCGTCAAAGATTGCTGCCTTTTTACACTTTGGACTCTTCAGGGATATCGTCGGTACAATGTAGCTCCGACTGTTTCGACATGTCTGGGTGAGAAATAGGACCATGCCTAGCATAAATGTACCCATTCGGATGCGTTGGAACAGTCAGTTTGGTCGCATCACGAGCAAGACACCAAAAATGCAAAGGTTGCTTTGTGCAACTTGACAACATTGACACTTTTTTGCAACATGACTCAAAGACTCAAACTGACCCCAAATGACTCAAAGTGACTTAAAATCACCTTGATTATAGAGGTCAAGGCGCTCCTTATCATTCATTCATTATGAGCGCCTTGGGAGAATGGTATATAGGTCATCATCATGATTGGGCGCCCTGGATCCAGAGTGTTGGAGAGATCATCAAATGGTGTCTAGTAGGGTGAGTTATGAGTTTGGTCGCATCAGGAGCAGGACACCAAAAATGCATAACATGATGATGGAAAAATGTGTACATATGTGTAAAAATGCAGGAGGAAATAAAAAAAGACAAACCTTACAAATTAATGTGCATACTTACAACTCAATGTAACATAACTTTACAAAATCAATGTGAATACTTACAAATTAATCCAATGAACCATCTGGATCTGCTCTACTCTTTATTGTGTCAAGTATTGCTTCATGGTCAGACTCACACACCTTCCACAATATTTTGTTCAAAGGTCTACCCCGATACTTTATCAAATGAACATTGGATGCCACGACAAGGTTCGAGTAATGAAGAATCTTTCGATGCATGTCAAAGTCCTGAAATAGCCAAATATTAACACTCTTATGTGGGTACCTTCTAAGCCATGTTCCAGTAATAACCACTGATCCTGTAGGGTATTCGATGTTTTCTCCATCTGTAACAGGGGCCTCCAATTTCTTTTTGGCCTCAACACAACGGCATAAGTAATAATCTGTTCCCTCTTCATTATCTTCATCTGCAATAACTGCATATACGTGTCCTACATTGATATGTGTAGCAAATTAGATGAAATTAGTCAACATTACAAAAACACTACAAAGTAAGATGACATTACCTGGTTGAACTAGATGAAATTAGATGCATATATGTGCCCTATATTACCTGGTTGAACTAAATCTGATATGTGGTCAAAGTCAACTGACGATTCCATCTGTGTTAGTTCCAGTGCCGTCGGGGGTCGATACGTGTCAAGTGGGCTAAGATAACTTAACTGCCATTCGTCAACCCACTCCTTTGACTCGCACTCATCCCAGACTTGAATTGTACAGGAAGAACAAAAGCATGACATCTTTCGTGTATGGATACTCCATGAACCTGCAATTGAACTTCTGAAAGAGTGCATCTCATTTGATCCTGTCAGTGTACAACAATCCTCATATGGTGCAATGTTAGTATCATCTATCAACCAAAAAAATCTACGAACTAAAGACTTACCTTCATTACCTGGACCCATGGAAGCATTACACCACTCGACAATCAATTTTGCATCTGTCAACTTTGCATTGTCTTTATACTTTAACTCTTCTCGTGCTATGGCTCTTTTGATACATGCTCCTGCACCATCATGCTCCCCCTTTCCATGCCCGGCCTCACAAAAGTTCCACATATGTTGAATACCTGTAAAATTATGCCTCCTACTCAGCCAATAGAAATTTCGCGAGTTCTTGAATTGTGATGCACAATTATCCGACCATATGATATGCTGACTGAACGATATGCCCCTTCTAGCCAAATCATTATAGAACACCTGAAAGCAACCTTGCACGAACTCCGTAGAATGCGTGCGATCATCACTAATATAGAAATGATACTCCCTTATGATCTTTCTGTCATCCTCTGTACTATCATTCGCATGAATGAATGCGATGTGCACAAATATAGAAACCTGTGTGGAGTTGTAATATTGTGATTGCACCTCACGCTGTGGCTGTAGACTGTAGTTCTCTGCAAAGTCGACGACTGAAACAATGCTACCAACTGGAAATGTGTCCTTGCATAACTTGAATTGCAAGTCCAACCATCGAGCTCTATGGGCATGTCTTGCATACTCATACACTATGCTGTCACGAAATATAGGCATAAACTGATACACTGGAATCTTTTCAATAACTAATTCACACCTCTTTGCTTCTTTACCATCTTTTGTATTGTATGCCACTGTTTTATACTTGCCAAATTCTACTAGTTCATTTCCAACCGCATGTGTTATTTCCATATGTTCACATATTGGCAAATGTTGCAAGCCACCGCAACGATGACATGTGCCATCCAAGCATAATTTCTTGTAGAATATTTGACCTTCCTCTCTTTCACATAAAATTCTTGATATGAAATCTCTTGAAGATGTTGGTGGGGCACATATGGCACAACCCTGCAAATCATTGTTAGTATGCATATCTAAACATATAGACCTATAAGCATCAAAATGGTTAGAAAATTCAATATGTAATCTACAACAACAAGTAGTGCGTGTGTGATTTATCTTAACATAGAAAGGTTTTAGCATTTCAAAATATCTTTGACAAATTTTAATTTGAGGATACTTCTCTAGAAATTTACCATAAAACTGTGTTTGAGTTTCATCCAAAAAATGCTTTGGATGTGGCTCGCGGTTCTGACTACCAATTCTCCTTCTTACCACATCCCTTTGATTCGGAGATACCCTTGTGTAATTCTTCCAAAAGTCTTCAATTAGTGACCTCAATGCTTCAACAATTGGTTTATCTTTTCGTGGTAGTCTCCCCGAGAACGCCCATAATTCATTGGCATTAGTGTCCTCAATTCTTTGGCGTCTTCCAACGGCTCTTGATAAAGTTTTCCTATTAATTCTCAATTTTTGACTTGTCTTTCTAATAAGACGAGCTTTCCTCGTTTGACTACTTACTATAGTCGATGTAATCACACGCCGTGTTGCATTACTATCTTTTGTGCGTGAGGTGTTACCCACAATCTCATACGCACTCATTAGATTCTTGACAATAGATTTTTCACTTGAAGCCTCTGATGTTCTCAACCCAAGAATCTTCATGATAGACCTATACTTTATACTTCGCATCATTTCAACGAATAGTTGACATCTTGCAGTCTCATTTAACTTTTCAAAGAACAATCTCCAAATCTTATTAGCATATCTTCTACAAGTGCGTTTTGGAATCTTACCTTCCATTGGCTACAAAATATTCTCATCAATATCAATCAAATACTTTGGCTTTCTATGCAAAATTCTAGGTGGTGTCAAGTTAGGTAAATTCATCTCAACATTAGGAATTTCATCAATATTTAAATGAGATGGGTTAGATGGCATACCTTCGATCGAAGATGGAATAGATGACATACCTTGAGGTTGAGGTGGGAACGATGGCGTACCTCCTTCATCACATGTGAGTGATGATGTACTCTCAACTTGAGATGTGGTAGATGGTGTCCCTACATGTTGTCTTGCGATAAAGGATGTGTCTCCAACTATGGTATTTAAATCTCTCGTACCACGAAGTTTTTGCATTCGTTCTCTTTGTGCCGCCAATACCATATCTCTTTGTGATGGTTGTGGTTCCTCTTCAATTGGTATGTCTTCATTTATCGTGTCCAATTTCCTCTTCTCACGAAGTTCCCTCATAGCCATTGCTTTCTTTGCATTCTTAGCTTCTATCTCTTCCTGTGTTGGTTTAATTCTTGATCGTTTCCTCGGCATGACGGAGAATTTGTCTGTAGCATGATAAAGAGACCAATATTAGTTCCTAAGAAATGAATACATGATAATAGTGGGATTGTATTTTTTTTATGTTGTAAGGATTTATTCTTGTATAGTTTGACATCATGGTATGAACTAAGGTTTGTTTATTACACATAATTATTAAAGAGCCCAAGTGTAGAAAATATACATGGCATCATGTGAGATTGTAGGTTGCTTTCTTGATTGGAAATGTGTCTATTTTAAACATGTATGATAATGCATGATAAAGTAATTCAATCCGAAATAAGGAAAATGTAAAGAACATGCATGTAAAGACTTGACATACCTAAAAAACGAAGATTTGAATGGAGAGAGTACCCAATTATGTAGTGTTTTTATCTTCTTGCATCAAACTCCTCAACAATTTGAGTTTTTCACCACTTGCTTCCTTTTCAATGTTAAATTCTTAAAATTGAATCAAAATTAACATTGCAATACTACAAAAATTGAAACTTGTATAGATATATATCAAATTTGGTTTGAAAACTATGTTATTTCCTCCTTCTCAAGTTGGCAAAGCAGAAAAGGTGGTGGAAAGATCATGCAAAGGTGGTACAATGTGTCAAATGTGCATGTGAACTTCCCAATAGCATGAAAGCACTTCTTTTTTGTCGGAGCACGCGCAGAATCAGTAAGAAAATAGAGCATGTGGGCCTGGATCACGGGGGTAACCACTTTTTTACCGTTTTAGTAGAATTACAAAACGCGAGCGCGTTATAACGCGCTCGCGTTATAACGCGCTCGCGCTATAACGCGCTCGCGTTTTGTCCTCCTATAGATCTCTAAACCCTAAACCCTCAACTCTGATCCCTTGACCCTCAACCCTCAATGTCAAATCCTAATCCCTCAACCTCAACCTTGTCCCTAAACCCTAATCCCTTCAACCTCAACCCTATCCCTAAACCCTTGACCCTCGAACCTCAGCCCTCAACGTCAAACCGTAATCCCTTGATGCAGAGCGAAACAAGTTGAACATTAACACAGGTGAAAAAATCCTTGAAAGTCCACAAAATAACCTTTACAGTGTATATCGGCAAGACAATTTAAATGTCACACCGAAATGTACCTCAACCCTCAACATCAAACCCTCGAACCTTAACCCTTAACATCAAACCCTAATCCCTCAACCCTTAACTCTAATCCCTCGACCTTCAACCCTGATCCTAAACCCTAAACCCTCAACGCCAAATTCTAATCCCTCAACCCTTCACTCTAATCCCTCAACCCTAAACCCTATCCCTAAACCCTCAACACTATACCTTAAACCCTAATCCCTCAACCCTAACCCTAAACCTTGTCCCTAAACCCTAATCCCTTCAACCTCAACCCTATCCCTAAACCCTTGACCCTCGAACCTCAGCCCTCGACGTCAAACCCTAATCCCTCAACCCTTAACTCTGATCCCTCATCTCTCAACCCTAACCCTAAACCCTCAACCCTCAACATCAAACCCTAATCCCTCAACCCTCAACCCTAATCTATCATCCGTCATCCCTCCACACTCTACTTTAACCCTAATTCCTCGACCCTCAACCCTATCCCTAAACCCTTGACCCTCGAACCTCAACCCTCAACCCTCAACGTCAAACCCTAATCCCTCAACCCTAAACCCTATCCCTAAACCCTCAACACTATACCTTAAACCCTAAACCCTCAACGCCAAATTCTAATCCCTCAACCCTTCACTCTAATCCCTCAACCCTAAACCCTATCCCTAAACCCTCAACACTATACCTTAAACCCTAATCCCTCAACCCTAACCCTAAACCTTGTCCCTAAACCCTAATCCCTTCAACCTCAACCCTATCCCTAAACCCTTGACCCTCGAACCTCAGCCCTCGACGTCAAACCCTAATCCCTCAACCCTTAACTCTGATCCCTCATCTCTCAACCCTAACCCTAAACCCTCAACCCTCAACATCAAACCCTAATCCCTCAACCCTCAACCCTAATCTATCATCCGTCATCCCTCCACACTCTACTTTAACCCTAATTCCTCGACCCTCAACCCTATCCCTAAACCCTTGACCCTCGAACCTCAACCCTCAACCCTCAACATCAAACCCTAATCCCTCAACCCTTAACTCTAATCCCTCGACCTTCAACCCTGATCCTAAACCCTAAACCCTCAACGCCAAATTCTAATCCCTCAACCCTTCACTCTAATCCCTCAACCCTAAACCCTATCCCTAAACCCTCAACACTATACCTTAAACCCTAATCCCTCAACCCTAACCCTAAACCTTGTCCCTAAACCCTAATCCCTTCAACCTCAACCCTATCCCTAAACCCTTGACCCTCGAACCTCAGCCCTCGACGTCAAACCCTAATCCCTCAACCCTTAACTCTGATCCCTCATCTCTCAACCCTAACCCTAAACCCTCAACCCTCAACATCAAACCCTAATCCCTCAACCCTCAACCCTAATCTATCATCCGTCATCCCTCCACACTCTACTTTAACCCTAATTCCTCGACCCTCAACCCTATCCCTAAACCCTTGACCCTCGAACCTCAACCCTCAACCCTCAACATCAAACCCTAATCCCTCAACCCTTAACTCTAATCCCTCGACCTTCAACCCTGATCCTAAACCCTAAACCCTCAACGCCAAATTCTAATCCCTCAACCCTTCACTCTAATCCCTCAACCCTACCCTATCCCTAAACCCTCAACACTATACCTTAAACCCTAATCCCTCAACCCTAACCCTAAACCTTGTCCCTAAACCCTAATCCCTTCAACCTCAACCCTATCCCTAAACCCTTGACCCTCGAACCTCAGCCCTCGACGTCAAACCCTAATCCCTCAACCCTTAACTCTGATCCCTCATCTCTCAACCCTAACCCTAAACCCTCAACCCTCAACATCAAACCCTAATCCCTCAACCCTCAACCCTAATCTATCATCCGTCATCCCTCCACACTCTACTTTAACCCTAATTCCTCGACCCTCAACCCTATCCCTAAACCCTTGACCCTCGAACCTCAACCCTCAACCCTCAACGTCAAATCCTAATCCCTCAACCCTAAACCCTATCCCTAAACCCTCAACACTATACCTTAAACCCTAATCCCTCATCCCTCAACCCTAAACCTTATCCCTAAACCCTAATCCCTCAACCCTCAACCCTAATCTGTCATCCCCCAACTCTAATCCTTCATCCCTAAACCCTAAATGCTATCCCTATTCCTACACCCTCAACAGAATCGATACTATACCTTAAACCCTAATCCCTTATCCATAAACCCTCCAACCCTATCCCTAATCCTTATACCATCCACACTCTACTTTAACCCTAATTCCTCGACCCTCAACCCTATCCCTAAACCCTTGACCCTCGAACCTCAACCCTCAACGTCAAACCCTAATCCCTCAACCCTTAACTCTGATCCCTCGACCCTCAACACTATACCTTAAACCCTAATCCATATCCCTCAACCCTTAACCCTTAAAACTTAAACCCTATCCCTACACCCTCAACACTTGACACTATATCTTAAGCCTTAAACCCTCATCCCTAAAGCCTCAACCCTCAATCCTTAAACCTTAAACCCTAAACCCTATCCCTAATCCCTCTACCCTCAACACTCTAACCCTAACCTCGACATTAAATGCTAATCTGTCAACCCTAAACCCTAATCCTAAACCCTCAACCCTAAACCTTATCCCTAAACCCTAATCCCTCAACCCTAATCCATCATCCCTCAACTATAATCCCTCATCCCTAATCCCTAAATGCTATCCCTATTCCTAAACTCTCAACAGACTTGATACTATACCTTAAACCCTAATCCCTTATCCCTAAACCCTCCAACCCTATCCCTAATCCTTACACCCTCCACACTCTACTTTAACCCTAATCCCTCGACCCTAAACCCTATCCCTAAACCCTTGACCCTTGAACCTCAACCCTCAACCCTTAATGTCAAACCCTAATCCCTCAACCCTTAACTTTGATCCCTCGACCCTCAACCGTAATCTGTCATCCCTCATCCCTAAACCTTAAACGCTATCCCTATTCCTAGACCCTCAACGGGCTCGATACTATACCTTAAACGCTAATCCCTTATCCGTAAACCTTTCAACTCTATCCTTTATGCCTTAACCCTCATGATGAATAGCCTTGAGTGTAAAAAAATTTGAGTGGGACATAACGCGAGCGCGTTATAACGCGCTCGCGTTATGTCGAACATGGGAAAAGACAGGCTTGCGGGAAAAATGTAAGGCAATAAATAACGCGAGCGCGTTATAACGCGCTCGCGTTATTTCTTGCTTTGGGAATCCCAAGCCTTGGGCTTGGGATTTGCTTTGGATTTCCAACCCAAAGGCTTGGAGTGCCTTATGAACAGTCACAGACGTGTTTTTCTGTATTCTTCAAAATTTCACATAATTTCGTTCGTGCTAACCCTCAGATTTGCACGTGTTTCAAGGTTGAACAAATCGAACACATGGGTAATGTTAGGCTTTCTCTTAGCTATTTGACGATGTGATTTTTTTCACATTTTAACAATGTTAAGCCTTTCATCTTTAATTTCTTTTGTTTGTGTGTCCGTTTTTATGCAAAAACCACTGTTTGGTCTTTTTTTCATTGTAAAATAACTATTCATTCAAATTTCAAAAAAATTACATATTTAGAAACTAGACTCCATTCTACAAATATTAAAAAAATAAAAAAATGATTTTCAATTAGTTTTCAAAATTTATAGGGGTAGCACGGCCAAAATTCTATTTTTTAGGATGTGTCCACTTTAAAAATTAGTAAAAAATCAAATATTCATCAAAAAATTATCAGAAAAATCAGGCATAAACTACATGCTATTAGCTAATTTCTCACCGAAGCGATTTTAAAAATACCAAAAAAAAGTTGACCTTTTGAGGGAGCCACAAAACATGCTATGTTATGTTTTTTTGACAGAAACAACACCAATTTCTGTGGCTCCCTCTTTTGAACCCCTTAATCTATGCCATTTTCAAAACAAAATAGTAGTTTAGAAAGTAGACTCGGAGCACTACGAACATTGTTTTGGTTGCATCTCTAAATTTTGAGTGTAACTATGCTCAATTTCTCATCCAAGGCCAGTATTTCCTGATTTCAGAAAAAAAGTGGCCACTTAAGACCCCTTTTTGGCCCCCCATCTTCTTGCACTTACCCCCTAACCGGTTATTTTTATGATGATGCTCCATGATTTTGAGCTAAAGTGAACATCAAACGCTAAAATTGAATGAGTTTAGGGTTAAATATGGATTAAATGTATATTTGAATGCAATGTTTGTTAATCTCATAGATTTAATAAATGCTAACCCTAGTATTATAGAATGCCCTAGTTAAGACATGTCCATGAAATTAGAGAACGAAATGTCACAACCAAGGATGGATAAGTGTGATGCTGAGTTCAAATAAGACATGTTTCCAAAATCACACAACACATGCAACAAACAGGGTTTTGTGGAAGACACCCACTCTGGAAATATAGACATTGAAGCATTCAGAGCTAGAATCAATGGTTGAGAGGATCATCCCATGCTAAAGAATATAGTAACGTCATGGATGTACTATGTGACTGGGTTCCCTTATGCTGTGGAAGCTTTGGGAAGGAGAGTTGAGAAACAAGGAAGGGTCTATGCAGATCTGTCTGTGGATAGGATAACTGAGGCATTTAATTTGCCAACATCTAGGGGAATCTATGTGCCAAACCTAGATGCATTGGCCAAGGAATATGACCTTAACCAGAAAAATTACAGAAAGGTGATTTATTAGGGATGGAGAGATCCGACCAACAAAGCCAAGGCAGTGACTAAAATGCCACAACATTTGTATAAATATGATTTCATTGAGGAGTGCAGTAAATGATTTTCTTGCTCAGCAGAATGAGTGGGAAGGCAAACTGTGGAACTTTTGAATCCTGGATGTTTGGTCTGATCAGGATGGTCATTGAGAACATAGATGTAAAGATCCAGTGGGCTAGAATTATTAGTGATGCCCTATATGACCAGATGGTAAAATGGAGAAAAATGAAAGATAGAGTATTTAGAATGACTTCATACCTAGTATATGCCTATGCAGCTAAGGGAACTTTCAATGGATTGCACACAATAGGGAAGATGGGCAAATTGCCCCGTGAGAAGACTCCCTAAGAGCATTACCCCCAATTGGAAAGAACACAATCCATACAACACTATAGGATGGTGAATGACTATTTCATAATGCATATTGTTAGACTTCTGGAATGAGATAGAGCCAAAAGATTCTCAGTAGGAGCTACTAAGTTGATTGATGCATATGGTTCTTGGTTTATACAAGCCAAGACCTACTCCTATATCCGGATGGAAGGATTTAGTGGAAATCCATTCATGCTGCCAAGGTATCCATCAGATAAAGTAGTCCTAATAGAGATGGTGGGACATCAACTCCCTATATTTGAGCTGTCCGAGAAGAAAGAAGGAAAACTATATAGAAAATTCCCTATACAAAGTGACTAGTTCTTGGTAGGATCTATGGATAATGCCAAAGATGTTGAATCAGATTTGAAGAATTTGAACTTGCAGTTGTTTCAGTTGGCCAGAGACTATGACCCCTATCATAGGGTTAAGAAGAGGTTTAACAATAAATACAAACACATAATTCACCTAAAAGATTATTGGGTGGACTGTGATGATGAGCATGAGGTAAGGAAAAGAGAATATTAGAGGCTAACCCTGGATTATATGAGGACCGTTGGGCAACCAGAAGTGCCTCCATAGATTAAGAAAGATGATGGTGACATCATGGACCTAGAGTATGAGGAAAAGAAGATATACAATGACACCATCTCCTCCCCGGATCTAACACAGGGAGATGAAACATCAATTGATGTCCTTACTGCCAAAGTCATGGCAAGGACTAAAAATTGGGTGGCCAAGAAGGTCAATGAATTGAAATAAAAAGGGTGTTGTTGTCACTTATGACAAGAAGAGAAAAATGAAAGAAAGAGACAAACCAGGATATGATGACTTCCTGGTACATAAGAAGCAGGTCCTTGAGACTAAACTACCGCAGCCCAGTTCATCTAGAATTGCAGAACAACCTACTACAGAGGGGGTTTCTTTAGTATATCGGCCTCCATCACCTACTCTAGGTACTGCACTTAAAGCAATTCCTATATCTACACCTCAAGTGTCTGCTATGGAAGAGGATGAAGACATAAATGATGAAGGGAGAGATCATATACCAATAGGGACATTACATGGGAAAGGGTAAGATCTGCTTCAGGGAGTCAAGGTACCCAGACAAAGTAGATATCAAGGCCCTCACATGAGAGGAGTCATCACACCACCACCATCAGCATCACAACCAACTGATCCAACCTTGAATGTAGTGAAAGAGCTACATCACAATGTGCCTGCTGAGGATATCATTAAAGTAAAATCTAAAATGGCACAAGAGGCCATTAGTCAAGCATCAGAGAAAGAAGTAAATAAGCCTCTTCCATTGAGTGCTACAGAAAATTTGACTAATGATGATGTAGTCACAGATGTGACTAATCATCCTATTCAGACCCTACTCCACCACTCAGAATCTATAGTTGGGAGTAAGGACACATGAATCTAGAGGATATAAATATTGATAGGGTAGAGTCACCAGATGTGGAAGTGTAAATGGAACATCTAAATGTCCTTATTGATACAGTCACCAGTCCCCAAGTAATTGATTTAACATATCAACCTAAGGGTGGGGAGCAAGAAGAAAAGATTGACAACAATGATCAAGGACTGGAGGAGAACATCCCTATGGATACTGATGACACAAATAAAGATGCCCAAATTGAAGGGCCACAATAGGATATCCTAGTGGATAAGCCCGAGTAAGGGCCAGTGTTGAGATCAGTCATAGATACAAAAGACAAAACTGATGAAGGTGAAGAAAGACAACAAATGTAAACACCTCATTAAGATGACCAAACACAAGGGCTCGAGAACATCCAAGTAGAAAATATCCAAGAAGAGCCAGCCCAAGATATGCATACAGATGATAAGGTTTAGAAGGAACCAATAGATACATTCCATCTGGATCATCCCCCACTAGAGAAAGAAAATATTCATGATGATGGCCGGGCTAATCAAGATGAAGACCAACGAACATAAAATCCTAAGGTCATCCCATCACAACAAGATTAGGATGGAAGACAACAAGAAAATACACAAGTTTCTGTCGGTGATGATGGGACTAATAAGAATAAAGAGATACAAGATGCTCAAATTAAGCAGCCAGACCAAGGAGGGTCGAGATCAACTACATTCTCATGGATGTCATTGGAGGTGGCACATCCATAAGAGGAGACTGAGCCCTTTGATTTCAAATCACTATTTACATTGGACCCAAACAGAAGAGGAGTGCAAGGACCATCTCAACAATAAAACGAGATGCAGCTACAGGAAGAAGGACGACCCAAATAGTTGTGCTCGCGGTGGACAAGGCCAAAGGAGAAATAAGGCCTAAGGAGTTTTAAATAACCACCATTGTTTTAGGCCATGCCACGGATGAACAAGAGATCCAAGGATTAAGGGATCACATTGATGTGGTTGAGGCCAGAAAAACGAAGGCTAAAGCCAAGAAGAGGATGTATAAAGCACAAGTAGCCCAATTACAGGCTTTTGTGAGAGGGTTGGTGACACCAACCAATATTAAGATTACAGAGGATGCATCCTTGACGTTAGTATCACAAGAGGAGATAGTTTCTTTGGATGTACAGAAACATCATGCACAAGCCATGGACAATTGGTTCACCAAATTTTTGGCTGATGGTGAACAAGTAATAAGAATTTCATTGTCGAACTGGGACTTACTGAGTAACCTGAAAGGGAAGGCTAAAAAAATAATGAAAGAGGTTAGCCAAAGACTAATAAAAAGTGACAAACATCTCGCCACCCTTAAGGAGATGAGGAAAAAAGATACTAGCGTCCTCCTGACTAAAAATGTTTTAACACCTCAAACATTATCACAACTAGATGATTGGTGTGAAGATGTAAGATTTGAGGTGGCTATCTTAAAGAGATGTAACGCTAAGGCTACTGATGTTAGTGTAAAGATACATGGCCTCTTAGCAGAGGAGATAGAGATTTTGGAAGCCCTTGAGGGCAAGGTTGAAGAAAAGGTAGAAAATCTAGATGAATATTTTGCTACTACGACGTTTAGAGATAATTTCAAGCTTGTAGCAGAAGATCCTATTAAGCATTTTTCTAAGGCTACAATTGATAAGGCCATGAGGATGAAGGCCAAGATAGAAAAATATAAAGAAGAGCTAGATAGTAGGACTAACTGGTGGATATCTATGTAAGAACAAATAAAGGCGCAAGAACATGCAACTAAGAAGGCTCAAGTGTTAGATAAAGTAGAGATAGATAAGGCTATTCAAGCACATGAATTCATCCAGGGAATCACATGCAGAATAATGAAGGATGCACCATCTACTGATGAAGAGTCTGACGGAGATGCAGATTAAATGTCCTATTGACTGGGTCAATGATTTTGAGGAATATTCCAGATGCCAGCTGGATACTACCAAATTGATTGCCAAACACAATCATGTGCCACATGTAATGCCGACCATCATATCTTTTGAAGTGATCCTGATCATTGGATCAGTTGTAACCACATCCTCTCCTTGTTCTATAAAAGGAGGAGGATTGCCTTTTGTATATTATTAGGAGCTTAATCAAGAGAGAATTATTGAGCTACATGTTTCTTTCTTGAGACTAATTGTATATATGCATACTTTTGAATGTTGAATGGAATAGAGATCCAGATTACCAATTAATCATAAATTTTGAGTAATCTTGTGTGGATGTCATCTTGATATTTCACCGTGATTTGTTGCGTCCCTTGGAGTGCATGTCAATTGGTGGATATTGTTGTCATCCTATACATTAGAAGATTAGCATCGACTGTGTGAAGTTGTGGAATGACCTGGCAACACATGGTTTGATATTATCTCTTTTCATGAAATGTTAAATTGTGCATATGGACCAACTGTCAAAGACTCACTCACTTTAAATAATTTTAGAATTTCATTTCAATTTTTTTAAATTTCATTAAATCATCATCATCAACTGAACAATATTGATATATGAAAAGCAGAAAACACTAAATATGTAGACATCCATAGATACATGAATATTGTATGCATATTTGAATAGAAAACATGTATAATTACAAATCATGCAAATAATTGAGAATAACGACAAAGATCATAGAAATAACTGCTTGTAAGCACATTATTTAGAAGAGTTCATAGTGCAGAAGCAAAATTAAGTCCAGATTAGTTTGAATTTAAGTAAATTTAGAAAAACTAATCAAAGTTATGCACATCATCATTAATAATCCTAATTAGAATGAAGACCAAAAGAATTGATCAAACTTAAAATAAATATATGCATAATCTAGTTAGAGATTGTAAGATTTAACATCAATTTGTTGAGATTTACATAGAACAGGTGAAACAGAGCAAATATCTGCATATCAAGATACAAATATTTCAAATATCATGCGTAAGGCCCATAAAGGAATAAACAACAAATTCACATCAACCTATTGAGAGATTGTCAGGAGATTATGATATAATCAACAATGACTTGGAATCATGAATTCATCCTGAATTCATCATATTTTTCAAGAAGATAAAGGTTTGTTATGTGAATTTTTATCATTGTTAATATGACTAACAATCGTATCAACAATGACCTAGCTTGTATTTTGATTATCTTGAATGCATTGTCTAGTTACTCTGCCATTCTTTGTTTGAAGCTTTGAGCTCTTAATGCAATTCTGTCACATCAACATTTGCATATCTCTCAGAATCACTAGTTTTCTTTTGCTTTGCATTTTCTAGTTTATGTAGATTAGAATATCTCTCATAAAGTTCCTGGTTTTTCACATCTTGTTTAAGATTTCTAACAGGGTCTTTGTTCATTCTGTTCCATAAATCCTTCAAATCTATATGCCCCAACTTTGTGTCTCTAATACCCGCCAAATTATTATCTATGATTGATGCAACATCAAAACCCTGATATTTGTATTTCATCCTAACCAGTTTAATTTCCCACCAAATATACGAGTCAAGGACTCTTAGCAGAATTTGTCGAGTAAGAGGGGGCTTCAGGTGGGAAGTGTATGTGGTATTCATGAAACCTTTAACTAATAAAATGTACAATTCCCAAACAGAATTGTATTCACACAAACAAGAGTACAAAGTGTTCACAAATCCACTGACCTGATTACCCTACGACTATGAATTGACCAGAATGTCACCAAGCCAACCTTTCTCCAAACTTCCTGAAGACTAGAAACTTAGATGCCTTTCATAGCTGCTTCTATGAATGAATAACTTCAAAGCTATAATAATTCACGTAAGGATTTAATAAATCCCATTTAAGTTGGCATTCGTGGCGAGGCCAAATTTCATAAATAAGCTTCAAGGATTTTGAATATGACATGACTATTTGTGCATGTGAAATTACTCTTGCTGATAATGACACAGTACAGTGACTTAATCTCCGCGCCCTTTGGTGAGGATAACCTTTTTCAAAAATAAACTAGCGAATGGATGAATTCAAAAACTCAGAAAATCAATGATGCAAATAAACTTTTCCTTAATGATGAGTCTTCAGTCGGTGGGTCACCGAATCGACAAAAGTGAGAATGTTGAAACACATTGTCAGCCAAAGGAACAAGTTCAAAATTTCAGATATTTGCTGATATATTTGCTCTTTGAACTTTCCATCGATTGGTGAAAGATAGATTTTACAAACTAGGAACATCGGGAGTTGCTAGGTTCATAAAACCTAAACCTTGCCGACCAAAGGGTTCGGAAATGAAGTTAGTAATCATTGAAAATGGCCAATGGGAAACAAAGTGGCATTGAAGGAAGAAGGAAAGATCGCTTTATCGATAGGTTCTAGAAAAAAACAAAATTGCCGATAAAGTTCGTGAATGGGCAAAAACACCGACAAGGAAAGGGGACTTTAAGGACTTAGCCAAATTTTGAAGGCGACGGGACAAAGTAAGCAAAGACTTAACTGAGGAAAATTAAAGCCAAAATTTTTTGGTATTTAAAAAAGTTTGTAGTCAATTGTTTGACTTATTTATTTTTGGATAAACGTTGTATTTAATTTTGTTATTTGAATATTTGATTATTTTATTGCTTAATTTTAATATTTTATTGTTTTTATATTATTTGATTTTGGACGGATCTTACATTGATAAAATTAAAAAAAATAGAAGATCCCATGGCATAAGATAAGAGAGACAATTTTGATGAGGATCATCCAATAAAAATACAATAATTGAATATGGCTTTCATCTATACTATCTTCCCACAATTTGTGTACCAAAAATTATAGAATGAAAAGAATTTTATTTGATAGTACGTGTTTAATATAATTGATGCCTTATTCATCCCTTGATACATCCAATGTATATTATATATTATTTATTTTTGTATTGTATGTACATAGCATTGTCTTGAATCTTTCATCTATACTATCATCCCACAATTTGTGCACCACAAATTATAGAATGAAAAGAATCTTATTTGATAGCAAGTGTTTAATATAATTGATGCCATATTCATCCCTTGATACATCCAAGTGTATATTATATATTATTTATTTTTGCATTGTATGTACATAGTGTTGTCTTAGATCTCTTAGATAAATCATTCAAATAAGAGTTTTATCAACAAAGTGTCTTTCATTTGTCCAAATAAAAAGGGAGGAAAAATGGCTTCTTGATAAATCATTATTCACTAATATTTAATTGGTGGAATTTCTCCTCACTCCATCAATGACATTTCTTGTTTATTTACATTTTTATGTTGTTTTAAAAAATGTAGTTGTTTTCTCTATCTTTGTTCTTTAAATGAGGAAACATAAACTTTAAAATAAATATATTGTGATTGTACCAAATGAATTTTATTTACACTTCCATTTCTATTATAGTACCATTCATCCTCCATGAATATCTATCATTTCTTCATGATCCTTATTGTCTAATCTTTCATTTTCATGATCATTATTGTCCAATCTTCATTTCATACACAATAATAGGTAATTTTTGGTGTCATCCTTTTAAAATGTCCCCTGTCTTACAATAAAAAAGACTTGATTTCTCACATACTTTTTATGAATCATTCAACATCATCAACAAACCAAAAATTATTTGAATCTCTATAAATTTTAAATTTTTTTTTTAAATAATTTTTTTTAACAATTAATATAAACAGGTAGAAATTAAAGTTTTAAAAAATATCATATAGAAGTCCATTGACCCCTCACCAATATGAAACTTAAAATTTGGAATTCCATATGTATGAATTCCTAGGTAGTTATCAAAAGATTCATACCTTATTATTGGACGAGACTGTAAACATATCATTGTGAAAAGATCATCTTTGAAAAGAAAAACCCTAACCCTAATACGGAAAAACCCGTGACCAAATGCCCTCGTTTGAAGACATGGTTTAGCATTAGTTAAACCACATGTCACTCTGCTACCAATCTGTTTTATCCCTCATTAGGAATTTCACAGAATGACGTTACTATTCATTTCTAAGTCCATTGCTTGTGCAATCAGATGTTCATGCCTCCCTGTAGCAAAAACACTGCATCCTACATCATTTATATGCAAACCATTCTTACCACTTTCTTCATCATCTCATTTCACAACCTCACACAGTGTCATTTCAGATTTATTGATAAAAGAATGTGGGTTTTGCTCTTCTCAAGTAACAAAACTCATGACAGTATATCATCGTCTTTTGAGGACCAAATCTGACCACACTGCGAGAGAGGTCATTCGTTTCTTGAGAGATTCTGGACTCACTGAAAAGCAGCTTAATAAGATCATTCTTCAAAACACATATATTCTTACACACAAGGTAAATCAGTTGAAGGTAAAGATAGAATTCCTGAAAACATTAGGCTTCGCTTCCCAAGACCTCACATATCTCATATCCGCCCAACCCAGATTGCTTAATTTCAGTTTAGAAAATTTTCTTGCTCCTAGAATCCTCTATCTTAAAAACCTATGTGGTCCAAAGGTCAAACTGTGCAAGGCGCTTAAAGCCGCCAACACCCTTCTTGTGAGTGATATGGAGAAGCAGATCAAACCCAAAGTGGAGTATGTCAAGAATGATATGGGCATTTCTGAAGGCTCTAGACAGTTTTTGTACGCCGTCCACACAGTTATGTGCCAAGGGTTTGAAGGTGTGGAAAGGAAAATGAGACACATGGCAAGCCTTGGTCTCTCACAGCAGGAGATCCACCAGATTCTTAAGAACATGCCTCAAGTACTTAATAATTCAATGAAGAAGACACAGGAAAACATTGATTTCTTGATACATACTGCCGGTTTTGACACCAGGACTCTAACTTCATATCCCGTATTCTTTAATTATAGTGTTGAGAAAAGGCTCAAACCACGCCTAGAAGTCTTTCAATCTCTAAGGACAAACCCTAATTTCAAGGGTTTACCTGCTTTGGCTACCTTCTTTAGGCTAAGCGAGCAAATATTCTGTCAGAAGTTTGGCCAATGCAATACTCAAGTCAAGTCCACTGAACATGCAATTACTTGAAAAAACATATAGGAACAGTAATGGGAGTTTGACTGGAATTTTTTTGCAGATTGGCCTGGATTGAAAGGGCTCTGGAACCCGTTCAGGCCAAGGTAATGTTTTAATCATCTTTCACTTCTTTATTGTTTTCCTTAACTCCCTACCTATTAACAAAGTGCAAGAATGAGTGTTGTTCTGTATAAACAGTGCGTTTGTATGTCATACTAGCTTCAGAGAACAATCCTGTTAAGTATATTTCATTTTGAAACTGGAAGAAGAGTCCTTTTTATATCAAAAACTTGTAGAATATGGTTGAATTAGCACAATATTTAATATTCTCACTTGTATGGACAGTCTGTTGTTCTGTTCTGTTTGTCTGTTTGTTCTGTTCTGTTTTAACTATGCAATATTAGAGGCGCCTCTCAACATATTGAGACCCTGATGTCGCCAGTTTTACTGTGTAGTCTATCAATGCAATATCATGTGTGGTTTGTTTCTGCAGGCATTCAGCGTGATTATGAAGGGTTATTTAGATTTGGTGGATAGCTTGCTATTGCTCACTTAAACAATATTGAAGATGATTTTGGTTAGCACGTTTGGATTAATTCATCCACACTTTTGTGATATTGAGTTTCAGGGAAACAATTATTTCATATGTGATTCTTTAAAGGATGTATATGATTAGTTAACCAGAGCAAATAATAAAAATTTAGTCATCAAGGGCTTTCAGCTTCTGTAGTTAACTCGTTTTCATATGAGCTATGAACTTATTTTGAATAGTTGAGTCGAAAGTCATATAGCGTTTATTCATGTTTGGATGGTCATGAAACTTGTTTAGCTCCACCCTCAGTTTTGCATTCAATCTGTAATTAAGATATCCACTTCCAGAGTATGTTGACAATTGCTTTCTTCTGCATAGTTTGAGCTTTAACATTGAAGGTGCCGAGGCAGCCTCTTTTCTCTAAGGCCAATGGCAATTTTACAATGTTGAGCCATAGAACATCCTCAACAGGCTAGTGTACGCAAGATATTTCATCAATCTTTTACTTCTTTAGATTGGTTTGGTTGGTCAATGTGATATCCTACCATAGTTATTGTGGTTTAAACTTTAATATACTTCACCCATGGGTTTCTGAGTCTGGTCCTTAGCTTTCTCATTCACATGTGTTTCCTTTCCCCTGCCTGTGGCTAATAGAAGTATAATTATTGATCTGCAAATTCTTATTGCTTCTGTACATTTATTCTAGCAATGCACTAGCTACCTTGGCTGAGGTTGATCTCCTACTTTCTAGATGATTAATACCTCTTTTTCATTGAAACTTCTTAAGATGGTTCAGTTTAATGGACTGATTTGAGTTGTGTATGGAAATGATTTTAGCCACTACAATTTGTACTAGAATTGGTTTGATGTGGTCGTCTTCCAAGAGATGTTATGGTTTGATTGCAAATTTGGAATGATCAAGAAGTACAAGATTACTCAGAATGCACCTAAACTCAAATGGTATTGAATTATGCTTGTGATTGGTTTATGTACTTTGCAAATTGAGCTTCATTACATTAGTGCTAGGGCTATTTTTCTTGTGGATAGGTAATTTGATTCCACCACAAGTAAGAAGCAATTAGCAACCAAATTGCAGACCATGGAGTTTCTACTTTCAACAGAAGGCATGGTTACTGGAGCCTTAAGTTGTCAAATGAAGAAATCATGTCATTTCATATAGACCTTGACATTTTGATGGAAGCCCCTACAAGTTTATGGACAATCCACATCAAACAAAAAAAATGAGGAAACATTTTGTTTTTTGTTTTTTGTCTTATTTGTTTTGTCTACGAGTGTTTGACATGGTCTAGTAATTCCAAGTTGGAACTTTCTAATTCGATGGCTGATGTAATGGGATGGGCTTTCTAAAAGCACATTTGATTTTATTTTACCCTCACAAGTTTTAGAAGTATATCAGATATTATTTTATCCTCACAAGTTTAAGAAGTTTTCCAGTGGTGGAGAGTGGTAAAAATAGAGTCTATAAAGATGACTGGGTAAACCATTTGAGGCCATCTTCTTCTAGCAATTGAAGAATTGCCTTCTTGTGTCTGCACCCAGGACCTTGTGTGGATGCATATTGAAGTATTGAAGCAGAGTATTTCTATTACCAGAGCCCTGAAACATAGGTGAGGAGTATCTAAATATTGTTGTAAGCATAAGTTGGATTTTTTTATTTTATTTCCTAGATTTGTTCCACTCTCTGTGTGGCTGTAATAGGATTGTGATTGCCTTTTGTGTTCACATTGAGTCTCATTTGCTTTGTATTTGGAATCTGAAGGCTACTAATACCTTGTGTTCACTTCTTAGTAAATTGTTTTAAAAGCTTCTAGTGTGTAATTGTGGTCTACACTGCTTGGAGTATGTTGTTTTATTTGACCCACTCTAGCTACTGTTTCAAGTGGTAATCAGAGCTTGCTGAAGTATTTGGGAGTTGAAGAATGGCTCACAAAGGTCGAGGAAGAGGATTACTTGTTTGAGGTTGAAGAGGCCCTGAAAATGTTAGAAACATTATTGGAAGCTATCAGAGGCTTACCGGTTTGAACGGAAGCCATGGAAATTGCCCAATGAAGAAGAGTGGAGGCAGGAGTGAGTGATTGAGAAGAAGATGACAAGGAAGCAGAACGAGAGGAAAGGGAAGAACCTGAAGAAAGGGTAATAAAGGCTATTGAAAAAATTGGAAGTAAGCCTAGAATTTACCCAATTATGTTGGTAGTCTAGATTTGGAAGAGCCAATCAATTAGATATCAAACATAGAGTAGTACATAGATTTGGAGCAATTTGAAAACCTTAGGAAGGTTAAGCTTGTTGTTACTAAACTGAAGGGTAATGCATACTTATGATGGTACCAAAGTACAAGAAACAAGAGTTCATGGAGGAAAAAAATAACCTTGCGAATGGGATTGGATGGTGAGTAAGTTGAAGTACAAAATTTTGCCTTGTCATTATTCTATGATGTTATTTAATAAGTTGTAGAATCTTCATTAGAAGTAGTTGAGTGTGAAAGAATACGTAGAAGAATTCTATAGATCGACAATCTAAGTTGGTCTTTTTGAACATACTAAAGAAAACGTTTCAAGATATATTAATGGGTTGAGATGGACAATTCAAGGTAAAATTAGTATGGTTAATAATAGGTTGGTGGAGGCAGCATACTAGTATTCATTAAAGGTTAAGGATAATCTGGCTAGAAAGCAACAACAAAGTCATGGTAGAGATAGAGGTCATGGCAAGCAGTGAGTTGGATGTGAAAAAAAGCTCCAACAAAAAGGAGGATGAAGGTTTGACTAGTTCATAGAGAGGAGGATTTCAATATTTGGAAGGAAGAGGATTGGATCATGAGGATGTGATCAAGGGTTTAGTGGCACTTGCTACAATTGTGTAGCACATGGGCATCACAAAAATGAATGTCAAAAAGCTACTTAATATCACATCCCTTATTTTACCTATTGATAAAGAAGAACTAATAGTCATGGTTGTTGAATAAATTTTATGTTGTATTGAGATTTCTATGGATGACAGTCTTATTTTTCCTTATCGAATTGAGCATTATATACTTACGACATAATTTAAGGTGATACTAAGGTATGGTTTCATTTTGCTTGGTATGATTTCACGTTGGTAAGGAAAAATTTGACTTTTAGTTGCAGTATTATTTTTATCTATGATCCTATATATTAGACTAACTACTGCCTCTTGGCTTGAGGTCATTCGAGAGAGGGAGGTAGATCGTGGTAGTATGTGAATGTTTTGAACCTACTAAAAACTATCACACACTTGCAATATCTTATATATTGTCTATTTTGATGTGTCTATAGACATTGTAGTGGTGATAGGTACATTTCTACGTGATTCCAGAGTGTGGGCAATAGATAATTGATAACTAGCACTTGCACCCATAGGAGAGGTTCAAGGAATACGTCGATAGGAACAACCAATGACGAGAAGGTTTTACGGCGTGAGACAATTCCGAGCACTATAATGTTCACATATAAAGCCTATCGGCTAATTAATTAATCAAGATAATAAATAATGGATTGTAAATAAACAAGTGCATTATTATTTATTTATGGAGATGTTGAAAACTAATTTTAATTAATTATCTATTTAGGATAACTTAAAATAAAAACTAAATAAAGAACTTTCTTTATTTATGGAGATTTGCTTTAATTAAATTATTTCTAAATTCATGCAAATAAAATAGATGGATAACCTTTTGGTGGTTGGGTAACTGAATTGGGGATAAGTATCATTGAGCTTTTCGTGGCCATTTTAGGCATGCTTTATTTTGTTTTATTCTGAGTACTACTTATTGGGGAAAGAGAGGATGGCAAAGCCAAGGGTTTTGGTGGCAATGAACTTAGAGCTCAGTATGGAGAAGTTATATTGAGCAGTTTGCTCTGATAATTGTTTGTGTGAATTCTTGAAACATTGTGGGAAAAATAGTAAGAACAAATCTTTAATGCTACCAAGTATGCTTTTACTTTTGATGATTCAGTAGTGATTGTTGGTTGTAATCTCGAAGTTTTGTAATTATATTATTTCTTCACCTTTGTGCCCTCCCATTCATTCATTGCCATTTCTTTCTTTTGCATACAAATCCTTGAATTGATTGTTGATAGAATACAAATACTTTTTGGTAAATGACCTGTCCATTCATCCAATCGTTGTTTTGACTATCCGATGAAGTGCAATTTGTTGATTTAACTGAGTAGCACACTTTCTAGATAACAATCTACTAGAGAAGAGATTCCTCAAATGACCCAATAAGAAGCACACTTGTTGGCAACCCATTATTGCTTTCATATAACTAGATCTCATTCTACATCACATAAGTTGATTTGCAACCACCTTGCATCTCTTGTCCTGCATACTTGTGAGGTAGAGGGAGGTTAATTTGTATAGAAAATTTTGAATCACTAACATGACTTTCTTGCAAATTTGACTTCATTTTCTAGTTTTGATGTGTCATCTTTACATTGTTGCTTATTATTTTATTCCAGTGCCATATCTAGGCAATCCATCCATTGTTCCTTTAAATTTGTTTTACTATTGAAATTGTGTGAAGCCTTATGAGCTGATATTTCAAAGATCATGCTAGAATTTAATTAAAACGAATGCGATTAAGCTAACCTTAGACTACTGTTTATTGTTTCATATATGGAAGTGATTTGCTTGTTTTTGAAATTCAAGGAAGACATCTATTTGATACATTTAGCATTATTGATGCCTCATTAAAATATAATATGAATGTCTCCTTTCTCTACCTATTCCCTATGTGCTTGCACAACTCTATGTTGTGGGAAAATCTTAAATTCGAATCGAACATTGCTCTTTACTTGTGCAACAATATGTTAGACTTTGAATTGTTGGATTAGTTATTCCTTCATGCCAGTGCAATGGTAGGCTGCAGATAGACTTTGAATAAGATAACTTGCCATATATTTTGAATGACTGGATTGGAGTTGTATATTCCATGTGACTTTCTTGTGATTGTAATCATGTATTACATATTTTTTTTATCTGAAAAGGATAGTAGTAATATTTGAGGAAGTATATGTATTTTATGATATGGCTGATCCTCTTGGAGGTCATAAATAGGGCTATGTAGGCTGCAACATCCTCATTATTAATATAATAACATGGGGACTAGAATCCCATATCCTTCATGGGTTTATAACAACAAAGTTTGCAAAGGTTCCTTAATAAAAAAATGGAAACAAATAAGTTTAACATAGAGAGATTAGGACTTTGAGATCACTCTGACATTCGATTATGTCTGCATCAATCTTTTGACCAAAGCCACAAACAATGAAATTTGGTTGAAAACTATTTAATTTAATAGATCTCAAATTGAATAGAAATAAGGTGTTTAAATTATCATAGAGAGATAATTAGATATAATCTTCTCTAGAGTTTTCAAAAGCAAAATCTATAATTTTGAATGATATCACTGCCTAGTATCATGTTAACAATAGACAACCAAGAAAATACCCATTGCCCAACAAGATAAGGGTACCATCTAAACTATAGTAGCGTCCTTAATGCCCCATGTGCACTTGAAAGCCAAATGATTCAAGATGTGTCGATATCTTTATATATGTTATTTTCATACTAAGATTGAACATGCAATATATTGTGAAATTACGGTCTTGAGTTAAGAAATGTTGTGCTCAAGACAAGGAATTATTATTGCTTTGAATTGATGCATGAGGCCTTCTTGTATTCTAAATTTGTTAGGCTTGCTCAGCTATTGAACGTTTCTAAGTAATGCATTGTTTTCAAATCTTTTTGGGTCTGGTTTTTTCTTTAAGAGATATGGAATAATTTGTTGTTTTGCTTCTTATTGCTTTAAAGCAAATAAATGATTTTCACACAAAGCCCTAGACATGAATTCGTGGGGAAACATAGGTCTGGTACAATTTGGTTGGAAAAGTTAGGATACAATATCACATAGGTGTAATCATATTGTTAAGAATAATCTTAGGTTGGATAGATGATATCTTTCAATTTAAATATGGTGCCTTGAATGAATTATCTTATCAAGGGAAAAATGTCGCCTTGAGTGTTGGCTTATTTTGCAACTTAGTTTACTTTAAAATAAATATAAAAATAGTAGGTGTAGATGTAGCTAATTGCTTGTTAATATATTATTAAATGACATATCGTAACATCTAGTTGGGATGTGTTTGTTATTAATGATCATGGATTTAAGTTGATATATGATGAGTTGTCATCCAATGCTCAGACTATGACTACGATTCTATATCATTACACTTATAGAGTTGGATGTATTGTCGGAAGTCATGAAGTAGACAAAGAGGGTATCTAGAGTCTACTTGATTGATTGCATGAAACATAGAATGTACTCAAAACACACGATTTTCTGATATTTCTAGTATTCCACATTGATCATTATCTGCCACCCTCGTTGAAGGGTAAGGCCACTCCTAATTTGGGAGAAGTGCGGGGAATCATCAAGTCCGTGGTTGGAGGAAAATTGTCTAGATGATGTTGTCCCTCCTTACAACTGATTTACTTTAGACTACTTATTCAGGTAATGTATGATATATCTATGTCAAAATAATTTATAATCGTTTCTCTTTGCAACAAATATATGTAACCGATGGTAGGGGAAAGGCCTTGGAAACAACTATTAGATTATGAGGGTATCCCATTCAGATGTAGAAGATGTTTTGCTACAGGCCATTTGGCCTCTGGTTGTCCTCTCACGTGTTGCAAGGGTGCTACAACTTGGTGGAAAGATGCCCTCCTGGAGCACTTGACTGTTAGTGCTTCCCAGGATGATTGTTCCTCTCTAGAGGATGAGCTCCCTGATGGGTCTGTTCTTGCAGGGGGGGCTGTTGCTTTGGTTCCTTCGCATTCTCTGGACTCTTCCAATCATTTCTCGGCTCACTTGTCGGCTCCTCCTGCTTTGGGTAGGATTACTTCTTGTTTTGTTCAGGCTTCTTCCTCTCTGGTTTTACCTTCTTTGGGTTCGACTTCTGCTGCTGGGACATCTACTACTACTACTGGGGTGCCTTCTTTCGTTGGGGTTGCTCCACCCCTTTCAAAGGTTTTGGCGCAAAGTTCACCGCCTTCTTCTCATACTTCTGCCGTTGGAGATGAGGATGTCTTTTGGACTGTTGTCCAAAGAAGGAAGAGAGGTCTTCATAAGCATGTTTCTCTGGCCCATACTTGGGCCAAGGGAGTTCGACCTGATCAGTTTGGTTCTACTTTTGGTTAGTTGTTCCTCATTGCTTTGTTGTAGTTGTTTTGTCTGTGTGCTGTCAATGTACTATTTCTAGCTCGTTTTAGGCCTTGTTTTGCCTTGGGGATTGCTTTGTATAGGGTTCTGGACCCTCTTTTCCAGCTGATCTAATAAAAAACAAATATATGTAACCAATTGTGATTAATGAAAACAAACTTGCAATGTATTGTAATGATGTTTGGGACAATTGTTCTCACTACATTTTAACCTTGTTGAAACTTTTTTTTGAGCTAATGTACCATTTTTAAGTACTTGTGTTATCACAAAGGAAATTAGTTGATTGTGTTAGAAATATGATAGTTGGTAATATAAAGATTTTTTTTTTTAATAATCTAGTAGATAAAATCTTAAGTATTTTTCAACTTGATCCCATGTGGGATCTTACATGTGGTATCAAAGCATAGGTTTGAACTCTGGAACCAAATGGATCCACTACTCAACCAAGTGTATGCTCTTTTGAGGTGTCATGGTAACTACCAGGGAAACAAATAGAACATGTCCTAATCATGGTCAGGATGATCAAGTAGCAAAGCTTGATCAGATCACAAGGATGCTTGTTGAAACAAGGGAATGAATGAATATCCTAGAACAAGAAGTTGCTTTTGTGTGAATTGCCTTCTTGATGACTTGAATGCTATGCAAAAATTCTTATTGTTTGAATGACTTGATGGAGTCATGATTGTGCTTTTGTAACAACTCATGATAGTGTGATTGTGAAAACCTTTGTATGGAAATGAATACCAATGTTCTTGAATTTTTAGTTAAACATTGTGTACTCCCTTGTGAGTGATTCATTTGGTGGTGAAAAAGATGATGTTTTGCTCATATGCTTGATATTTGGATGGAAACTAATGTGATAATGCTTTTGTAATTGAACATTGCATTGTGTACTCATGTTGTGTGGTCATATTGCAAGAGTAGAATACCTTCTTACCCATTTTCTCATATTTGGAATTGTTATTTCCTTGTTTTGTGTGATGACTAGAAAGAATTGTGCATTGAAAGAAGCATTGGGGTGGTGTGGACTAGAGTCCCCAACTGTATTGTCATTCCTTGTTAAGCATGTCAAATGTTATTACTCTTGTTGTGTAGAGGATATGGTTATGATCTTCTTCTTATGTAAATTTCCCCATTGATTGAAGTTGCACCTTGCATTCTCATTATGTGTGCATTTCATTATGGATGTGCTTGTTATCATGTGGTTGAAAAATTGTAGCATTGTAAGGATAGAATGTTGCGTAAAGGTTTAAGTCCCAACCGAATTCTTTCCATTTTTATGCTGCTATGTTTAAATCTTAATGTTGCATTCATGTATTACCCATATGACTGGTGAATTCTAATATGGTGTTGAATGCTAATCACTCCATGGTGCTTGAGTGGATGTGTCGATTTATCATGACTTGTGAGTCAAATTTTGTCCTTGCTTATCTTGAATTGGTAAATGATTGCCAATGTGTGAGAATGTGCATCATTGCTTGTAATCCTCTTGAATGTGATATTTTGGTAAAATACCATTCATGTGTAGAAAGGTAAATTCTAGTGGATGCGTAGGGCAATGTCATAGAAAACCTTGTAATAATCTTATTGCATGATGATGTGCTTGTGTTGTAGTGAGACATTTGTTGTTTGACAACTTGAATAATGCTTAGTAAGAATAAGTGAAAATTGTAATCTCATGCTTTATGATGTGATTGGGGTTTCAGAAGACTCCCTTGTTAGGTGTTGTTTGAGCATGTTCTCTTACCATTGGTTTTGGAAATCCAGGTGGAGTGTAATTTTTTACTCCCTTGCTTGTGACTAGAATTAGTCACGTAGTGTATGTAAAGTGTACTTTCTAGATTTTGATACTTTCTTTTGGTTATTGATGAATTACCAACATCGACTAATTATCTTATTTAGGAGTTTCCTAACCACTAAATTTTGATGTCTATTTATCTTGTTATTTTTATGGTCACACTTAATTTATTGTTGGAATTGATATTTATTCCAATTTGGTGTTATTTTTTTTTATTGTAGTGACTATGCTAAAATGTTTTAATTGTTCGTCATGTATCATTTAATGTTCTTCTCTATCATGTCCATGATGGACCTTTGGTGGATATTATAAGGGAGTAGATTGCAGAAAATGTACAAGTTCTTGATATTTGTGTTATTAGAACTATGGCATTGTGTCTAGGCTTAATGATAAGTATGGAAAGATATAGGTTAGCCTCAAGATGCTAGAGAGGTCCATTCTTCCAAGTATGAAGGGAATGATAAACTTGAACATGACATGGTTATGAATGAGTTATTGTAACTTGCTAACCTTGCATTTAATGATGATGATGAATTAAGCCCTTATGATATGAATGTGTGAACCACTTTTAATATGCGTGGATGATCTTTCTATTCTAATTATGTTCTCGGATATGTATTGGGTTAGAATGAAATTCCTTATGATTGTCTTTGCCAAATGTGGGAAACTAGCAGAAAGTATTACTAAATGTGGTAATGTGGTTTACCTTTATATTTGGTTGGTGGATAATTGTATGCTAAGCTTTATGATTAGTGATAAGCAAATGTTATATACTCAAAAGTAGAATATTGTCTAATATTATTAAGTATGTGAGTTTGAATTTTAATAAGGTGTTTTCAAGTAACTATGTGAATGTATTGGATGGCCTTATATGGGGCATGCTATACACTTACAATTTAGCTAGTGATGACCACAACTAGTATGGGATACTTGTTTGTCATCACAGTTGGTAGTGAACTAGGGAAAAAATGTCACCTGATTAGTGTGGATAATGATTGGGAATATTGGGTGTATGATATGTGCTTATGAATAGTGATTTCATGCAAAGTAAAGTTAGATTATTATTTTTTTATAATTTAACTGTCTGGTGGATAAGCTATAATGTATAGATGTACAACTATAGATAAAACTTTGGCCAAAGTATTTTGAAATGTTTATTTCATGATTGTTCATATATGTTTTAGAATCATATGTAAGGTTTTTGTGTATGATAAATTGAGCATATTTAGCTCAAGATCCTCTACATTCCAGGTACCTCCTATTTGTTGCCTCTACATGAAGGATGGATTCATCTTTGATGGTGAAGTATGGGGAGACTTAATAACTTTGTAGATGGTGGTTAAAACACCATGATGCATATTTCTCTTTCCCAGTTCAGTTCCAATAAATTGAATAGCTTTCAAGCAATGATGAGAGTTGCAATTATCACATATTGTAACAGTTAAATGAAATGTTCTAGATTAATTAACCTAAATAACTTAAGAGATTTTAACATTATGGATATAAATTTTTAGTTTAAATATGTTCTAAATTCTTCTTGTTAATGTGTATATGTGGATTTGTCATTGTTGATTTAAATCCTCGATGGTGTAATCATTGGATTAATTTGGATTTGCTTATTTGAGTACTTTGCATTTGTGTAATGTATTCTTAAGGGAATAATGTAAGGGTCGACATTAATTCTAGGGGGGGAGGATGTCACATCCCTTATTTTACCTATTGATAAGAAAAACTAATAATCATGGTTGTTGAATAAGTTTTTTGTATTGAGATTTTTATGGATGATATTCTTATTTTTCCATATTGAATTGAGCATTATATACTTGTAGCATGATTTAAGGTGGTACTAAGGTATGGTTTCATTTTGCTTGGTATGATTTCACGTTGATAAGGAAAAGTATGACTTTAATTTAGAGTATTATTTTTATCTACGATCCTATATCTCAAACTAACTACATGTTGGCTTGAGGTAGATGTAGGACATTTATTCATGTAACAACTCAATTGTTGTTACCCAAATTTAGCACTATTTTTTGTGTTTGATATAATTTTTAGCCAAATTTATTAAGTGTTCATTCAAATGTATACTTAGGTACTTCTATCCATACGAGATAGGCATTTGTCCATACGGGACAAGCATCTATCCATACGGGATAGGCATTTAGCCATATAGGACATGTATTCCTCCATCCATCTAGGATGGGCATCTATCCAAATGGGATAGACATCCATCCATATAGGATAGGTACATGCTCTGGGCAGAGATAGACTCATCTGGATCTAATAGATCTTGAGTCACTCACTGAAGACTACACTTCTCTATTGAGAGTACATTGAAGTTGTCATCATTCAGGAGTATATTATATATATATATAAATTTATAAATTAAAGGCTTGGGTCCCGCCTTAGAATTTGGCCTAAAACCTTGGGGAGTCAAGCAAATCCATTCGGGATTCTTTCGAGTATACATTGAATATGTTTTATCTTATTTTTATCTTTGAGAATTCATCTTTAGATTTCGTTGATTCTCTTGGGAAAATAATTTAATTTGATAAATCAATACTTTGAATACTTCCCAACCCTGTGTTTGAAAACATGTGTATTGAGAACCCCCTTCATTCACCAGACTGCCTACATACATACTTCCAAACAAGATCAAGGTGTAATATGTATGTAGTTATGGATTCTAATCTATGTTTGATGTGCACTATTTAGTGTGGGTACATAGCCCTTTCTAGGGCCCCTTTTCCCTAAACAGTTCCTCTTCGATTGCTACCCACTAAAAGAAGCATTTAATTCAAAGTTTTTGGTTGCCTTGACCAATACTTGTTTACTAATTTGTTCTATTTCCTAATCCTAAAAGAATGAAACTTTTTTGATCTACATGACTATAATTATCTTTTTCCCTTTGATAATTTTGTTTCCTTCGAGCTATGTGATGATGGTTCTATTTTTGATGATTCTAATTTCCTTGAAACTATATGATGATGATTCTAATTTCCTTGAAATGATGATGATGATTTTCTCAATATGGAACTATCGTTTTGTTCTTTTATTTAATATTTATTAGTTTGGCATTCGAGAAAGATTACCCATTCCTTGGATTTAAATAAACACGACGTCTCTTATTACTACCCAATGATTTATAGGGTCGGTGCCATAGACGTTGTTGCAACTATATTAGGCTATAAGTGCAGTAGTTCAAGTGTGACGACATTACCTGTAAATGTGAACTAGAGGCACTGTTAAAAATTGAATGTTGTGAGTTTTTTTAGTTTTTGTATCTTGTTTAAGTTGTTCAAACTAATTAGAAAATGAAGAAAATTCTAAAATGTCTAACATTTATTAAATAATATTGAAATTTAGAAACTAAAAAGAAAACAATTAAGGCTATTGTATTTTTAACTATTCATTGAGTTTGAAATAAAATTTAACCAATATCAATTGACACAACTATATCGATTAAGTTATATTGTCTTATATTTTCTACTAACTAATTGTATTTAAAAAAAACTAGATAATTAATGACATTTTTAAAATAAAATTGCAACTCATTCTAAACTAATGTATTTCGCTATAGAAATAACTTTTAGAATTGTATTCTCAAAAGTAGATTTAACAAATATTCCATACTACAAGAGTTGTTTGTGTAGTCCCAAGCATATGTCAATTCATGTTAATACTTTAAAAGGGAAAAAGACAACATGTTATTCAATAGTGCGCTAAAGAATAACAAGTTACATATCCTTTCATAGTTCCCATACAATGGTCTCTTGCGAGACTCCTTAACTTCACTATTTTTTATCTCTAATGGTATGATATTTGCTTATTTCTAAGCTCTAGATTAACTATAATGCTTTCCTTGATTTGTTGTTATAGGGGATGGAATGCTAAGAATTCAAAATTATAATCCATTTATATATATTCCTCTAAAAAGGGTTTGAGTCTGTCTGTACTTTATTTTGACCACATTCAACAAAACTCTAGATTTATGAATCAATTATCTCATTTTAAGATCAACCTGAGTAACAATGTAATGATTATAACATCAGATATAAACCAAAGTGATTTCTAGTTGTACCATAACAATTCCAAATACATTGAGCAATGAATTGCTTTTGAGTTCATATGTTAATAATCAGATAATCAAAACTAAAGCAACATTTAACCTACTTTAAAATTTGATACTAATATCATCATCAGATAGTCGATTGAATTTTACTAGTCACTTCCTACTAGGGCAAATGGACACCACTCCATACATCGGAGTTTAAAGAGAAAATTAGAGGAACTTATTATGAGGTTTATGTCCAAGTACAGAGGTCCACTTAGTAGTCAAAATTTCAACCATGACCAACTTCAAGTATTGTAACATCCATGTATGTAAGGTTCATTGGTTCCTGCTAATTGGTTTTCCCCTTAAATGAGATGAAAAAAACCTTCACCTCTATAGATGAATGAGTAAAAATAGTTAATCAAGAATTGTAGCTTGTCGAGATTAGTCAAAAGATTGTTTGGGCAATACAATATATGAGGTATCAAGAGTACCAACCTCATCAGTTGTTCTCACTAGGATTTTCAAAGTCTTAGTTTTCACTAGAACAAGTTCCACAATATTAGAATAATCTACATTTTAATTCATAACTTTGTTTCAAAGGATTTAAGGTCTCATCTAATCTTGCTGAGGTCAGTCAAATTTCACATTCATTGATGATCACATTACATGATTACACAATAAGGGGATAATAAAATTCATAGTATTATAAGCAAGGAAAGGCTAATCAAAGTGCACTATGATCTATAGTAGCTAGTCATATTGACAAGCATACTATTGTAGTGTAGATATTGCCTCAAAGTGAAAGGGACAACATCTTCTACAGTCTTGTAGTTTAGTTAATAGTCATAAATCCTTTTTACTTCGAAAGATTTGTAGTGTGTCCATGATAAAGTATCCACACCATAAAGTGTTAAGATCCTCAATCAACACACTATATAGTATATAAGGAGGGTAGATAAACATTGTAATCCATGCCAAGTTTCAGTCTCTTCTAGAATATGAGTTTCTAAGTAGAACTAATAGTATTTCTTATTATCAAATGAACAAAAGAACTTACATCAAGATGTCAAATGTAGTCCTTTTGAACATTTCCATATTCAGCCCCGAGTGTGAAAAAATAGGTCATGAATATCTTGTCACTGGTTTTAAAATGTTTTAAAAAACTAGATTCCACTTCTTTTGCTAGTGTCCTCACTGCTTGTGCCCATATGAATGTCCATCCATCAAAGCATAATGATGGGGAATTTTTTTCAGATATTATAGATGGAATTGCTTAGGTTAAGATGTGTGCAAAATGTGGAGTTATGGACAAAGATATCACAAGAATTGTTTGACATAATGCCTTAAAGAGATGTTTTCTCTTGGAATGCAATGATTGCAGTGCACAAAATGAATTTGTTTAAAAAAGGAATCTTTCATGCAAATGCAAGGTGATAGGTGTAAATGCCAAATTTGTAGTGCCAAAAGACAGCCATGTAGTAGGCTATTCTTAAATATCATCCACTTTAACAATCAAAGGCCAATTAAAGACCACTTGAAACAAGTTGAAATCAAGTAGAATGTCTGGGAGCGGACAATCTATGAGCAAACGAATTGTGGAGAGTGTCCCTGAATGCGAATCCTTGAGCGAGCTTCCAGGTAGGGAGTCTGTGGCTACGTCACTAGAACAAAACAAGCAATTAGCGCCTAAAATAGCACCATAATTTAGTGTAATTGAGCTCAGGAATTAGACACTTTTTCTGGCACAAAACTTGGCGCAAGTTTCCATGCTTACTTCTGCGCCGGATTTAGTGCTGGAAAGCAATAGCCGGATTTGACACCCAATTTTGCTTCCAATTTTGCTTCTGGTTTTGCTTCCAGGTTTGCTTCTTGTTTTGCTTCCATTTTTGCTTCCAGTGTTGCTTCCGATTTTGCTTCCAATTTAGCGCTGGATTTGGCACCCAATTTGGCTTTTGATTTTGCTTCTGGTTTTGCTTCTTGTGTTGCTTCTAGGTTTGCTTCTGGTTTTGCTTCCATGTTTGCTTCTGGTTTTGCTTCAATTTTTACTTCCAATTTTGCTTCCCATTTTGCTTCTGATTTTGCTTCCAGATTTGCTTCCAATTTAGTGCTGGATTTGGCACCCAATTTGGCTTCCAATTTTGCTTTTGGTTTTTCTTCTTGTGTTGCTTCCAAGTTTGCTTCAATTTTTGCTTCCAGTTTTGCTTTCGATTTTGCTTCCAGATTTGCTTCCAATTTAGCACCAGATTTGGCTTCCGATTTTGCTTCTGGTTTGGCTTCTTGTGTTGCTTCTAGGTTTGCTTCTAGTTTTGCTTCTGGTTTTGCTTCTAGTTTTGCTTCCGATTTTGCTCTCAGGTTTTGCTTCCATTTTTACTTCCAGATTTGCTTCCATTTTTGCTTCCAAGTTTGCTTCCAGGTTTGCTTCCAATTTAGCGCTAGATTTGGCACCCAATTTAGCTTCTAGTTTTCCTTCCATGTCTGCTCCCATTTTTTCTTCTAGTTTTGTTCTTAGTCGTGCTTCGTATTTTTCTTCTTGTATGGTGTTGAAAATAGCTTCTCTTTTGGCTTCCTAATTGACGCCAAGTTTTGCTTCCATTATGACCTCCTTTGTTGCTTTGGGTTTTGCTTCCAATTTAACAAGATAATTATATAAAAAAACAAGATAATTATTATAACATGATCATCATCTATAATTAAAACAAGTGAGTCAAATATCTATAATTTCATTGAATTTTACAACATCCATCCTGAGCAGTAAATTAAAATCATCATACGTAATAAATATCCATCCAAATATCATCGACCACTTTCAATATATATAAATTGACAAGTCAATACTGATAAGATCATCATCATATATAACTAAAACAAGTGAAAGTCAAATATGCCAGTAGGTCAATAACATGTCAAAATGATACATGTCCAACAGTTGACATAAGTCAAAATGATACATGTACAAATGATATAAGTAAAAATGATAAATTATGTAACTCAAAATGATACAAGTCAAGATGATACATATCCAAATGATATAAGTCAAATTGATGCATGTGAAAATGATACAACTCAATAATATGGTGTTGCAGGCCGTGAAAATGATACATATGATAGTAACCATGAAAAGAGGCATCATAACGATATATTATCAGTGATCCATGATGCAATCTATATGATCATGAATGTCACTAGCTACTACCAGCAACTACCTTATCATTATCATCACCATCATGATCATCATGATCATCATCGTCATCATCATCGTCATTGGCCTCGTTGTCTTCTGTATCTGCATCATCATCATCCTCTGCCATGTGATCTGTACCAGAACCAATATAATCTGGATTTATATCATCAAGATCATCTTCATCTTCTGGAAGACCTGTGTGCTGCAAAAAAAAAACATTTAAAATGAAAAGTTATTATTTATTTCATGTAATAATTATTTTTCTGTTATATATTTAATATTCCAACATATAAAACGAAACCATAATCATATTACATCATATCAAAGTGCACATACCATAATAAAATTTCAAAAAAGTTACAGCTAATATGTCATTCCAATGATGTAAAACATGCAACAATTCTAATAAACATTACTAAAGATCATAAAAAAAATTGTTATACAATTTAACTATCAACTGTAAATTCTATTACATAACCTTAAGTGCCACAAATTGCGTGGTCAATGTATGTTCTTTTTCACTATTAATCTAATAACTTGCATTAGACAGAAACATTAAAGAGTTTTTAAGTAGCAGTTGATTAAATTCTCTTACATGTCATTAATGAATGCACAGTTTTTTTGAATAATTATTTATCTTAAGGTTCATGAGTAACCTTAAGATAAAGGTCTAATAGTTGTTCCATGGGGCATGTTTAACAAACCAAATGCAATTGCCAACTTTTCACCATGGTGGCAGAGAAATAATTCTTTTTCCCATCCTTCCACAGCATTAAGTAAATTCTTGAATCTGGAAAATACCTTGCCGCCTTCATCTTCCAAGCCAATTTCTCCAACTTTGCATAGGTCTCCTTTGTCTATGGATGTGATCTATCTCCTACACAAAAAAACATGTACCATTTTATGCCCTTCAATCCAACTGCATCCGGGCATTTTTTTAATTCCTCTTTCATCAATCTCCTTACCTCACCACACCTGCCCACTTGTGGATAGATGTTTGAGAGAAGAACATAAGTTGTGCAGCATTTTTAGGATCCAAATCAAAAAGCAGTGTTGAGCTATAAATACTCCTAAGCCTATATTCATATGTGATCTACAATCACCAAGAAAACACATGCATACAACCAACACAGATTTAACAGGTATCTCAATGATAAAGTTTAGGGAGTCTTCAAGATAGCCAGCACGGGCAAGGAGTTCAACCATGCATGTATACAGAGAGGCCAACGGGGTGGCCGATCTTCTAGCGAATCGAGGGGTTGAGCATGAAACAGGGGAGGAATGCTTTTTCGAAGGGCAGTGTTTCAAGGATTTGAGAAAGATGCTAATCAAGGACGATGGGGATTTAGGAATTTTGTAGGTACATCTCAAGGCAGGAGATCTCAGAAGAATCGATGGTGAGCATGGCTTTCTCCAAGATAGGAAATCCAAGAGGAGATAGGAAGGACTATCCCCAGTCTGGTTCGATTAGGGAAGAGTCAATCAAGTGTTCCTTTTCTAGAAGTGAGGACGGTTCGAACAGGCAAAAAGCATCATAAAACCTACAACTTTCAGACAATGTAAGTCATGAGGAAGGTAATCGAGAGAAACTTCCTATTTTAGGAGGATGGCTCGAAGTTCCCATAACAATGGCGGGCATAAAACACTTCGGAGTCTGCTGCAAGTGCTTGGAGGAGTTGGTGGACTAGCAAGTCCACCGCTTATTCAATATAGAGGAGGAGGGGCTACACAATGCCATCAAAGAGATTGCAAGGATAAGGCGAGCGCAGGGAAGCCATATCCATGACGGTGTCCTTTTAGAGCATTTCTATGTGACTGTCGACCAAGCCATAGGGTCTCTTGCCAGGGCATCAAGATTTATGGGTTTTCTGGTCAATGAGGGGATCATGGATGATGTTATTATTGCAGGCCAGCACACCAACCCAAATCCAAAAAGAGGTTTCATCTGTGGAGTCTTCGACGCGGAGGCAATCAAGAAGAAGAAGAAAACTGAAGAACCCCTCAAGATCTTCAGAGAGGGATTGGAAAACTGTGACATGATTGCTTTTGCAAACTTTGTAAGCCTATATGGTGATCTTTTCTTAGTAGAACAGCTGGAATGAATTAACTCCCTCGCAGATGGGATAAACTCCATCTTAGATGCTATGTAACTTTTGATATTTTGATGTAACTTATCATCCTCATGAATGCAAACATCATCACAAATGTTGGAAACACATCCTTGGTTCAAATTGACATCTAGCTCATTAACAAAGAGATTAGAAACTTTAGGTATACCAAGAAGAAAGTTAAGATCATGTATCTCAAGTTTGAATCTTACATCCATGCTTTCCTTAGTGAGACTATCCTTAATAGTACACTTGTGGTAGCTGAAAACTCACATTTACATGACCAACAATTAAAAAAATTATGCCTATATCATGATTAACACTAAGATCTACAAGTTTTGTCCCCATGGAGTGTACATTTGCAACACTACACAAGCACAAAAGTCTTCAATTACATCTTCAAGATGGTCATCCCAATCATCTAGTTCATCATACAAGGAAATTGGCTCAAGAGGAGGAGTTAAACAATTAACTTCTAGGAACACTAAATGGTACCCTTCCATCAACCTCAAGGGTTTAGTCAAAAACATAGTGGCCCTAGTTAGCAAGTTGTATGGGGAGAAGGATGCTTCTCATTTTTAAGAATCCTAAGTCTCATTGCTACATATGTTGCTTAAAGAAGGGCCAATTTTAAACTAGGTAGATGTTTTGTCACTCACTTTGTGCAATGAAATGACGAGAGTCGAGTCTCCTTATATCACTGTAGATTTACATACATCAACCTCCAATACAATAACACCATACAATGCACACTTAACTTTACGGTACCTTAGCCCAGACATGATGCTACAGAAATATGAAGGTACCTCCTACTAAAGATGTCATGCCATAGACCAGATACCACTGTATAGTATATATCACATCAACAGTAACAATTTCCTTCCAAATGTAGGGTTACAGTCTATGATTACCATGCATAGACCTTTCTAGTGTTTACAAGATAATTCCTTAGTCAACACCATACTAGTGTCCACAAGATATTTCCACAGTTAAAATAAGAAATTAATGCTACTTTGCAAACAATAAGCAAGCCTTTAGAGAGCTTAAAGTTTCCATTTACAGCCATGCACAATAACTTAATCAACCCTTAGGATTTTATGGACAATGAAACAAAAGGTCCTATATTCCATTTATGAGTCCTCTATCCAAATGACATAGTGATCACAAGTTCATAATATCTACTATTCCATGGGTAGTGCTTAGTCATTCAAACACAAGGAAGTCCATACTAAGATAAATTTGTTCACAAACAATATCCAATTTAATAAATACTAGTTTGAAATCACATTTCTAAGTTGGTGCAAGTCATTACAATGAACTCAAAGGTCATTCTCATCAAACAAATGCCTTCACAATAGACTATTCTAGTTACAAGTACAATACAACTATTGCAATGTTACAGACCTGTATGCAATTGACAAAACCCATTCTTTCCAAGAGTCAACTGGTAATCAAATACAATCATGTAGTGTTGTTTCAACATTGTATTCCATTGTGGCTTCAGTAATGCAAACCTCATAACCTTGGAGGGAGTGTTGGGGGGCAAGTTGACCCGAACCAAAGATCTAAAACCATCCCAAAACCCCACCTAGGAGTGGCATTATTAATCCCAAGAAGACCTCGCATCCACAATTGAGAGAGTGGACATTTATAGGTGAAATACCACACCATTAGGGTTTACAATAATGTCAAAAAAGATAACCATGAACTAGGCCAAGTTTCCTCAAGACTCATGATATGTTGCAATGATGGCATTCTAAAAATTCTAGCTAGGGTTTGAAACTCCACCTCAAACTATGACCAAATTAATGTAGCTTCCTTCGTGATAGAAATCCAAAACAGAATAACCAACATTTTTCCACAGTTCGTAAGTCCCATGATCTTAAGTATGAACTCTCATAGTTAACAATATTTTCCTCATCCAAACCCTTTAGCATAGGCTTTCACAAGACCACATACAGTTACACAAGTTAAAGGAAATGTTTCACCAAAGTGGTCAGTGTAATTTTACAAGAATGGATGACAAGTAGCTTTACTTCTAAGAAAGGTTAGCTTAGTTGAAGAAGACCAGTTGGTGATTTGATTCTTAGTCTCCAACCCAAACAACAAGACACTCAGCCAACATGATGAGCACTCCCAAAGTCTCCCTTCCTCTAAATCACTTACAGTCCAACCATCAACCTTCCTTCATCGAGCCCAAGGAAAAAAGAAGAATTCCCCCCCAAAATGGTTCCCCACTCATTCCTTTTCTCCCTCACATACCCCAAAACCAAGCACATTAAAGACTAGTACTTCCCAAAGCTGTTATGGCAGATGAGAGTTAATGCCTATTGCCAATGATGGCTCCTTCTCAACAAAAAAAAATGTGCATATTAAAATTTAAATGTCCACTATTATATTTCAAAAGTTTGAAATATAACCAACAACGTAACTGTAATGCATGCCCCCCTTTAAGTCTTATAATAAAAGGTTAGGAAAAAAAGACTTGAGATAAACCCTTTGGTTTGTTCACTTAGGAGACCACCTAAAAACTCAATGATAACTACATCCACATGATCAAGAAGATGACAAGCGACCTATGAATAACAATCCACTTGAGTCAAAAAGACAAGAAGACCAATAGAAACCAAACACAACAAACAGAGTACAACTATAACTGTTTGTCTCAAGTATCACTCTATAATGTCTTCAAAGATTATTGAAACTCAACACAAGAAATGCAAATTGAAATATTAACACAACAATATCCAACTAAGTTATTGAAAGTCAACTATTGATACCTCGTTCTCCATCCAGATTACAAAATCGGTCCACTTTTTGCTTTGTGTTACATTTCCTTTTCAAATTGCATTGGTTGCCGACCATATTTCTCCTCCTGTCAAAACATGGCACATGGACTAGTTAAACTAATTAATATGCAATCATTTACTTTTTCCTAGGAAATAAAAAATATCATTTAACATATTAAATATACTTACAAATGTAGAGATCAAGGCTTGTAAACCTTTCTGGCCATTGTGATGAGTGGCATGAAGTTTGTCAAGCCTAGCCTTGGAGGCCTTGTCCTGAAACATATACTAATTCAATTTAATTATGCACAAATAAAATTTAAAAATTGTTTAATAAATTTGATATAATCTTATGAGCAAATTCAAATACCTGCATACTCTCCTCACCGGACTTCCTCTATGCATCAGACTTCTCATATGCTTTTATAATCTCTTTCCATACTTTTAGACTTACATCAATTGACCTTTTTTTGAGCCTTAGCTCGGGACGGATTTTTTTTATCTTCTTTGTTTGGTTGCACCAAAATCTCTTGCAATTTTGAGACATTCGTAGCTTTATTTTCTTTACAGATCAACCTGTGCCAAATTTAGTCTCCATGTCATGGATAACTACTTTTTGCAGGTGCATGGGTATCTTTGAGAATGAGAAATGTAGATGGTCTTTGAACCATTGAAGGCATGATTCCTTCAACCTATTCACAAAAGTTTTTCTAGCATCTATCATTCAGACTTCCCTTGAAACCACATTGTATTCTATCTTGGTATCATAGCTACCAATGCAAGATGCAAAACATGGGTTGCTGGTCAAAGAAGTCTGTGTCCCAGGAGTGGCTGGGACAATGGAAGCCTCTTCTCCCTGTTTGATATTCTTAGAGGTTATTGATATTGATTTCCTCCTAGATCTTTTGCTTGATCCAAGACTAGTTGGGGAATCAATTGATTCCCTTTGACACTGTTGATTTGGTTGCAATGTTTCAGGGGTTTTACTAGATCATTTTTCTATGTATCTGGCAAGCATTGTCAAGTCCATACCATCCAATTTGTTCACTACCTCTACCCCCAATATGGAAGCCAATGCCTCTTTATCTTTGTCAGTCTCATGTCCGTTTATATATATAAAATAAATTTCTTCTTTTAAATTTAGAAATAGAAAACTAAATACTAAAAATCAAAGAAACAATGGAAATGTTTACAAATCTATAAATTGACAGTGAATTACCTCATTGTGGCTAGAGTTTGCTCCCTTCCCTCTATTGCTTGACATTTTGAGGCGACCTAGGAAAAATTATTTTCGTCTAGTCTGTGGAGGCAATCGTAGCTAGGTATGAATTAATAGTGTGCTTGACCAATCGTAGCCAAAAACAAATCCTAACAGCTCGTATTTTGGCTATGATGCACAAAGAGACCTTATTCGACAAGCCTTCCAAAAATGGTAAATGCAAGTTATATTGCAAGCAAGGATAATTAACAACATTACTACTCAAATTTACCCTAAAGCATGAGTACAACATCTTAGAAAAACTTTCTTTGAGCTCAAAATTATATCAAAATCGATAAAAACCTAGGTCAAGAGTAAATTGATCAACAATTGGAACTTACTTGCTAAAAGGCAAATGAACAAGCTTGATTAAATGGTTGAGGTAGATAGAAACCCCAAATTTAGCATCAGAAACCCCAAATTTAGCAGCTAGCTAAAGCAATTTTTTATCTTCTGGATGTCTAGAACCAAAAATAAATAAAATACAAATTCACGGATCCGTTGTAGAAACTTTTCAGTAACTTCTGTTTTCGACCTAATAAAGTCATCGCTTCACAACCTACAATTCTTACCAGGAAACCTAAAACAGAGGTAGAGTACATTATGTTATGGGCTAAAATGTATTAACTTGAATTTATGTTTTTTTTTGTGTGGTATGTTTTAACGTAGGCGGGAATTTTAAATATTTTTTTTTGGATTCATTAGTCGGCGCTAAAGTCAGCGTCTCTAATGCTGACTTTAGCGCCAACTTTCAGCCCTAAATGTAATCTCTTTAGGTAGCCAAAACCAGTGCAAAGTGCATCTAATTTAGCGCCTAGATGTGCCAAACCAAAATGTTCCTCATGCCAACATGCCAATTATACCTAGACTTCACTGAATGTTTTGTTGCAAGTCACTTGCACAATTGATGGACTGGCATGCAAAGAATAAGAGTAAAGATTCAAGAGTAAATATCCTTAAACTCTAATCCCTCAACCCTAAACCCTAATCCCTCAATCCAAAACCCTAATCCCTTATCGCTAAATCTTAAACCCTATCCCTAAAGCCTCAACCCTCAACACTTGAACCTTAAATCCTAAACCCTATCCCTAAACCCTCAAACCTAAACAGTATGCCTTAAACCCTAATCCCTCAACTCTAAACCTAATCCCTAAACCCTAAACCCACAACCCTCAACACTATATCTTAAACCCTAATCCATCAAACCTCAACCCTCAACCCTAATCTTAAACCTAAACTTAAAGCTTCCACTCATTCCACCATCCCTAAGGGATCTAGAAATGCAAAATTAGATGCCTCTATTGATAAAGCCAAACATCCTAAGGGCCCTCATGCCTCAGGACATAAAAACAATGAGTCAAATAAAAATCAATCCAAAAAGTTATCCAAGCCCATACCTCCACAAGAAAAGTCCAAAACCAAAATGGTATGGGTAGCTAAGGAACAAGAAATCAAGTTAAATGAGGCATCTACCTCTAAAAAATCCCAACCATCTACTCCCATCTCAAATTCCCATTCCGCTCAAAAGTGTCAAAACATTCCATCCCACAAGCAAAACAAAAGTAATAAAATGCCTAAGTCTATGTGGGTTCCTAAAGCCCTTCATCATTCATCTCCTAAGCAAACATCTCCATTGCACCCTACACCACCTCTACATCACAAGCTTCAACATTTATCGTGATGTGTGCAACCATTGGTCATGGTTCCCTTCCATTCCACAATAAATCTACCATCATTCATCCACTATCCTACATACCCTCCACATACCATCCCTATGGTCCATACTTTGGCATAAGTCTGACATAATCCACATCATAATCCACTATTTTCCCTACATAATCCACATCATAATCAACTTTTCTCCCCTCTAGAATCCACATCATAATCCATTATCTGCCTAATCCATTTGCCTTCCATGTATCCCTTACCAACATCGATGAGGGCACTCGACATGGTCCATGCGAGGACATCATTCTCTAATGGGACTACAACCTTTTAGTGTAGCGTAACGCATCCTTCAACCCTCAACCCTAAAAACTATACCTTAAACCCTAATCCCTCCACCCTAAACCCTAATCCCTCAACCAAACGCTATCCCTAAAGCCTAAAACCTCAACCCTTAAACCTTAAACCCTAAACCCTATCCCTAAACCCTCAACCCTAAACACTATACCTTAAACCCTAATCCCTCAATACTAAACCCTAATCCCTCAACCCTAAACCCTAATCCCTTATCACTAAATCTTAAACCCTATCCCTAAAGCCTCAACCCTCAACACTTGAACCTTAAATCCCAAACCCTATCCCTAAACCCTCAACCCTAAACACTATGCCTTAAACCCTAATCCCTCAACTCTAAACCCTAAACCCTAAACCCTAAACCCTCAACCCTCAAAACTATACCTTAAACCCTAATCCCTCAACCCTCAACCCTAATCTTAAAGCTAAACTTAAAGCTTCCACTCATTCCACCATCCCCAAGGGATCTAGAAATGCAAAATTAGATGCCTCTACTAATAAAGCCAAACATCCTAAGGGTCCTCATGCCTCAGGACATGAGAACAAAGAGTCAAAGAAAAATCAATCCAAAAAGTTATCTAAGCCCATACCTCCACAAGCAAAGTCCAAAACCAAAATGGTACGGGTACCTAAGAAATAAGAAATCAAGTAAATGAGGCATCTACCTCTAAAAAATCCCAACCATCTACTCCCATCTCAAATTCCCTTTTCGCTCAAAAGTGTCAAAACATTCCATCCCACAAGCAAAACAAAAGTAATAAAATGCCTAAGTCTATGTGGGTTCCTAAAGCCCTTCATCATCCATCTCCTAAGAAAACATCTCCATTGCACCCTACACCACCTCCGCATCACAAGCTTCAACATTTATCGCAATGTGTGCAGCCATCGGTCATGGTTCCCTTCCATTCTACAATAAATCTACCATCATTCATCCACTATCCTACATACCCTCCACATACCATCCCTATGGTCCATGCTTTGGCATAAGTCTGACATAATCCACATCATAATCCACTATTTTCCCTACATAATCCACATCATAATCCACTTTTCTCCCCTCTAGAATCCACGTCATAATCCACTATCTGCCTAATCCATTTGCCTTCCATGTATCCCTTACCAACATCAATGAGGGCACTCGACATGGTCCATGCGAGGACATCATTCTCTAATGGGACTATAACCTTTCAGTGTAGCATAACGTATCCTTCAACCCTCAACCCTAAACACTAAACCTTAAACCCTAATCCCTCCACCCTAAACCCTAATCCCTCAACCCTAAATGCTATCCCTAAATCCTAAAGCCTCAACCCTTAAACCTTAAACCCTAGACCCTATTCCTAAACCCTCAACCCTAAACACTATACCTTAAACCCTAACGCCTCAACACTAAACCCTAATCCCTCAACCCTAAACCCTAATCCCTTATCACTAAACTTTAAACCTTATCCCTAAAGCCTCAACCCTCAACACTTGAACCTTAAATCCTAAACCTTATCCCTAAACCCTCAACCCTAAATACTATGCCTTAAACCCTAATCCCTCAACTCTAAACCCTAATCCCTAAACCCTAAACCCTAAACCCTCAACCCTCAACACTATACCTTAAACCCTAATCCCTCAACCCTCAACCCTCAACCCTAATCTTAAAGATAACCTTAAAGCTTCCACTCATTCCACCATCCCCAAGGGATCCATAAATCCAACTTCCTAAGCATAATCCCTTGAAACAAATTTTTTTAAGAGCAACTGATCCTTATCAGAAAAATCATGTGCATGTCCTGTCGATCAACAAGTTATAGTTCTTTATTGAACATTTTATGCATATCGGGAAGAGATAAATAAAGTCATAGCGATCAAAGATCCCGAGATAACACTTTTTACATGATCAGGAAGACAGTGCATAGTGTTTCGTCGATTAAAAAGCTTATCGGCAAAAGCAAGCTAGTCAGACTGAAGTTTTCAAATTACACTGATCTCAAGCGTCACGCCGATGGACACTTTTTCAAGGAGAAACTTATATACTCTCATCAATAAAACAAAAGAACACATGTGTCAGGGAGACATGAATGATCAAAGTAAGTCCCTTAGATCTCTCCGACTGTATGGGTTACTCCGATAAGGAACACTAGAAGAGTTTTCGGTGAAAGTCCTACCGATTTGTCCCAATGAACAAAGCGATGGAAGAAATAGGTTGGGGAGATTAATTATATTGAAAAAACATCCCATTCTCTCACCGTTGACACATGTCATCCTGATAACAATAGGAATGACTATTATTCGTCGGAAGGACACTCAGTGATGACCAATAGGATTTCTAATAGTTTAGATTACCCTGATATTGGGTAAACTTCATATTGTTCTCCCCGAAACGTTAAGTAAGACAAAAGGCACCTATGCAATATTGATGAGATTACTAAATGTCTTCCCGACTGAATAAGAGAACTAAAGGGACAATGCGTATCAAAAAGACATTCAGTGAGTCTTGGCGATCAATTATGAATATATAAACAAAGATGACACCAAATGAAGCACACAGATCGGCCTGAAACTAGGAGAGTCCCACTGATGCAATCTAACATTTCAAAATTAAAAAAAATTGTTGCATTCATTTCCAGTGATGGACATTAATGACCGCGTAAACGAACATTATATGAACAATTTTTATTGAAAAGGGATTGAACTGAAAGTAATTTTCATAAATTGCAGTGGAGAAAAAATGGGAGATTGAAGTGGAGGTCAAGGAGTTCAGTGCGCCCACAGTATACAAGTAAGCATCTAAGATATCCCTGCAATTTCTAGATTATAATTCAATTCTGTAGAGAAATAAGATGGAAGGTCCTGCAAAAACAAAAAATAAGAAGCAACAGGGTGAAACTAGTCAGTCCAAAAATAAGAAACAAAAAACTGAAACAGGGCAAGAATTGAAAGAAAAGGAATGAAAATTAAACTAAGACCTAATTGATCAATTGCCTGGCTCAAGGCCAAAAACTAGGAGGTCTACACAATTGAGGGCTGATGTAGAAAGGTTAGAGGATAAAAGAAAAAAAAAGGAAATTTATATAATCTGTCAGGACACATTTGTTGTTCATGCGTGGTTATATTGATTGGTTTCTAGTTGGAGTGAATTAAACGTCTTTTCAAATAATTCATTTTGATTGGTTCCTGCCAAGGATTAAAATCCTTTTAAATGATTATTGTGATTAGTTTCCCTCAAAGCCTTATTTAAAGTTTATTTACTTTCTCAAAACTGCAAATATCAACATTAGGAACAACTCACAATCTTATAGCTACTTCACACCTCTTTGCCATTGTGAAGGTCAAATCAAGTCTGCACCAATCATTAAGGTATACCTACCTAGGTCTAGCAGAGCATAAAGTGAAGGGGGTTTAGCCATATCAGCCCCGTGTCATTAGCCAAAAACATTAAGAGAGCATGGCAACCTCTTGGTGCACAACTGTTATGTGACTATTGTCATTGTTGTGTATTACAAGATCTAGAGGAGGCCATGGAGAGAGGAAATGGATGGCGTAGAACTACTAAATCACAGAGGAAAGTGGGTGGAAATAGATATGACAACGGAATCTGTAGATACAATAGAGGTATGAAGAGAAAGCAACCTCAACCAAAGGAGGAAGGTGTTTATGAATTCACAAATGCTACAACATAGAGGAGATAAAGTCATTTTTTGTCCATGAGGCCTTTGAGGTCAAACTTATTGGTTGAAAATGCATAGGAATGGTGATTAAATGTGATTCTATGATCAAGGGAAAAGTTTGAAAATTAGGATAGCCAAAACATGATATGAATATGTCACATATATGACTAAAGTGAGGTTTTGTGTTGGATAGCATATTAGTTGAAATGATATAATTGGTGTACTAAACATTATTTAGTCTGTTGTGTATTATAGGGGCCAGACAAGGCCATGGCAACAGACTGTGTCATATCAAATGAGGACACAATGGATGAAGCAGGACATCAGGTACTCAAATTTTGACTTAACTTAGGAAAAAATGATCTAATGACATTTTGTGATACACCCATCTTTTTTCACAGTATTATTGAAATTTATAATGTATTATCCAATCTTGACATAAATTAATGCATGTTGTTGATTATTTTAGATGGAGATTGGAGCAAATGTAGAACTTGAGCATTCAACTAGCAAAAGAAAAAGATATGTACGTGGACGTAGACCTAAAACTATTAAATCACGTAGATGACAGTGGGTGGAAGAGGATATGACAATGGATCCTGCAGACACAACAAATGATTGTACTGAACAAGAGGTTGGTCAGGACTATAGTACATGGGATGAATACTTTGAGAAAATTGTTGTTTGTGGATGTTTCGTATGTCTTGGAAAGAAACAATTCAAACGAGCGATTGTACAAAGACATTACATATATGATGAGCTTCTAGTCAGTAGTATGCCTCCTACAATAAATTTAAATCCAATAGGAATTGTGGTAAGGAATTTTCCAATTTGATATAAATAACATGTATACTTCATTTAAACATTGTTTTATATTATTTAAATAACTAATTTTTTTCTTAATGGATACTTGCAGGATAAAGTTCTTGGTTTAAAGTTTCCTGGATCACCGACTTCCAGCCTAGAGGGCAATGATCATTCATCAGATGATACATCTAACAAAAATATGTGCCAATATACCAGCTCCGAAGACAAGGAATTGATGAAAACAAGTAAAAGAACAAGAACCGGTTTAAAGATGCATAATTTGCTTAAAGACAAGGGGAAGGTGGACTACATACCCTATGAGAATGAATGTGATGGAGATGATGACTTGCCCTTGAGTTTGAGATCAATTTACAAAGAGACATTTGATTGTCGACTATATTGCGCTTGGCCTAGTGATCAACAACTACCTAGAGTGTATGAGGTGTTTCAATTTTGGGGATACAACTACATGATACGACCCTCCAATATTCATGGAGCGAATCTAGGCCTCTTTATCGTCCAAATTGTACATGTGGGATCTAAACATAGAAACAATTCAGAACAAACCACTAGGAGATTAATGCCATAGTATGGTCCACCATATTACAATGGTGAATGGAGAAGGCTAGCAGAATATAAGCCTAACATGTCAGCATATGGTCTAAATTTGAATATGTATACACATTGTCTCCAATTGGAAAGTGGAAAAGAAATGAATAGAGGCCATCTTATGTATATAGATGGATGTGCATACACACACAAAAATATTGCAGGATTTATAAATAGTACTAAGGGAAGGGACCCTACTGTAAGACCGAATTGTCAATTTGTCGAGGTTATAAATGATAAAGATAGAGACATGGAAAGAGAGGTTGATAGATTGATAATGGTTGAGGCTATTATGGACCTTACCATTGGGGATGAGTTATTGATTGATTACCCCTTATTAAAATGCACTCCTGCATGAAAGAAAAGGGAAGAACAAGGTCTCCCTAAGGATGTTCTTAAGGGCAGAAAACCAAAGAATAATAAATGAGTGTGGATTGATGTTTTATAAACTATGTTGTCAAAATTGTGTTTTCTTTAAATTATTGTATAAAAAAGGTAGTCTATAAAATAATGTTCCATTATTCAATTGATGTATATATGTTCATACAATTTATATTTTTATTTTTTAAGCCATATTTGATTATATTTCTTTGAAATTGATACATTTTGAATTTAGTGCAATTGTTGCCAAACATTAAATAATACTTGCGTTTGTTGATAGGTAGAAGATGTTGATGAAACACATACTAATACCCAAGATCTAACTGGGTTATTAAGGTTTGGACGAGATGATCCAAACCATCCTTTAAACCATACCAGGCAGAAAAGAGCAACATTGAAGAGAATACTACCAGCTGAGAAATTTGAACTATTGATGAGATCTGCATACACTGATGACATGCCAGCTAGCCTTAATGATGGTGATCATGATAGTGAAAATGCAGTGCATGAAGAAGGATTGAATGAAATGCTTACAGGTTTATTTGGGGATGGAAACAATGATGACAATAATGATCATATGGTTGACAGTAATGATGATAGTGGGGGTAATTACCACCAACATAATGTTGATGATAACAACCTGAAAGACTCCATCAAGCAAGCAACGAAGACACCCGTGTTCAAATCAAGTACAAGTAGAACTTCAAAACTGGCATGCACAATATTATTAGAAATCAAGTCACTATTTGGTTGGTCAGACAAAGGATTCACTACCCTACTGAAGTGAGTTGAAATCTATTTCTTACTTTGCATTGTTAATTGGTGTACATAATTTGTAAACATTCATCAACTTTGTTTATATTTATTTAAGGGGAATTTAAAACCATATATTGTATATAAACAATCCTAGTATAGATTGACATATCAAACATATTCATCATAAGTCAAACATTCAATTGATTTAATCTCTGGCAATCTTACAGGGCACTAAAAACTAAAATATTCCCTGAAGAGAATGTGCTGCCATCAACTTGTAGAGAGGCGCGTCTATTGTTGGTTGAGTTGGGGATTGAATATAAGCAAATCCATTCATGTAAAAATGATTTCATTTTATACAGAGATGAATATGAAAACAAGGTAGAATGCCTTGTATGCAAAGAGAAGAGATATCGTACAAATGTACAAGGTCCTACAGTTCCAAAGAAGGTTTTACGTCACATGCCAATTATACCTAGACTTCAACGAATGTTTCGTTGCAAGTCACTTGCACAATTGATGGATTGGCATGCAAAGAACAGGAGTAAAGATGGATTCATGTGAATTTCGGGTGACTCCAAAGCAATGAAACACAGAGGAAAAATGACCAAGAAAATTCAAAGATGAACCCTGTAGTATCAGGTTTGGTCTTGCAATTGATGGAGTGTGCCCATTCTCTTTCCTAAGCTCAAATTATAGTGTTTGGCCAGTTGGATTGATAGTATACAATATTCCCCCATGGATGAGTGTTAGAAAGGAACACCTTATGCTGACTCTCATTGTTCCAGGAAAACATCAAGTTAAAAACATGGATGTTTATCTTGCGCCTTTTATTGATGAGATGCAACTGCTATGGAAAGGCATAAGAATGTATGACATATCACGTCCCCCATTAAATAGGTCCTTCATGTTGTATGGTGTGCTATGCTGGACTATTCATGATTTCCCAGGACTTGGTGTTTGTTCTGGTAAGATAAAATATTTACGTATTTACACTCATAATTTATTTCCCTCCCAACTTTCATACTTAGTTTTATACTATTTTTTTGATGTTATTAACATTACTTATTGAATTGCAGGGCTTCAAACAAAGGGGATATTTGCATGTCCAAGATGTGTAGAACAATTTCAAGGGCGATATTCTAAAGATCTACATAAATTTATTTACGCAAACAACAGGGTTTTTCTACCACTAGATCATAAGTTTAGAAATCACCTGAAGAATCAATTTGATGGAAAAGTTGAAAATAGAGGTCCTCCCATGATTATGGGTCTAGGTGATTGGCTTAAGAAGTATGAAGATACTGAATTGAAAGCTTGGGAGGAATTTTTTGATCGAGGTGATTCAATTGAAGAACCAAAACAAGTTATAGTTAATATGCCAGAAGGAATGAAAAGGAAATCCATATTTTATGAGCTAATATCTCACCTATTAGATCCTATGCACATCTTCAATAATGTCCCAGATTCTATATTTCAACATATATCAAGCAAAGAGGACACCTTGTCTTCAAGGAGAGATATTGCTCTTTCGCATACCAAAATTGATAGAAAACATTTGTGGCCAAACAGGGAAAATGAAACATATGCAGAAGCTCCATGGATTTTTTTAAAAAAAGAGCTAGACCAACTAAAAAATGTCATCCGTTCAATAAGGACACCTACTGGCTATGGGTCGTCATTGGCTAAAGCTTTTATAGTTGATGGACATATCACAGGATTTAAAACACATGATTTTCATAATTTTATGAAGGTATTATATATCATCATTTAACATTTACTGGTAACATTGATTAAGTACTAAATATATTTTGATATTTTGTTGTGTGAGAAAAAATTACTAATGACCTTTTCATAAATGTGTTTGATAGCATATCATGTCATTGGCAATTAGGGGGGGTTCTCATCTTACAATTGACTTAAGGAATGCCATAAGTCGATTGTCAGCATTTACAAGGTATGTGGTTATATGAAATGTTCATGTGTGAGAGACATAGAGATATTATATTGCATTTTAATTTTTAACTAAAGGTTCATACTAATTTACTATGCTTATATTAGGTGGGTGACCTCCAAGGAGATCCATGAATGTGAAGTGCCAAAATGGAAGAAAGAAATTGTAGAAATTGTATGTGTATTTGAGAAGGAGCTCCCTACAAGTTTCATGGACCTACAAGTCCATTTACTTATACACCTAGTCGATGACATTGAATTGGTGGGTGTCATATCAACGAGGTGGATGTTTTTCTTTGAGAGGTGTATGAAAACTCTAAAAAGATATGTTTGACAAAAGGCACATCTAGAGGGTTGCATGGCTGAAGGGTATGTATTGAATGAAGCATTTTTCTTCCTGTGTGAATTCCTTGGTAAGGATTTTGAAGATGGGCCACGCTTCTAGGATGAAGAACGGGCATCAAATATTATTGATGGAGAAAAACCACAATCTAATGGTGTTCAAGTAGAAATTAGTAAGTAAATTCATGATCAGTGTGGTTGTTTTTCTTGCAATCATTAATTTACTCTATAATTTATTTGTCAAATTAACATCACAACATTTGGAGTTTGAAATAAACATGTTGACATGTAATAGGTGTAGACGAAAGTGCTATACTCGACAAGCTCATTCTATACCACATGGACTTTATGAACAAATGGATCGATCTGTATGATAAAAAGAGAGAAGAAGTGTTAGAAACAAGGAGACAGATTAAGAGATCGAACCCAAGGAATACTCCTTCCCACTGATCTGCTTAGGGAATGGGGCAAATATTGCACACTAGAATGGGTTACTAAACAAATTCAAAATCAAATGGAAGATGCAAGTATAGATTCAAACATAATAGAAGATGAAATCAACATCTCTAGAGGATGTGAAAGAAAGGTACGGTTGGAATTTTACAAAATGTTGTTTCCTTACAGTTTTGACACTATTAACTATTTTAATATTCGTCATTATATTTGTTTTCACTGAAATAAATGGTCTTTCACAGGCGATGAAATATCCAGCAATGTGGTCATATGGTCGACATTATTGTGTAGAAAGTGTAGATGTAAAAAGACAATCCTTGATTGTGGCATCATGGTTGACTTCAAGCAATCCAGTCAATCAAGCTCAAAAGATAAGAATATAATTGAAGGGAATCTATAGTATGTCAAGGGAAAATACAAGAAATTATTGAGTTGGATTACCACTCTTTTAAATGTTGTGTTTTTAAGTGTAGATGGTATGAAGCATTTGAGAGGACATGAAGACATGATACCCATAGTGGATTGTTTTCTATAGATTCCTCATGTTTCCTACTGGAGGATAAGGAGCCTTATGTTCTACAATTCATTGTGAGCAGGTATTTCTTTAACTCAAACAAGAAGCGGTAGTGATCATTAATCTATTAATTCATAGTTTATTGCAAATATATACATGTGTTTATTAATCAATAAAATTGTTATACCATACGTCTAATATATGTATGTCATTCATGTGCAGGTATTTTTATATGAAGATATTTTGGACCCAAAATGGATATTTGTCATACATTATGACCCAAGATTAAGGCATGTATTTGATGATGCATTAGTGGATACTGAGAAAAATAATGATTACCAACAAAATGAGAGAGGGATTAGAGAACATCGAAGAAATTGACATCCATGATGATGTTGAAGATGGTTATGTTCAGGCACAAGAAGACAACAATCCCGAGTTAGATGATGTTATGGAAGACAACAATATGGATGGTATCGAAAATGATGATCCAAATACATCTGGTAACAATCTAGATGGTCTACAGTCAAATTTCAATGATGATGAAGATGATGTAGGTCAAGATGAGGATGATGATAATATTAAATACTTGAAAGAACATATGAACATTGACAATGATACACTTGATGACATTGTAGCAGACAATAATGTTAATGACCAAGAATTCTAAATTTTTAGAATTATTTGCAATCCATGTTTAAAAAAGGATGATTCTTATGGCCTAAAATTTGTAATGCTTCAGTAATATTATTTGTGTAGATACAAATTACCTGTTGCAATATCCTTAAATTGTTCAATCTTTGGTATGAATTGTTGGCAAAAAAAATTAGGATTACTTGGATGCAATTTCCTTTTCATTGCTTTATATTTTGTTTTAATGTCAAGGTCTCAACCTAATCCTTATTTTGCACTATGAAGAAACCTTAGGCTTAACTCTACAATGGCCTCGATTCATTGTGAGGAAGTTATGATTGAGGATTTGATGACTACAACATATTTTAATGGGGAAGACATTTTTCATCATGATGCACATGTTGCACATATGGATAGGCAAGACATGAATCTTACTACACAAATACTTATATCAGACCTTTACGAATTTGAGCAATAATGTTAGTTATTCAAATTTGATTGATGTATATATGTGAATGATTTGCATAAGCTTAGCTGACATTCAAGTTTCATGGGGATAAATTGGTATTTGCCTTACAAACACCACCCAAGATTTAGTACTCAGTTATCTCTGCTTATGAATATCCTTATTGCAATATGTTCTTCCCAATATTTAAGCTAAAACATTTAATCTTCTCCTTGAGCAGAAGTAAAAGATTAAACATTTAATACAGAAAAATCCATAGCCCAGAACCTCAAATAACCCTTAGCTATTCAGATTCAAAAGAAAAATACACACAACATGGAGACAGATAGATGAATACATGCAATGAAGCATTACTCATATAACATCAACATGAAACTGAAAACATATATGCAAACATACATTCGACGTATAACTCATAAACTTACACATAAGAGATAGAACAACCCAAAAAGCTCTGTATTTTCATTACTTCTCCAAAATTTCCAAGTCCTCAACAACCATATTAAAATGAGTAATATAGTTTCATTATATAATAGGAACGTGTACCCTCAACATTTAATACATTGTCTTTCAAATACAATGGGTACAAATAGGTGCCAAATGGCATTGAAGAAATATTAATCGCACTGAAGGAAAAGAGAAGAAGATGTGGCTGGCCTTGAGAAGCACGCGAAGCTGCCTGGGGATCTGCATTGTTGTGGTTGGGAGATAGTGGTTGAGTTGTCATCCAGGAGATCCATACTTGTCCTGCCACTCACCGAATGTACTTTCAGTTGGCCAAGGGAATGAAATGATTTATGCTATCTTACCATTGTGGCTAACATATTTTGCATCTAGGATACTTTTGACATTTTTATTAAATAATTTGAATGTAATGTCCACAACATGCAACCTATCAAGCGTCCAACTTAACACATGCAAAGCTGGGTCTCCCTTATCACAACAAGCTTGAATTAACTGATTTCCATTATTAATGATTTCCTACTTCCACTTGTTCATATCTTTTATTGTACCATCAACTTCTAGAATGTGGGGTAACCACTTTGTGTCCTGCTTCTCAATTGCTTGCATTTTATCCTTCAATATTGTATCCAATTTCAATTGATGAGTAGCCACATCCTCAAATTTCCCTAGCATACCTACCACTAACTCCATCTCAGGAGGGACATTTAGATCATATTTAGAGCACCTGAGAAAATATCTAATTTTTCTAGTTCTTGGTAGCCATATGGTCTTCCTAGTTGATAGCCTCTGTTTATCTGATTCACGTTTCTCAAGTGCTATCCTTAATTGGGTGTAGGACCTATGGGTCTCCTCCAACCTGGCCAATATCCTATTCATCCTATACTTGATCAAATTTGTGGCTACATCCTCCACTTTACTTTCTATTTCTTCCTTCAACTCCTTATTTTCCTCTTTTAGTTCCTTTATTTCTTGAAGCAGAGGTTGTGTGTCCACTGGTAATGACTCTGCAGTCTATATAATTGGAAGGGTTTGAGATGGGCCAACTTCCAACTGAGGTTGACTCTCATAAGTATTAAGCCTGGCCATTGCTTCTTTGTATTTCTCCAATAATTCATTGTACTCTTTCTATAGTTTGAGTGTTGCTGCTTCTGCAAAATATGTTGTTTGTACATTCAAGCTGGCTACCTGAGAAGTAGGGGTGTCTGACATTACTGTGATTTCATGAAAGGATTTTTAATTCTATTTTGAAGGAAACCAACCAAATGATCTAATTTAAAGGATTTTAACTCAGGGCAGAGACCAATAGATATAAATCATTCAGATGGACTTAAATCAACTTCAACTAGAAACCAATCAGATAACCACACATGAAAAACAAATGTGTCTTGACAAATTATATGAATTTGAATAATTTAAAAGAACCACTATGGAGACAGCACAACAACATGTAAGCATGAAAATTAACACAACAATTGAACACTGAAATAGATCACCATCTGAGAATATTCTACTCCATTATATTTTCTTCAAAGTATTTATATATCAATTTGTATAAGTCTTTTGAAAGTATGAGAGATGATGGATGAAAAGTAATTTACTAAATATGCTTCTACTTCCTACTATTACCTCCTTTCTCTATCATAAAATGACTGACTTATATAACAATATTTTGAAGAGGATGTGCCTCTTCATAAGTGTCTTTTGGAACTTAATAACAACTTAACAATAATAAACAACACTTTAAGCTCTAGTTAGCCACAAATGGATCTGGGACATATGATCTAAGTACTTTTGGCTCGGGTGTGTATCGGCATACTCCACAACATTTCTTGCTGCTATCTCCATTGATATCATCTTCTCCAGATGTCGACAGGCTTCTCCTAATGCTGGATCCTTGTCTTTGGCTACCTCCAAAGCTCCCTGTAATATCAATTGGTAATCCTTTGTCCACTCTTCCTGATTTTTCAAATCTTTCTTGTCACTAAACAATGTAGGAATGCCTTCTTTTGAAGCCTCTATGAATTCTTCACCCTCTACTTGAAGTTTTTCATGATGCCTTTTATTTTTCTTAATTAAGTCTTCAACAGTGGTGATTGCTTCAATATCAGGAGCTTCTCTGTTCTGTATTTCATGAAGTTTCTCATGGATCATGTCATTTACCTTGTTATGCTCTTGAATGATATTGTGATTTTTGGCATGTGTATCCCAAAACCTTTTCATCCAAACCATCATGTTTGTATACCTCTTTTGAAGTACCACAAAAAGTGTGTCAATCCTGACTTGAGATACCTAATCATCTAACTATAATTCTTTGCCTTTGTTTTTTGCTTGTGAACCCTCTCCCTGAGTCAATCTTCTGGTAGATCCTCCAAATGCATCCTTTAGAAAATCATTTTCCTTAGTCATTTTCTCACAGATCAGCTTGTACATATCTCTAAGTTCCTTGATCAACATTTGAATTTGAGATTTGTTTAATTTGGCACCATTTATGCCAATATCAGCCATGACTATAGGATCAGTCTCACCTGCTCTCAATGTCATGACATGTCCAAATGCCTTTTCTGTATCGATGACTGTAAGATTCTTGTGTGGAGGGTACAAAGCCCAAACCATAAGAGAATTTTCATTAGCATTGTATTTTGTCCTAGTATAAACTTCTGTCACTCCTTTTGGACTGAGTCTATATTTGTCATTATCACTATGTAAAAAATTGTCAAAGATTAAAGCAAAATTCATGTCTAAACCTGGAAAGATCATCACACCAGACTCCACTAATAATTGTCTTCCCTTACTAGGAGTCATCTCTCTCATCTCATTTTCCACCTCTATTTTCAATGCATCCAACAATTGTTTTTCACTATTTGGTGTGATGTATTCAATAGATTCTCTTATTTCTTTTCCCTTGTGCTTGTACAAAAAAGACTTGAACTTAGGAGAATGAATAAATTGATCATCAGAAATAAAAGATGTATAGGCTAATTGCCTGGTATCTGTATTAGATGGTTCCCTGACCTCTTGCTCTCTAAGTTGAGGCTGATATTCTTCAACTCTCAATTTGGAAATTTTATCTAGTGGGCTTTGAGGTCTACTTTCTTCAGAAGACCCTTCACTATTAGAGGATATCACCTCTATTTCTTGTGTCTTCAACATTTTTTGTTCAATTTTTTTATTATATTCATCAATTGCCAAACCGGCCTCTATTTCCTCCCTATTCCTGATGATATTATCATGGGAAATGGTACATGAACATATCCACTTAAATTTTGTGTCTTTCTTACAAAATCAATGAAACCTTTAGGATCAAATCCTTTCCTCTGTGTTGCTCTCCTCAGTGTGTAGTGTGACAATTTGTCCAAAATAAAATCGTATCCATCTCTAGAGACTACTGTAAAATCTCCAAAACATAGTGTGTTAGGCATGAATGATTGTTTATCATATGCACTCAAGTTCATAACATTAGAATAGTCTAATTGCCTCACAATTTCTAGATATGCAATTCTATCTGGCACAGTCTTGGGTAGCAGGAAAGGTGTATCCTAAAAGCCATAAACTTTTGTCATGGTGGAGTCGAGGTAGCAGTACCAATCACCCCAGTTATGGTTTACAATTGGTGGCCCATTGAAGTCTTAAGGCCTTAAAAATCTCTTAATTTCATCTGAGAATGAATAGTCACAGGGGTGACCAAAACATCTGTATAGTGTTTTGACAAAATGTTCTTCGAAATAAACATAATTTGATTTAGCAAATCTTCTATTGAGGTCCACAACTGTATTAGTAGTGGTTGACCCTCCTTGTCTGATTCTGTGATTCTCAATTCTTCTAGCGACATCCCCAACTCTTGTCCATAGTATAATACCATATGCATGAGAGAAGAATAATGTTTGAAGTGCAGTGAAGGAGAATTATTTTTAATAGCCATCAATCTTGAATCAATTCCCCTGAAAATGTGGGAGGCATAATCAAATGGCCTTGCATTGTGACATTGTACATCTGCAACGATTACCATTGGTCCTACAGCCATGAATTCTGGGACCTCTGTTCTGAATACTTGTCCCACTGAATAGTATGTATACTTTAAATAAGATTCAAATAAATTAGTATGAAATGGACGCCCATCACTATCCTCCAGTGGCACCAAGTTTCCTTCCTCTCTGGGCCTGTACAATGGCAATCTCCAACCCTTGTATGTTGTATCCATTCTCCAATACTCCTTTTCCAACTCCTCATGCACTATAGGCATAAGACACATATCATCCAGGCTAAATACTTCACATAGTGTATTCTTAGATATGTGAATGAAAGGCTCTCCTTGTGAATTGCAAATGGCCTTCAGGTTTGGGTTGTAGTGTTTGGCCCGCAGTTTTACCAAGTCTATGTTTACAAAGACATCAGGAATGACCAACTTTCCCAAATTGAGACTCCAGGGGTTACTGATTGGTACAAATCTATCTCTCCTGTGATAATGAAACATGAATAGTTCATATCCCCTGATGGGGGTCCACACATTCCCAATAGTTTTGCATTTGTCCTCTAATTTTTCTACATCTGCCCTTAATTATGCAGACCTTCTTGCTTTTGGCCCCAAACCAGGGAATTGATTGATGAGATCCTGATTCAATTTTCTTTCTTGTGTTTTAGTTTGTCTCACTATGTCAGTTTTCTATTTTTTGCCTTTGGAGTGACTGGTTTCACTCTAAGTTCTTTTACTTTTTATTTTCGTAGGACCCTCCATTCTATTTTTCTACTAGGCAAAAGAATTGGACAACAATTTATAAGTTGCAGGAGATTTTGTGCACTTACTTGTATGTCTTTGTGTTTATTCCTGGTGCATCACCCTGATCTTGGGCTACATTTTGTTCTGCCCCTGATATATTAACTTTTGGTGTCTCAAGGTCCTCATGACCTGATCTATCCTTATCACCTGAGGTTTCTTGAGTCTGGGGGGCATCATCACTTGATGTGTCTTTATCATTTCCACCCCTTTGTTGGACTTCTACTATTTTGGTTCCAGCTGGTATTTCTTGTTGTTGCTGGCCCATATCTAGAGCATGGCTCTCTACTTCTATCTGCTTGACTTCTTTAATGTTTTCTGTGCTATCTGGTGCTCCTGCCTGATCTTTAGGACTCATATCTTCCCTATATGTAAAGTCTATCACTGCAGGGTTAGTTACTTGATCCACTAATTTGTCAAGCCCTATTTGTTGGGCTGCCCTCTCTGGGCTATTTTCTTTCTCTTCTTGCTCTATTTGCTTCAACCCTTCTAATACCACCGTCTGTGTTGCTGGGGTCCCATGTGGTGTCATGCGAGTATTAGAAGCAAGTGTTTCCATATGCTGAGAAGTGACATTTTACACTACCTCATCATCTGAGAAGTCCACGGTGTCTTCCAATGAGAAAGCACCACCACGACCTGCCCTGGAGGCTTCTTTTGCTTGCTCCTCAGCCTTCTCAGTCTTGAATTGGATGATAGTTGGAAGAGGCACCTCATGTTGCATTTGTTTTCTGAACACTTCACTGCCAGCTCCCCTCAATACTATAGGATCAGTTCTGATCTCACCCCTCATAGATGTTCTCTGTTTTTTGGGTGGTGACATTAGGGATACTACCATCCTTTTCCTGGTGACCATCATTGGGTCATCACCCTCAGGCTCTTTACTTACCAGCTCCTCTTCAATAAGGATATCCTCCTCCACATTCTGCTGTGAGGTTTGGCCTTCATGCTGTATTTCTGTGGTTTCTTCAACGTGCCTCAGGATCCTTTTAGCCTTTGGCTTATCCAGTAGAGGTGGTGCTGATGAGGCTGATGCCTATCCTTCTGTGGATGCACCTACAGTTGATATAGTGATTCTCTCAATTATCACCCCCTTAGGTTCATCATCAATTTTCTTTCCTCTAGGGGGTCCTTTTCCTTGTTTTTGGGCAGGCAACCTTTCTCCATTAGATTTTCTTTTCTCTCCAATAAAGTCATCATATTCTTCATTAGGGATCTCCTGCCTCTTTCTCTTGTTATCTACTGTGATGGCTACGCCTCTCTTCTTCAATCTACTTATTTGTTCATCCACCCATGATTGGGTTAACTGCATCACCCCACCTGTAAACTAATCTAGGGAGATATCCTCCTGCTATGTTAGATCAGGGGCTGAGATGGTGTCATTATACACCTTCTTATCTTCATATTCATTTGACATTGTCTTGCCATCATCTTTCTTGAACTATTCAGGCACTGAGATGCAGTCAAATGTCTTTATCTGATTCAGGGTGAGCCTATGATATTTTCTTCTTCTTACTTCTGCCTCATCCTCACAATCAGTCCAGAAATCTTCCAAGTGCTTCTGATGTATGGGCTTCCCCATTATCTTCTGCATCCTACCATAGGGGTCATATGATCTGGCCAATGGAAATGGCTATAGGTACATCATGTTCAGACCCTCTATGGCCTTCTTTATGCTTTCTGAATCAGGGCACATGTACCAACCCATAGTTACTAGAAATAATACTGGAGGTATTTTCTTCTGTGCTTTATATGCATCCAGTATGGTGGATATCTGTCTCAAAAACTCCATCAGGACTACCCCGTCAGTAGGGTACCTAGGTAACATGAATGACTTCCCTTCAAAACCTTCTATTCTGATGTAGGAAAATGTGGCAAACTGGATGAACCAGGCACCATGCTTGTATATAACTTCTTGAGCTTCCATGTTCAATCTCTTGGTTCTATCCTCTTCCATAGTTCTAACTAGATGCATAGAAAATGCATCATTCACCAATTTGTAATCAAGGAGATAGTTCTTTCTCTGTAACTGAGGATAATGATCCCATATATGGGCATCATTAATACTGCCTCCAATCTTTCCAACTGTGGTCAGTGCATCAAATGTTCCTTTGTAAGCACATGAATAAACAACATATGAAGTCATGTGGAATGAGCATTCCAGACCTCCTAGGCTCATCATCTATTCATCTAGAGCATCATTGATGATCTTGGCCCATAATGGCTTATTTTTTATATAGAGACACATCTAGATGATTCCAAACATCCAATTCTTTAAACTCCCAGCATTAGGCTGGCCTGTCGTCCTGCTGAGCAGGGTAATCATATATTGATATTCATCATCAAAGTCAAATTTGTACAGATACACTGGTAGCTTGGCAGAGGCAGTGTAGGAGCTATTTTTAGACCTCCACTGGTATATCCTCTTCCTAGCACTCTTCTTATTGTTTTCATATTCCATCTCCAGTTTGTGCAGATCCATACTGACTACCTTCTTTCCAACTGCGAGATTGAAAGTAGATGTAATCCCTTTGATTGAAAAGTCTGCATAAACTCTTCCATGTTTCTCTACCCACCTTGTTTGAGGGTTATAATTTCTAGCACATTCTACGACCAGCTCCAGGGTCTCCATGGTATAGGGAAATGCAGCCACATGCCACATTCCTGATATAAATATGGCATCCAGCAGGGTATTATCTTTATCATCATGCATCCTGGACGACCATGCTACTAAATTTGTGTCTCCTTGGTGTGTATCTCTGATGGTGCCATACTTGAATTGAATCCCCTCGGGTCGAACGTACATGGGATTAAGAAATTCGGCCCTAGATTTGTTTCTCCTAATGTCCGCCATGGATTCCTGCAAGCAACATGACTGGTCTTACCATACAATATTCATATGCATTCATACTACATTATACATCTACGACATTATGCATATTTATATTCCTTATTTCATCATGATAAGCATACTTATATATTCAAACCTCTGGAAAAGTCATACTATCCGGACACGCAGAAAATGACAAGAGGAGGGTTTTAATTACTTACCTGACAATGCTTATCTTTTGGATTAGGCTGATGATTACGGAAAAGGGTAGCAAATAATGGCGATCACGTATTCTGTTAGGCTGTAAGCTGTCGTCTATCCACGGGTAGCTCATATGAGGGTTTGAGTGTTCTACTCTGTAAATTCTTATTTTTTCGCAAGGTAAATAAGAATAACCTTGGAAATTTACCTTTAAATGTATCCGTAGGGCAGGATTAGGGCAAAACCGGGTTAAATCAATTAAAACCATTGATCTTCTGCACAAAATCCATGGATGTTGCTAGGTGTTCGGATCATATTCACAGTCGGTGGGAATCCACCTACTGCATTTATGTGCATTTAATGTTACGAAGCAAGAGGAGGGGGGTGATCTTCAGAAGATCAGGTGATATTGAAACTATGACCCCCTCTGTGTAACACGACCCTCCACCTATGAGCGGCAAAACTGATGTCAAGGAATCGAGTGATGTTGAAAATATCAGGTCATGTTTTTATGGTCAGGTGATATTTAAAATGTGACCTCTACGAATAAAATGACCCCCTCTTTCGATAGATTGGGATGATGTCATCAGGTCGATGACTTGGTTTTTATCATTGTATTATCATGATGTCATTATCATATTATTGGATGGGGTGATCGCTGGCTACATACCTCCGTGAGGTAAAGAATGATGACGTCACCATCAAGGTGACCTTCTTTGTTCATAGGGGTTAGATGATGTCAACGTCATATTCGCATTGGGGTGATATTTTTGCGACAGGGTGATATTCGTAAGATCGGGTGATATTGAAAATATGACCCCCATAAAATATATGAAGATGCTTGACGGACAGATATAGTTATCACCTAAAATTGAAGTTTGGAATTTGCGAACAAAGTGATTATCGGGTGATAAACTGACATCGGGGTGATCTTAAGTAAGGTAACTGATGTTTGAAAATATGACCCCCCCAGAATGTCAGGTTTGACTTGGAACTTTGACTTGACATAACTTTCATCCCCCAAGGAATATCAGAGTGATCTAAAAGGCAAACCTGCATGGAATTTTATCTACTTTCCAACTATGAGGTTAATGATATGAAATACTGACTTTGACAAACTGATCTCATCATGGTGATCTATATCTACCCCCTGCAGGGCTATATGCATGACTTACTTTTACCAGATTGCCAAAAAGTAGAAAAACAACACAAGCCAAAGCAGCAAAAAGTTGGGTCCCTATTTTGTCAAGTCAAAATGGGGTGTGTTGTGTAACCACACAACAACTTGCCACCAAAGAAAACAACTAAATTCCAATGATTCAAGTGATGTGATCACATTCTAATATACTATTCTAACTCTTTCTAAGTATAAGCATCATAATCTTTCTGAATGACAAGGTTTTCATCATGGCAATAATGCTAACAAAGGATCAGGTGTGTGTAACTGATTAATTATCCTCATCTTGAAAGCAAGTTGAAAACATGAGTAACTGATGTTAAGCTGCATAGTTTGGGAGCATCCCTCATAGACAACCTGGATAGAGCCTTTCTACTAGTAGGCATCCATAGCCCTGGCAAGGTTATCTATACAATCCCCCTAAGTAGAGCCCTACTACCAGTACGCGTCTCTAGCCCCGGTAGAGTTACTTAGATGGCCTAGTTTTTTATTTATTTTTATTTCAATACTTCTATATATATATATTCATAGGGTGTCATCATGTAAGCTTATTTGTGCAAGGTATGGTCACTTGCTGATTTAGGTTGGGGTTTGCATTGGTAGCAAGGGAGTCCCTTTAGATTTTTCACTTAACACCTATACTTGTGTGTTCAACAAACCCAAGGCTGTTAGGTGAGTCATTGTGGAAGAATCACTTTGGTCAAGAAAAGGCACCCTGATGAAAAGATATCTTAGACTTGATCAATAGTACTTCTTAAAATGAATCATAACCTATATATGAATTGTTCCCATCACTTGAATCTCAACAATTTAGTTATTTTCTTAAGGTGATAAGCTGCATCATCTTGACTAACCAAAACAGAACTCAACAAGCAAACAAACAAAAACAACCAAAAAAAAAATGTACAAACAACTATACAAGTATACACTATGATACACATGACTTACATGAAGTTGACTTAGGCTTGGAAATAATGTCTAAGGAACTGTCCATTAACTGGTAATGGAACATCCTCACCTGTCAATATTTTAAGCTTGTAGGTGTTGTCTCCTAGAATTTCTAAAATTTGGAAGGGACCAATCCAGAGTTTATCAAACTTACCATGATCTCCCTTCCTTTCATGAGCTTTGTCCCACATCAGGACTAGATCTGAAATTCTAAAGGCCTTGACTCTGGCTCTTTTGTCAAACCAGTGCTTGACAACAACCTGATGTTTGGCAAATTGATCAATTGCCTGACTTCTTTTCTCTTCCAGGTGCATCAATTGAAGCAACCTGACTTCTTGGTTATTATCTATGCCCAGGTATTCCTGTGCAAACTGTAGTGTAGGAATCTTTAAGTTAACAGGGAGGATGGGATCCACCCCATATACTAAGTGAAAAGGTGAATTTCCTAATGCAGCCTTATTCCTAGTTCTATCTACCCACAAGGCATATTTCAACAGGGTGTTCCATTCCCTAGGTTCTTTTCTATCAACATTTTTATGATGTTCAATAAATTTTTATTTGTGGATTCTGCTAATCCATTCGCTTGGGGATAATAGTTTGAGGAGAACTTCAATATGATCCCATAATCAAAAGCCCAACTTGATAATCTTGTAGAAGCAAAAGTAGACCCATTATCACATACCAAAGCATAGGGAACTCCATATCTGGTTATTATATTACTTTTCAAAAACCTGATGACATTCTCAGCGTTACATGTCTTGCTACTGACAGCTTTAGTCCACCTGGTACAGTAATCAGTAATAGTTAAAACATACCTGTGGCCTGAAGATGATGGAGGATTAATTGGTCCTATGAAGTCCATTCCCCATTAAGCAAATGGGTGCATCTCCATCACTGGCTGCAAAGGTTAAGTAGCATATCTTTCTCTATTTGTAGCAACCTGACATATGTGACAACATTTGATATGCTTAGCAGTATCCTTAAAAATTGTGGGCCAATAATATCCTGCCCTGAGGATACCATGAGTGGTGGCCAAGGATGATCCATGGGTAGTCCCAAACTTATCATGTAGCTTTGAAAGTAACTTGTTTGCTTCTTTCCTTTCTAGGCATCTTAGGTATATCCCCTCATAATTCTTCTTAAAAAGGACTCTCCCTTTCATCATGTATTTTTGTGATCTTATCTTTAGGGCTCTCCTTTGTGAGGCCTACAGTCTTGAAGGACATCTTCCAGTAATTAGGATGTGCCTGATGTCTGAGTACCATTCTCCATCATCCTTTGCATTTATAACATATTGCTGGCTCATGATATTAGGATCTCTCTAATATCATCTAGCTCAGTGCCTATCCCCTCACCAACTTCATGGGAGTAATGTCCATATCATATTCCTGGAGGACAGTGATCCATTTAGCCCTTTTCTCACCTGGTTCACTTTGCATTAATAACATTTTTATTGCTGCATTAGGTACTACAACAATCACTTTACTCCTTAGGATGTAATGCCTAAACTTCTTAACTGCTCGAACCAGAGCGAGTGCCTGCCTTTCAACGTCCATGTATCTAAGTTCAGTATCTTTGAAAGGGCAGCTCATGAAGGCTATGGGCTTCTCTTCTTTTTCTTCATTCCTCTGTGTCAACACTGCTGCAGAGGTATGCTCTAAAGCAAATGAATAAATGTAGAAGTCCTTGGTGTAATATGGACTGATCAGAACTAGAGCATCAGATATGGCTTTTTTAATATCTTCAAAAGCTACTCTAGCTTCTGGTGTCCACTCAATTTTAGCATCCTTCTTGAGCATGGTATTTCAGGGTCTGACTATCTCTGCAAAGCCAGTGATGAATTTTCTAACAAAATTAATCTTACCAAAGTAAGATTTGAGCTCCTTTTTGCTTCTAGGAAGCTATATCTTCATGATGGATTCCACCCTGTCAGGGTCAATGATGATCCCATTTTCAGTTATCAGGTGACCTAGCAATTTCCCTATGGTGACCCCGAATATGCACTTCTTAGGGTTTAGGGACCATATTCTTCACATTTTTCGGCACCTTTCTCAGGTCTTCTACATGGTTTCCTCTTTCTTTAGAAAAAATTGTTAAGTCATCCATGTATATGACTATACATTTCCCAATCAAGCCTCTGAAGGCTATGTCCATTTCTCGCTGGAACATAGCTCTAGCATTTATTAACCCAAACGACATGTGTCTGTAAGTGAATATCCCCAACTTTGTGGTGAATACAGTTTTTAATCTATCAATTTTGTCCACCATCACCTAGTTATAGCCTGAGAAACCGTCTAGGAATGACATCATCTTGGCACCGTTCACAATTTGCAAGACATCCAGAGAAGGCAAATGATAATGATCCTTTTCAGAAGCTCTGTTTAAGTTCCCGAAGTTGACACATAATCTGATGTCACCATTTTTCTTCCTTACTGGCACCAAGTTCACCACCCATGTGGAGTGTCTGACAAGAAATATGATCCTGACATTGAGCAGTTTCTTAACCTCTTCAAAAATGATAGGCTCCAGTAAAGCATTAACAGGCCTTTGCTTCTGTCTGAAAGGCTTAGCCTCTGGCTTCAAAGGTATTGTATGAGTGATGACTGATGTGTCATAAGTTTTCAGCTCATCGTACGTCCAGGCAATGATGTGGATATAATCTTTGAGAGCTTGGGTTATTCTTTCCAACTCCTCTTCTGTACAGACCTTCCCAATCAGGACATTTTTCTTTTCATCATTTGATCCAAGGTTAACTTGTGAATATTGTCCTCCATCAGCTTTTGGAAGATCCTTCTATTTTAACATGTTGTCTAGATCAAATGCCCTTTCAAGTTCTATCATTCCCTTAGGAATCTTATTACTGGGCAATTCCAGGATCTCCTCGTCTTCCTAGAGATGGTCCTCCACATCTTCTCATCTATGATCTGTGCATCAAAGACATCCCTGTTGGAAATGAAATCTAGAATATGTTGATCATCATCAAATACTTGGAGGTTAGTTACATTATCTAACATAGAAGACACTGATACTAATTCTACTGAAAATCTTTTCAGGCCAGATATGGATAGTGGTTCCAATGTACTGGCAGCTTGAGCTAAGGCATCTTCCCTATGGTTTTGCTCTCTGGGCAGGTGGGTGATGTTGAATGCATCAAAATCTTCAATCAGGTCCCACACTCTATGTCTATAATTGGACATTTTTTTGTAATTGCAAGAGTATATGCCTCTTACCTATCTTACAACTAATTCTGAGTCTCCATAGACATGTAGAATTTTTACTTTCTTTTTTAATGCAAACAGTATCCCATGGATTAGAGCTTCATACTCTGTCGCATTGTTGGTGAATGGGAATTACAGTTTGTATGCTGCTAAGTAGGATTTTCCAGATGAATCAATAAGATCTATCCCTACTCCAGCTCCTTATTTTGACTTGGATCCATCAAATCTAAGGATCCATGGCTTATCTTCAGCCAAAGGCTTGTCTGAGCGTTCCTTTTTCTTTGCAGCTCTGGAAGCTACACCACTTGATATCCATTTTAACATTGGTGGCTCAATTTCTTTAGACTTCCCTTTATCTGCTTCAGGTGAAGCTGATATTCCTTCTTTCTTTTTATCCTTAGAAGAAGAATCTTCTGAATTAGGCAAAATCTACCTTTTCAAAATATGTAGACACAATGAACAAGCAATTTCTGAATGAGGTGCTTCATATAACCTACACCAGCCATCAATCAAGACATCCTGTGGAGATCTCTGTTGCTGTACCATCTTTTGAATCTCTTTTGATAGAAACTCCTCAAATTTGGACAAATTGCTGCCTCTGTCTTCATCAGATAACTCGTAATCTAATTCCACTAAACAATCACTCCCCGGGGTGATTTTCTTGTTTCTTTTAACATTACTTTTGTTACATACCAGAATCTCTTCTGTTGGACTATGACCTTCATCGTGATATGTACCCTCCTCTATTCCTGCAGTCGACAAACAAACATCAGTGTCACTATCACTATCACTGTCTGCAGAATGTACTGTGGATGATGAAATGATGCCATTGCATCACTGCATGCTTGTCCTAGCTCTATCATATCTATGCAAGCATCGCAAGTTTTTTTAGAATGTGATTCATTATGCAACCTACACCATCCATCAATTAGAATGTCATGAACATGCACTTTTAACAATTTACATTGTTCCACTTCTCTGGACAAGTGCATCTCAAAATTCTTGAAATGATCCACCTCATTTTCATTCTCAGGGTTACATTCAGGTTGTATAATTCTTTTGTCCTCCTGAGGGTCATCATCATGATGATGAACATCATACATCAAGATTTCTTCTATCCTGACAGTCCGAGGTCTGATGGTGTAAACTCTAGGTTCTACATCCACATACATGATCTCATTGGTTTTGTTATATTCAGTGATCATGTGCTTCATGCGGGGCTCAGCATCTATTCTTATTTGATTTGGTATCCCCTTCCAGGGTAACCACATATGACTGAAATCGGTGGCCATGTATCCATTAAGGGTTTTAGACCAATCCTTGCTGAGTAGCATCCCATATGTATTAGGTATATCAACTACCTGAATATCTATGTAATACTGGATTCTGGGATCAGATGCTAGCTGCATGTGAATGTGAATTAGTTCTCCTACCATACTTACCTCTGTTTTGTCTAATTGTGTTACTTTCTTTAATGACTTCGCAAGATGCAACCTTAAAGCATTGCATATGGACAGGGGCATTACATTGGTAGATGCTCCTAAATCTACTAAGCAGTTGTGAAATTTTTTAATGAACATCCTTATAGTAAGGAGGAAAGGAGATGACTCACTCTTGTCTTTGTACAAGGTCATGTGGGAGGTCTCTACAACTTGAACACTAGCTGGCACTTTGTGTTTGACATTAACATCTCTAGCAGCACGATCTTTACTACCAGACTGACCTGAGGGGTGACTATCCTCTTTCAGAGCAGGATCTTCTAGTGATTTCATGAATGCTTTCTTGATAGCAGGAGTTTTAAGCAACTCTGACAATTTGACAGGCTGATTTTAATCTTTTTCATTTCATCTGCCAGATAAGTGACTAACTTATTAGATTCATGAGGCAGATTACCAGCTTTTGGTGCTGTATTTGGTGATGCTAAGTATTGAGCATTAACCTTGGGAAATCCAGGGTTGTTACTTGCCTTGAGATTAGGAGGTGTGTTGAAATTGTTCGGAGGTAGGGATGAGGTCAAAGGTTGACTAGCAGGCCTGTTTGAGTTATTCCTCAGATTGTAGTTATGTTTACCTTGATATTGCTGTTGGTAGGCATGTATCTCCTCATGTTCATTTGAGGGCTCATTTTCATCCTCAAAGGGAAAAACAAAGTTAGACTCAAAAGCCAAGGTTGACTCCTCACATGCCAGGGTGTAATCTTGGTGAGATGGCATTGTTTGCTGATGAGGATAATGCATGTAACTCTCTAGCACTAAGGCAGAGTCATATCCACAAGGGACAATTTCATTTCCTTCTACATGAGGTGGATTTCCTGAAGTATTGGACACTTCAGTTTGGAATATACTTGCAGCAATCCTGAATTGAGGACAATCTAGCTCTGCATGAGCATTGGTGTTGTGTATCCTACACCAATTGGTAAGGGCTGCCTCTGCAAGGTTCACTCTAGTGGTTTGTTTGGGTTCACTAGGAGGCTGATTGTCTAGGGGTGATGGCAAAGAACCATTGTTTGGCCTAGAGTTCCACACTGTAGGCTGTCTAGGAGGATTATTATTGCCATTGTTATTGTAGTTATTGTTGTATCCTCTATCAGGATAATTAGGTCTGTCATTAGCATAACCTCTGTTTTGATTAGGCTAAGAATAGAAGTTCTAGCTCCTCAAGTGAGTGATCTCAGTTGTAAGTTTCCTTAACTGAGCTCATATTTCTTTAATTTCTTCTTTCTCTTCCTGAACCTTGGCCACTACATTCTCATCCCGAGGCTTGAAAAAGGAAGATCCATTGTTCTGATTGGACTGATCTACACCCTGAGGTACCTAAGTTTGTCCTGGATACTGTAACATTTGGCCATTTCCATGTGGAGGAGGCATGATACTCAGTGGAGGTATCTGTAAAGGTGTTGGCATCATAGCTGGAGGTATCATGGTTCCATTAGGCTGTTGTTGGGCAGGATAAGTTGGATAACCAAGAAGTGTTGGGAATGCAATGTTTGGTGTAGGAGCAGGAACTAGCTGCTGACTAACTTTAATAGCTTCTTGAAAAGCTCCTGTCAAAGTTGTTACATTAGGATGTGCTCTCCTGATGAACATGGAAGTCAAAGGATCTAGGGCTGAATAATATATGCTCCTAGCAGCTTCATCTGCTACAACATAAGGTGCAACTAACTTAGATATCATCTTTTGGAACCTAGCATTGAAGATAGCAATAGGTTCTCCTTCAAATCATTTGATTGTGGCAAATAAATGATAGTTCATTGAGGGATCTATAGGTATTTTGAACCTATCCTTAAAAGATTTCTCTAGTACAGCCCATGAATTGACTGAACCCTGACCAAGGCTAATGTACCAGTTATAAGCCTCTTCCCCTAAGGAAAATGGAAATAACTTGCATACTACATCTTGATGTTTAATTCTAGCCCTGCAACAGGCTTCCTTGAAAGTTCTGATATGATCATCAACATCCTGATATGGATGATACTTTGGACAAATGTTATCAGGATTCTTTGGCAAAGCATGATATGCATTGAAAGTCAAAGGTGATTTTACTATAAAGAAAGACATTGAAATTGGTGGAGGTTGAGCTTGAGGTATGACAGGTTGAGGCTAGACCTGAGGTGTAATAGGTGGTCCTATAGGTGTTTGTAAGCCAAGAGGAGTTACAGGAGAACGTTCTGGTGAAGCGCCTGACACACCAGAACCAGGAGTGTGATGAATGTCTATGGTTCTAGGTCTAAATCCTCTGATAGGTAGTTCTTCAAAAAGTCCACTGGATCGGGACTTGGTATTTGGCCTGAGAGCCAAGATTTCTTAAATTTAAGGAAAATCAGCTTGGTTATAGCAAAGATCGGTTGGAACTTTCCAGTAAAGGCTGTATTTATGGTCAGAACTTGAGACTGACTGGATATTTATGGAATATTTGCATAAACAATGCAAATATGAGGTGATATTGAGGTCTGGTGTCACACGCAACTGGATATCAGGCTTCTAAAGCACGTTACCTCAAAGCTTTAGCAAATTTACCTGAAATAGAGCTTCTCTTTGCAAATTCACAATGATCGACTACAAATCTCGCAATATTTACAGTCAATTTTGAAATCTTTACAAAGGATTAGCGTGCACAAGCTTAAAACAACAAAACTTTGCATGTGACTCACAATACAAAGGTGTATGAGTGTTACCTTACTGTCTGCATCATCGAATTAGAGAAAACTTACTGATGATGAGTAGGGGCCCTCCTTCTAGTGCCAATTTATGTTGATCATGATGTTAGTCATAAACAAAAATAGAATAAAAGTTACACAACAACCTTTATTCATCTTGAAAGATACGATGAATTCAAAGAATTCATGATCCCAAGTCTCCGTTGATTAGTTCATAATCTATTGATGTTACTCAGTGGTTGATGTGTGTTGCTGTTAATCATTCAGGGGCCTTATGTTGATCAGTAGATTCTGTATCCTGCAAATGTGCTACACAGAAAGGTTATTCTACACAGTTATTTACTCAAATAATGTGTCTGTACTTAGATCTTTGCATGATATTTAGTAATTTAACATGCTTTAACTCTAAATATGCTATATATTTCCAATTATCTATGAGATTTCAGCATATTTCATATTATTTGCTTCTGATTGTCTGTTATTTGCAATTGTGATGGTGAAATGTTATGAAATTTAAAGAAAATTAAAAGAATACTTTAAATTTTGGTGAATCTTCATAAGGTCTAACTTATTAACTTCCTCTTGAGAAATGACAGTCAATGGGACCGCCTGATCAATTGAAGTACTATAAGGGTTAATCAACCCTTTTATGTATGAGTGTAGTTGAGCAATGTGCTCTTTATGCTGCTTATTCTTCTCCTTTTCTTTCTTCACCCTTTGGGTTAAAGAATCAATTATATCCTTCCCTTCTTGACCTTCTTGTTCTTCATTGGCAAACCCCAAGTCAACTGTGGTGATCTGGAATTCTTCCAGGGTGATTTTGCCTTTCTCCTTTTCAATAGTGGGAAGTGCTACTTGGGCAGTCCTTCTACCTGTAGCAGGATCTCTTCTGATAGCTGAGGTCAACCTAGCTTTCCTATTGGGTTTCATGATGGTCTCTGCAAACAAGGTAGAAACATCAAATTCTTGAATCTCAAAACCTTGTTCCGTACCTATTTCTTTCTCAAGCCAATGAGGTACTTGTTCTCTGGATCCTTGTCATCTATCATCATCATCATGTCCACCTTGATCTCCTGTATCTGTCTCTATTATGAGTGGAGAAGGTAATGTCCTGATTTCTTCCTCATGATGTTCTTCATGAGGGTGATCTTGTTCCATTTCTTCTTCCTGAAGAGCCTCTTTCTCTGGTGGAGGATCTTGTGGTGTATCCATATGATGATCTTGTACTTGATCTGGGATCCCTTCTTCTTGTGTTTCATCCACCTTGGTGTTTTCCTCATCTTGAAGCATATTTGTAATCCATGGATGTCTTTGTGTTTAATCCTAGTGCATCACCCTGATCTTGGGCTACATTTTGTTCCACCCCTGATATATTAACTTCTGGTGTCTCAAGGTCCTCATGACCTGATGCATCCTTATCACCTGAGGTTTCTTGAGTCTGGGGGGCATCATCACCTGATGTGTCTTTATCATTTCCACCCATTTGTTGGACTTCTACTATTTTGGGTTTAACTGGTATTTCCTGTTGTTTCTTGCCCATATCTAGGGCATGGCTCTCTACTTCTATCTGCTTGACTTCTTCAATGTTTTCTATGCTATTTGGTGCTCCTGCCTAATCTTTAGGACTCATATCTTCCCTATATGTCAAGTCTATCACTGCAGGGCTAGTTACCTAATCCACTAATTTGTCAAGCCCTATTTGTTGGGCTACCCTCTCTGGGCTATTTTCTTTCTCTTCTTGCTCTATTTGCTTCAACCCTTCTAATACCACCATCTGTGCTGCTGGGGTCCCATGTGGGGTCATGCGAGTATTAGAAGCAAGTGTTTCCATATGCTGAGAAGCGACATTTTGCACTACCTCATCATCTGAGAGGTCCACGGTGTCTTCCAATGAGAAAGTACCACCACAACCTGCCCTGAGGCTTCTTTTGCTTGCTCCTCAGCCTTCTTAGTCTTGAACTGGATGATAGTTGGAAGAGGCACCTCATGTTGCATTTCTTTTCTCAACACTTCACTGCCAGCTCCCCTCAATACTATAGGATCAGTTCTGATCTCACCCCTCATAGATGTTCTCTACTTTTTGGGTGGTGACATCAGGGATACTACCTTCCTTTTCCTGGTGACCATCATTGGGTCATCACCCTCAGGCTCTTTACTTACTGGCTCCTCTTCAATAAGGATATCCTCCTCCACATTTTGCTGTGAGGTTTGGCCTTTATGCTGTATTTTTGTGGTTTCTTCAACATGCCTCAGGATCCTTTTAGCCTTTGGCTTATCTAGTAGAGGTAGTGCTAATGAGGCTAATGCCTGTCCTTCTGTGGATGCACCTATAGCTGATATAGTGATTCTCTCAATTATCACCCCCTTAGGTTCATCATCAATCTTCTTTCCTCTGGGGGCTCCTTTTCCTTGTTTTTGGGCAGGCAACCTTTCTCCATTAGATTTTCTTTTCTCTCCAAGAAAGTCATCATATTCTTCATCAGGGATCTCCTGCCTCTTTCTCTTGTTATCTACTGTGATGGCTATGCCTCTCTTCTTCAATCTACTTATTTGTTCATCCACCCATGATTGGGTTAACTGCAGCACCCCACCTGTAAACTAATCTAGGGAGATATCCTCCTGCTGTGTTAGATTAGGGGCGGAGATGGTGTCATTATACACCTTCTTATCTTCATATTCATTTGACATTGTCTTGCCATCATCTTTCTTTAACTCCGCAGGCACTGAGATGTAGTCAAATGTCTTTATCTAATTCAGGGTGAGCCTATGATGTTTTCTTCTTCTTACTTTTGCCTCATCCTCACAATCAGTCCAGAAATCTTCCAAGTGCTTATGATGTATGGACTTCCCCATTATCTTCTACATCCTACCATAGGGGTCATTTGATCTGGCCAATGGAAATGGCTGTAGGTACATCATGTTCAGACCCTCTATGGCCTTCTTTATTCTTTCTGAATCAGGGCACATGTACCAACCCATAGTTACTAGAAATAATACTGGAGGTATTTTCTTCTGTGCTTTATATGCATCCAATATGGTGGATATATGTCTCAAAAGGTAACATCAATGGCTGCCCTTCAAAGCCTTCTATTCTGATGTAGGAAAATGTGGCAAACTGGATGAACCAGGCACCATGCTTGTATATAACTTCTTGAGCTTCCATGTTCAATCTCTTGGTTCTATCCTCTTCCATAGTTCTAACTAGATGCATAGAAAATGCATCATTCACCAATTTGTAATCAAGGAGATAGTTCTTTCTCTGTAACTGAGGATAATGATCCCATATATGGGCATCATTAATACTACCTCCAATCTTTCCAACTGTGGTCAGTGCATCAAATGTTCCTTTGTAAGCACATGAATAAACAACATATGAAGTCATGTGGAATGAGCATTCTAGACCTCCCAGGCTCATCATCTGTTCATCTAGAGCATCACTGATGATCTTGGCCCATAATGACTTATTTTCTGTATAGAGATACATCTGGATGATTCCAAACATCCAATTCTTGAAACTCCCAGCATTAGGCTGGCATGTCATCCTGCTGAGCAGGGTAATCATATATTGATATTCATCATCAAAGTCAAATTTGTACAGATACATTGGCAGCTTATCAGAGGCAGTGTAGGAGCTATTTTTAGACCTCCATGTTAGACATAGGGCACACAACTGAGAGGGGGGGAATTAGTTGTCCAAAACTTTCTCCAATTTCACACTTAAATCTTCTTAGTGATTAGCAGTATATTAATCATGAAACATAATGCAATTAAACAACAAGCAGAAACTCATCAATACATAAGACACCAAGATTTTGACGTGGAAAACCTGGTTAAGGGAAAAACCACGGGGTGATCAACCCAAGATTGTATTCTTTGTTAGAAGAATAGAAAGAACAAATGGCACATGCCAATTAGGGCTCACTACCTGAGCACATTGCTCACAAGAGGCTAACTGCCTACAAGAGACACACTGTCTACAAAGTAACAAGTATTACAAACTTGAATTGGAGAATAGCATCTTTACCATGCTTGGATCAGTTCCATTTAGGCCCAAAACTTCTGCTCTGCCTTTCGCTCTCTTCTTCGCTACCACACTCTCATCTCCACAAGACACACACTATAGAATGACTTTACAATCTCTTATTTATATAAGGCATCGACTTATGAACAATCATCTAAGTCGGCAAACACCTATAAGAACATCCGCAAGACGTGTAATACATCCGATCAGCCAGTCACAAGAAGAACACCTTCATCTGATGGTTATTCTTCAAATGCAAACTCTAACTTCAATGCGGACCACCAACATGAACTGGACATGATCCAAAGATCACTATAACCTTTCCTAAATCACCAAGAACATCCACACTTCATATGCTTGCTGGAGTTCTTCTCTCCTTCATCTGGAACTTCAAGAACACAATCTGTCATCACTATCGCAAAGGAATAGGTGCTTTCAGACCTTCAAACCACTAATCAATCGAGTTGACACTTCACACGGACATCCTCAACACTCCCTCAAATCTGCAGAATGGTATAATGCAGTACCGGATCTCACCGGACCTATCTATGTCACTCTGTTACCTCTGAACTCCTGCTAGAACCAGTTCTACTTGAGTGGCCATAACTTATTCAGATCTTTATACGGACCTCTGAAAACTTGACTGGAGCATTTCAAGACTTATATCTACAAACCCTTTAAACCGCATCCTTTGATCCTCAACCTATCTTAGAATTTTACCTTCTTGTCATCACTGTTCCTGATTGAGACTAATTTTCCCAATATCCTCAGCACATAGCTCATCCAATCCTTCTCATTAATGCAACATGAGTATGTTGACATCAATGACAACACCAGTTAGACCCGTACTTGCAACAATCTCCCCCTTTGTCATTGATGGCAACATATGATGTGAAAATAACCATCAAGACAAGAACTTCTCCTTACTGTCACAACTCCCCCTATCAGCAACAACCATTCACATGTCTTCTCTTCCTTTACTGCTCCCCCTTTGATCATCAACTACTTGTTTTTCACATGTCTTCTCTCCCCTTTTGACATCAATGACAAAGGGCTCATACTTGCAACTCCAATACTTTAGAATCATACCTGCTGCTCCCCCTGAGTAGCAGCTCCCATCAATCCGGATCACAAGATATGACTTCAAAAGAATCCTTAGGTAGAGGTTTACTAAAGATATCTATAATCTGATACTTGGAGGGCACAAACTCCAATCTAACTTCATTCTTGTTCATTGCTCTCTCAGAAAGTGAAACTTGATAGATATATGCTTAGTCTTAGAATGCAACACTGGATTCTTAGATATATTTATTGCACTTGAATTATCACAGAAGATTGTGATAGGCTCCTCATACTCTACTTTGATATCTCTTAGCATCTGCTTCATCCACAAAACTTGAGTGCAACTACCTATTGCTGCAATGTATTCTGCTTCAGTTGTGGACAGAGATATTGCCTCTTGTTTCTTGCTTATGCAAGAAACCAATCTTTTTCCCAAAAATAATGCTCCACCACTAGTACTCTTTCGGTCATCCACATCTCCTGCCCAATCTGCATCTGTATATGCATGCAGAGAGAAATCATGATCTCTAGGATACCACAAACCATACTCAACTGTCCCTTTTAGATATATAAAAATCCTCTTGATTGCCATGACATGAGATTCTCTGGGATTAGCCTAGAATGTAGCAACAAGACCAACAACCTGCATTATATCTGGTCTAGTTTGAGTGAGATACAACAATCCTCCAATCATTGATCTGTACTTTGTCTGGTCTGCCTTAGGAGAGTCATCATCTTTGTTCAACTTACATCTGGTTGCCATGGGAGTATTCATTGGCTTTGAATCTTCCATCCCAAATTTCCTCAACAATTCTTTCACATATTTGGTCTGAGAAATGAAGATTCATTTCTTTGTTTGAGTAATTTGCAGACCCAAGAAGAAATTCATTTCACCAAGCATAGACATCTCAAACTCACTTTTCATTTGATTTGCAAAAGTTTTACACATACTATCTCTTCCTCCAAAGATGATATCATCAACAAATACTTCAACAATCAAGATGTTTTCATGATCAATTTTGAAATATAAGTTACTGTCAGCAGTACCTTTGTTGAAACCAATCTTCAAAAGATGCTTATCCAATCTTTCATACCAAGCTCTTGGGGCTTGCTTCAATCCATACAGTGCCTTCTTCAACTTGCAGACCATATCACCATGATCAGATAATTGAAATCCATCCGGTTGCTCTATATACACTTCTTCTTCCAAGTCACCGTTTAGAAAGGTAGACTTGACATCCATCTGATATACCTTGAAATCCTTGAAGGTAGCAAAGGCAAGAAATAATTTGACTGCTTCAATTCTTGCAACCGGAGCAAAAGTTTCTTCAAAATCGATTCCTTCTATTTGAGAGTAGCCTTTGTAGACCAATCTGGATTTATTTCTAATTACTTCTCCAACTTCATTTAGTTTGTTCCGGAAGACCCATTTGGTTCCAATCATATTCTTGTTTCTAGGTCTGGGAACAAGATCCCAAGTGTGATTTTCTCTATTTGCACCAGCTCTTCCTCCATTACTTTAGTCCAATTTTCATCATTGCAAGCTTCATTCACTGTCTTAGGTTCAATCTTTGAAATCAAACAATACTCTTCTGAATCTTGAGCAATTCTCCTTTTTGTTAGAAATCCTTTTCTTTTATCACCTATGATCTGATCTTCAGAGTGGTTCAGTCTTACATACCTGGGAACTTTGGGAGTTTCCTGCACTTCTAATTCTTGATCAGGCTCATTATGACTCATCTCTTCTCCCTAAATTACCGGATCTGTTTGATTCTGAGTACCGGAAGAAGTTTGGGCTCCTTGAATCAAAACACCATTCTGATCATCTTCATCATATTCATAAAACCTTGAAGGGTTCTCAATTCCTTCATCAACCTTCACATTTGTACTTTCTATCATCTTTCTTAGTCTCTTATTGTAATATCGGTATGCCTTGCTTTGAGTGGAGTAACCCAAGAAAATTCCTTCATCACTTCTAGCATCAAACTTGCCTAGATCTTCATCTCTTTTAATGTATCATTTGCTACCAAACACTCTAAAATACCTCACAGTAGGAGTGATGCCAAACCAAAGTTCATAAGGAGTCTTACCAGTATTGCTTCTGATTTGAACTCGATTGAGAGTATAGACTACAGTGCTGACAACTTCTCTCCAAAACATCTGAGGAAAGTTTGCTTCTATCATCATTGTCCTAGATGCTTCCTGGATGGTCTGGTTCTTTCTCTCCACTACTCCATTCTGCTGTGGAGTCCTAGGAGTAGACAACTATCTCTTTATACCATGCTCCTCACAAAAATCTATGAACTCACCGGATCTGAATTCGCCACCTCTATCAGACCTTAGACATTTTAATTTTAATCCGGTTTCATTTTCTACCACAGCCTTGAAAATTTTGAACTTCTCAAAAGCTTCTGATTTCTCTTTCAGAAAAGTAACCCACATCATCCGGGAATGGTCATCAATTAATAGCATGAAATATCTATCACCTTGTACACTCTTGATTCTTGTCAGACCACATAGATCAGTATGAACTAAGTCCAATAATCTGGTAGAAGATTGATCCTTATTATTGAATGTGATTCTGCTCAGCTTACCCAACTGACATTCTTTGCACAAGCTATTAGTAGGTTTCACCAATTTTGGAAGATCTCTTACAGCCTGAGTATTGCTTATCTTGATGATATTATCAAAATTCACATGACACATTCTCCTATGCCATAACCAACTCTGATCAACTTGAACAAATAATCAACTTTTACCAGTGCCAACCAAGTGGAAGATATTACCTTTAGTTTGGGTACCGGATGCAATCTCTATTCCTAAGCTTTCAAAGATCTTGCATTTTCCATTCTTGAATCGGAGATCATAGCCTTTGTCCACCAAATGTCCAACACTAAGAAGATTGTGCTTCAAGCCTTCAACATATAGAACATTACCGGTTTTGTTCCTTCCATTAAAAGAAATAGTTCCTCTTCCTCTGATTCTACCAGCAGAATTATCACCAAACCTCACCACTCCTCCTTCATACCTTTCCAAATCTATGAACTTATTTTTGTCACATGTCATATGGTGAGAGCAACCACTGTCAATGACCCAATCATCCTTTTCTTCAACTTGGGCAGCCAGAGCTCTTTCTACAACTTTATGATTGATAGATACAGAGGATATTGGTTCTTCTTCCTTGATGGCAATAAACACCCACACTTCCAGATTTGTTTCCTGTCTCTGATTCATCATCTGTTACTCCTTCATTATCATCTTCTTCATGAACATAGTAACAATTCTTTTGGAACCTTGATCTGTTAGGATTTTGCCTTGAAAATATTTCTGGACATTTTGAGGCAAAATGACCAATCTTATTGCAGTTAAAACACTTAAAAGGCAATTTTCCTTCATGCTTACTGGATCCTCTTGGCAGTCTCTTTGTAATGAGGGCTTCAAATTGAGCAGTTTCTACTTCTTCTTCTTCTTCCAGGTCTTTTCTTGCTTTTTCATACCATGACAGTTTCCTTGATGAGTTCTCTCCCGGATCAAACCTTTGTTTACCTTTTACAGAGGCACTGGCTTTGAATGCAGATTCAATCTTGGGGGGATCATCTACAAACTCAGTCATTTCAAATGTAGCCAGTTTGCCAGCCAATTGATCTCTTGTGACAGTTGTATGGGCTCTGAATTCATCAATGGCAGCAACCTTGATTTTGTAAGAAGCAGGAAGGGATTTGAGAAATTTGCCAACAATCTCATTTTCATCTAAGACTCCACCAGCATTTCTAGTTCCACAAAGAAGCTCATTTACTCTTGGCATAAAAGTAGTAATATTTTCATCATCTCTCATCTTCAGGTTTTCAAATTTCTCTTTCAGACTCTGTAACCTTGCACATTTAACATACTAGTCTCCTTCATGCAAAAGTTCCATTTTTTTCCAAATCTCAAAAGTAGTTGGTAGGTCAATAACATTTGAGAGCTCTGAATCAGATAATGTGCTTAGAAGAGCTTCTATAGTCTGCAAATTGTTTTCAGCATCTGTGATTTCATTTGCAGTTTTTGGACCACCCTGTGGAGGTACATACTGTGTTGTAACCATGGTCCAGTATGCCATACCCATGCATTGCAAGTGACACTTCATGCGACCTTTCCATAGATTAAAATTTGTTCCATCAAACTTCAGGCTGCCATTGTAAGATGACATCCTGGATCTCATCAAGCGGTTAAGCTCTTTTTAGAGGAACTTGGCTCTGATACCAATTGTTAGACTTAGGGCACACAACTAAGAGGGGGGGTGAATTAGTTGTCCAAAAATTTCTCCAATTTCACACTTAAATCTTCTTAGTGATTAGCAGTATATCAATCATGAAACATAATGCAATTAAATAGCAAGCAGAAACTCATCAACACATAAGACACCAAGATTTTGACATGGAAAACCCGGTTAAGGGAAAAACCACGGGGTGATTAACCCAAGATTGTATTCTCTGTTAGAAGAATAGAAAGAACAAATGGCACATGCCAATTAGGGCTCACTGCCTGAGCACGCTACTCACAAGAAGCTCACTTCCTACAAGAGACACACTGTCTACAAAGTAACAAGTATTACAAACTTGTACTAGAGAATAGCATCTTTACCATGCTTGGATGAGTTCCATTTAGGCCCAAAACTTCTACTCTGCCTTTCGCTCTCTTCTTCGCTACCACACTCTCATCTCCACAAGACACACACTATAGAATGACTTTACAATCTCTTATTTATACAAGGCATCGACTTAGGAACAATCATCTAAGTCAGCAAACACCTATAAGAACATCTGCAAGACGTGTAATACATCCGGTTGGCCAGTCACAGGAAGAACACCTTCATCCGGTGGTTATTCTTCAAATGCAAACTCTAAATTCAATGCGGACCACCAACATGAACTGGACATGATCCAAAGATCACCACAACCTTTCCAAAATCACCAAGAACATCCACACTTCATTTGCTTGCTGGAATTCTTCTCTCCTTCATCTGAAACTTCAAGAACACAGTATGTCATCACTGTCGGAAAGGAATAGGTGCTTCCAGACCTTCAAACCACTAATCAATTGAGTTGACACTTCACACGGATGTCCTCAACACTCCCTCAAATCTGCAGAATGGGATAATGCATTACCGGATCTCATCGGACCTATCTATGTCACTCTGTTACCTTTGAACTCTTGCCGAAACTGGTTCTACTTGAGTGGCCATAACTTCTTCAAATCTTTATGCGGACCTCTAAAAACTTGACTGGAGCATTTCAAGACTTATATCTACAAACCCTTTAAACTGCATCCTCTGATCCTCAACCTATCTTGGACTTTTACCTTCTTGTCATCACTGTTCCTGATTGAGACTAATTTTTCCAATATCCTCAGCACACAGCTCATCCAATCCTTCTCATTAATGCAACATGAGTATGTTGACATCAATGACAACACCGGTTAGACCCGTACTTGCAACACTCCACTGGTATATCCTCTTCCTGGCACTCTTCTTATTGTTTTCATATTCCGTCTCCAGTTTGTGCAGATCCATACTGACTACCTTCTTTCCAACTAGGAGATTGAAAGTAGATGTAATCCCTTTGATTGAAAAGTCTACATAAACTCTTCCATGTTTCTCTACCCGCCTTGTTTGAGGGTTATAATTTCTAGCCCATTCTATGACCAGCTCTGGGGTCTCCATGGTATAGGGAAATCCAGCCGCATGCCACATTCCTGATATAAATATGGCATCCAGCAAGGTATTATCTTTATCATCATGCATCCTGGATGACCATGCTACTAAATTTGTGTCTCCCTGGTGTGTATCTCTAATGGTGCCATACTTGAATTGAATCCCCTCGGGTCAAACGTACATGGGCTTAAGAAATTCAGCTCCAGATTTGTTTCTCCTGGCGTCCGCCATGGATTCCTGCAAGAAACATGACTGGTCTTACCATACAATATTCATATGCATTCATACTACATTATACATCTACGACATCATGCATATTTATATTCGTTATTTCATCATGATAAGCATACTTATATATTCAAACCTCTGGAAAAGTCATACTACCCGGACACGTAGAAAATGACAATAGGAGGCATTTAATTACTTACCTGACAACACTTATCTCTTGGATTAGGCTGATGATTACGGAAAGGGTTAGCAAATAATGGTGATCACATGTTCCGTTAGGCTGCAAGCTGTCGTCCATCCACGGGTAGCTCGTATGAGGGTTTGAGTGTTTTGCTCTGTAAATTCTTGTTTTTCTGCAAGGTAAATAAGAATAACCTTGGAAATTTACCTTTAAATGTATCTATAGGGCAGGATTAGGGAAAAACTAGGTTAAATCAATTAAAACCATTGATCTTCTGCACAAAATCCATTGATGTTGCCAGGTGTTCAGATTATATTGATGCAGAGCTAAGTGCCAACCAAGTCAATCTCACAAGGAGCTCTCTTCTCCCCAACACAAAGGATTTGATAACACTCCATAACCCACACAAGGGTTCTCATGGTTTTTTCTACCCTCTTAACAACTCAACATACCCATTCCAAACTGTCCCTCAAACCTACACTTCTCCATTCAACAGTATTCTGCTGCCTAACTGTCATAGTTTCCTTGTAGCCTTTCATAAAGGACTGTCAGACAACCATTTGAGTTTCAGACCTCTTAGGTGGATTGTTATAGGTTTTTAGGACACCCAATACCCTTTACTTTAACATACTCAACATGCATCACAAGTTGCTATGGGACACACCAAAACAAATCTTGACTGTCCCCTGCTGCAACAAGCCTAGTTAGGCCTCTTTCACATACCACAAAACTTCCAATCTTGTCCTCCACCCCTATACTCAGTCCCAAGGCATTGATCATGCTAAAACAGGTTTGTTCATATGGATTTGAAGGTTAATAGGCCACCCCTAGCTACTGCATCCTCAAACACTCACTCAAATACTCACAAATGTCTAACACAAGAAGATACTAGGCAAAAACAGTCACAAATTCTGCTTTTCTCCTATTCCCAGCTACTGCAATGAATTCAACAAAGAGAGAAGGGTAATACAGAGCCATTCCACCCATACTCAGTTGATCAATCAGAAGGAAAGAGTCAAGAAACCATCGTTCTCCTTAAACCCCAAAAAAAACTCTAAAACCCTAGGCAAATGAGCATTTTGGGAAAAATGGTTAGGAAATCCTTCAGACATAATGGAATCACACCCAAATCGATTCAAATGAAAGGTTATTCTATATATTTCCCCATCTCATATATTTTTGTCCTTGACTATGCTGTACGGACAGGTGCAGGATGAAGGAATAGCAGCAAAACAGTAAATAAATTAGTAAATAGAGTAGCAGACAGAAAGTGTTTGATAAAATCCTTCAAGGTTGAGGAAATCTACCCAAACTTGTTGCAAAACAAAGGTAACATCCTCTAAGTTATCATTCCATGCATGAGGATCGAAGATAATACTATACGGCCGAGTACAAGGGATTAAAAATCAAAGAAAGCAGTGAAAACTCAGAAAATTGACTGTTAAAAGAAAATGTTTATCCTCCTTACAAACTTCTCCAAAACCATTCAACAATGCATGCACAAGACGGACAAGAGAGAGAGCTATTTCATTTGCTTGTATGGTTTTGTGACAGTACGGCCAAGTACGACAATGGGACAGCAAAGTAAGAAAAAAATAGTGAAAAGGTAGCAAAAGACTATTTTTTTGTATTTTTTCCCTCATAAAACTTCTTTTCCTTACATTTTTTCCATCTCCTCGATCATGAGGAATACAATACCTTGTTTCTAATTTAAAATCAACCTTATTTTTTTTCACTCCAAAGTGGGGAAGCTATTATTAAGGCAAAACTGACTGTTTTTCTTAAAAAGACTATTTTGACTAAAGATTGACAGTCCTAATTTGAGAAAACTGCAGACCACTACACAAAATGACTAAAACACAACTCCACTAACTAATTTATGCCTTTTAAGGCTTACAACATGGAAAATTAATTGACTAACCTATAAAAACATTAAAACTTAAAGTCATCTTGCAAACTATCTATGACTACAAGACTCTCCTACCTAGGACTAATAACATAACCAACAGATTCTTTTCGACATTTGGACATAGTCCAACTACAACATGGCTACAAGCATTATTACAACACTGAAAAATGGTCACAAGGACCTTACAAAACCAAACAAAACACCTAGAAGATTAACCAAAACTTAGATATCTTGGTGCTCTTGCACCACGTATTCACAGTCGGTGGGAATCCACCTACTGCATTTATGTGCATTTAATGTTACGAAACAAGAGGAGGGGGGTGATCTTCAGAAGATCAGGTGATATTGAAAATATGACCCCCTCTATGTAACACGACCCTCCGCCTTTGAGCGGCAAAACTGATGTCAAGGAATCGGGTGATGTTGAAAATATCGGGTCATGTTTTTAAGGTCAGGTGATATTTAAAATATGACCTCCGTGAATAAAATGACCTTCTCTTTCGATAGATCGGGATGACGTCATCAGGTTGATAATTTGGTTTTTATCATTGTATTATCATGACATCATCATCATATTATTGGATGGGGTGATCACTGGCTACATACCTCCGTGAGGTAAAGAATGATGACGTCACCATCAAGGTGACATTCTTTGTTCATAGGGGTTAGATGACATCAACGTCATATTGGCATTGGGGTGATATTTTTGTGACAGGGTGATATTCGTAAGATCGGGTGATATTGAAAATATGACCCCCGCAAAATATATGAAGACGCTTGATGGACAAATATAGTTATCACATAAAATTGACGTCCGAAATTTGCGAACAAAGTGATTATCGGTTGATAAACTAACATCAGGGTGATCTTAAGTAAGGTGACTGATGTTTGAAAATATGACCCCCTCGGGAATATCAGGTTTGACTTGGAACTTTGACTTGTCATAACTTTCATCCCCCAAGGAATATCAGGGTGATCTAAAAGGCAAACCTGCATGGAATTTTATCTACTTTCTAACTATGAGGTTAATGATATGAAATAATGACTTTGACAAACTGACCTCATCATGGTGATCTATATCTACCCCCTGCAGGGCTATATGCATGACTTACTTTTACCAGACCGCCGAAAAGCAAAAAAACAACACAAGCCAAAGCAGCAAAAAGTTGGGTCCCTATTTTTTCAAGTCAAAATGGGGCATGTTGTGTAACCACACAATAACTTTCCACCAAAGAAAACAACTAAATTCCAATGATTCAAGTGATGTGATCATATTCTAATATACTATTCTAACTCTTTCTAAGTATAAGCATCACAATCTTTCTAAATGACAAGGTTTTCATCATGGCAACAATGCTAACAAAGGATCCGGTGTGTGCAACTGATTAATTATCCTCATCTTGAAAGCAAGTTGAAAACATGAGTAACTGATGTTAAGCTACATAGTTTGGGACAAGTTGGCAAGACTCTTATCGAAACTTTATGGTCTTTATCATCGAAGTGACCCATGCAGTTGGAGAGACCTAGGGAGCTTGCTTGATTATATATGTTTCCCTGACACAATTGTTAAACTATTTTGCTCTGTTGGTGTGAGTGTGCACATCTCTCCCCGATACACATCCATCGGTATGAGGCACAAGATCGGTATAACTTGGAGATCTTGTTCTGACTATCTTTTTTTTGCCAATGAATATTCATCGGTGAAACATTAAGTGACATCTTGCCGATCATTTATTCTTGCAGTCTATGGACCTCTTATCACTAAGGGTTTACTTGTCTCTCCCTGACCATGGATAAAATACTTTGTATAAGATTATGACTTTAGGATCTTGAAAGATATGCCCAAGGTCTTGCCAACGAGGATGAAATTAAGGTTTTCTTGACTATCATCATGGAAATTTTTATTAAGGTTAGATTGATGGGATTTGTAACATCAGAAAATGTCCCCTTGGGGGCTTTTGCCTCATAAAGTTTAGCTCCCAGGTCTTTAGCATGCATTTAGGATATCTTAGTTGATATTTTGGCATCTCGATGGAATGAGACCTAGGTTCCATGGCAAATTGGACCTAGGTGGACCCCTTGAGTTGTACCCTGCCCAAAATAGGGGGGAGGACTTGGGTGCCCACGTCCTAGTCCTGCCCTATTTTGGGGCAGCCCTAATTTTTGGGTGTCGGTTTATGACCGTTATTTGGTCCTTTTGCCGACACGGTAAGTTTTGATTTTTAAAATCTTGGCAGGAGTGCTTGTAGTTGCATATAAAAGCATGTTTAGGCATTTATTTGTAAACTAGATGGTTACTAGCAAGCTATTGTGTTCTCAAGGTGTTTCAAGGCTTTCTATTGTGTTGCAAGAATAGACTTGTGTGTTTTGTGTGTTGATATTTATAGATTTGAGCATCAATTTCCTCATGGCATGAAGAGCATCTTCCTCCCATGAGAGCTTCACTACAAGGTGACATAATATTGTGTTTTCATCATTGATTCCTTTGGTTTTTGCCTCTACCTCACAAGGGCACACACTCTTTATTTGACAACGGTGTTTGAAGACTTAAGTATCCTCTAGGGCTTGACTGAGGCAAGCCTATAAACACCACAACCTCCAAACCAAGTCTTGTGATTGCAGGTTACAGGTGTTGCATTTGGGAAAAGTGGAGTTGTAGGAAGGATTGGCAGGCATCAAGGATTCAGGATCTGAAGAAAAGCAGGACACAAAAGCACTTCCAAGACTTGGGCACTCGCTCTAGTGTCCTCTGCATCTGAGTTTTAGAAAATAGCAGTTACAGGGCTGATTAGTGTCAGAAGGATGTTTGGATCCCGCGAAGAAACTGGTACATTGGACTTGGGCACCTGCTCCAATGTCCTTGACTGTTCCGCTTCAGAACCTTGAAAACAAGTATTCTGTAATTTGGTATTTTACTCCTGTCTGCAAGAGCTTTTTCCGTCATTCGTCAATTTGTTGTCGTATTTGCATAATTAGGGTTTTAATGGTTAATTGGGCATAAGAGAAGGAAAATTAGTAATTAAATTCCCTAATCCAAGTTTCCCTACATCTGTAAGTGACCTAGGGTATGATAGTGCTCGTCACTTGACCTTAGATCCTTGAATGTATAGTGGAGTAGTAGATTTAAACATCTAAAATCTAGAACATTAACAAATCCAATTTTCCCCTAAATATTTTGGTGAACCCATGTTTTTGGACTTAAATTGCAACTTTCTGAGTGTGTGTCTTCAGATTTGGATTGTTTTCATTCATTCATATAGTCATTCATTTTATTGCATTGAGAAAAAATTAAAAAAAATGAAAATTTGGAAAATACAAAAAAATTGCATTGTTTGGCTTACTAAATTGCATCAATTCTTTCTAAATTTTCCTAATTCATGATTTTTTGCATCAGATCTGATATAAACTATAGAAAATTCCAAAAATTCAGAAATTTGCATTACCTTTTCATCATTTAATTGCTAGGATTTTGTGGAAAATTTGACAATTTTATATAACCTAGTAATTCCAAAATCTAGGGTTAGTAGGCAAAATCTTTTTCTCAGATTTTTCTACTAATTTTAGAGGTTCATTAAAATTAACATTTGGCTTTAGTGTTGTATTTTAGTATAAATTTGCATTTAGATTTAAAATAATTGCAATTTTGCATAGAAAATTTCAACAAAAAACTAACAATTTTGATGCATTTTGCATGTTCAAGCTTGAAAATCATTTTCAGATCTGAGAATATTTAATTTCCATCATAAATCAGACTTCAAAACATTCGCATAGCATTTTTCCCAAGATCTCAAACCTAGGGCTTCAAAAACAACGATTTTCACTAAATTTGGCCTTATCGACTCTCCAAACTTGCATCGTAGGCGTGTTGTGAAAGGTATTTTGGCATTATTTTTCTGTTATTAGGATAATCACTAGCTAATCCTCATAAAAAGCTTCACAACACCCTTTTATCGGGCTCTTGTAGTGAAAATTTGCAAAAAACTACACATTTTGGTTATTTTTGCCCTAGGGTTTGACCTAGTTTGCACTCCAAGCATGTTGTGATCAATTTTATGGATTGAGGTGACTAATATTATTAATATTATTTGTTGTACCTCCTAAAATTCATTACAACACCCCTCTTTCTAGGTCTTGGAGTTGAAAAACTGTGAAAAATTACATATTTTGCTATATTTTCACTAGGGATTTACCTTAAGTGGCACTAAAAGCCTGTTGTGTTGGGTATTTTGGCACCAAGTGGCTGTTATCATTGATATTATTTTATTTCCATCATAATTTTCCTCACAACACCCTTTGTTATGCTCTTTTGCATTGAATTTTGGTGAAAAAAGTGTCTATTTTGACATATTTTCACTATATTTTGACTTGGCATTATCTTGGATTTACATCAAGAGTGTGTTGAGAGTGATTATATTTCTATTTTGGATTGATATCAGACATATAAATTTCTTCCCATTGACTGAAATCCTTACAACATCCTTTGTTTCATTAATTGGCACTGAAAAGAGTACAAAAAACCAAGCATTTTGGCCGTCAATCATAACCTTCTCCTAGGATTTGTTCTCCTAGTTTGTGCATTGTGTGTTGTATGCTTTTGTATAAGCTTTATGACATGCAGTCCTAAAAAAAATATCCCTTTGAGAAGAAGTAAAAGATTAATGGGATCTAGTGCTCTTGAAGAAGTTGGTACTTTGGACATATTTACAAAGGGAGAAACTCAAATTCTGTAAGATATTATACATCCTCCAACCTCAATGGAAGAACAAACTTTTCATGATGTTGATAACACTATTGAGGCAATAGGATATGTATCTGATGAGCAAATAGAAAAATTGGATAAGGAGCTAGCTGAATATCAATCATTTATGGAAAATGAGGAGAATAGCTGAAGAAGCTGTCCCTACAATTCATAACATAAGAGAATTGATAAAAGAAGGACAAGATGGTGTTAATGCAATTCGTGGTCTAGCACATATTGTACAAACCAATATTATACTAGTGACTAAATGTGCACAAGCGATAAACAACACTTTATCACCATCTCATACTCAAGTATTCATACCTATACCATCTATGGGAATATTGACTCTTACACCAATGATCTTAACAACTGATGCAAATGCTTGTAGTAATGCTACCACTGGTATTGGAGTATCTAATAGCACTAATTACAAAGTTGTGGGATTTGATTATCAAAATTTGGTTCCTAAAGGGACCTCCTCTATGCATACTTGTTCTCAACCTTCTATCTATTCCACTCATTTCCAACCACCTATTACATACTCGCAACCATCTTCCACCTATCATTATGGCCAACTACTGTTAACATATTCTCAACCTCCGCCTATTGTATCTCAAGCTCAATCACCTCCTCACCTTGGTTCTAATTCCTCACAACAAACTGCATCTCCCAATGATGCCATCCTAAACCAACTTTTACAGGGCATGACTGCTTTGCAACAAAAGGTAACAAATTTGACAAATTCTTCGTAGCCTAGTCTACCAACATATCATGCCCGTAATCCGTTATCTTATGCAATCTTGAGAACTCCTATGCCTGAGAAGTTTGAGACTCCCCGCTTTGAAAAATATGGTGGAAAAGGAGATCCCAGTATTCATGTGGTAGCATTTACAACTATGTGTGGTGATTTTTATTTTGAAGAGGATTTGTTAGCAAAACGTTTCCCGCGATCTCTCAAAGATACTGCTTTAAAATGGTTTTTATCGTTTCTGCCAAATTCAATACACTCCTTTTCGTAGTTGATTGATCAATTTTTACAACATTTTCAAGCAAATATCGGACCCCAAGTCACTCTAATTGACTTGGTTCAGTGCAAACAAGGTCCCAAAGAAAAGTTGACTGAATTCATTAGTTGATATCAAGGACTTTATGCATAGATTCAGTATCAGATGAAAGATGAGGATGTTCAAAAGATATTCATTACAAATCTACAACCTAATATTCATGATAAGATTCTCTTGATGAAATACAACTCCTTTCAACATTTATGTACCGCTCTTCACGATTACCAACTTTCGTCTAGTCAGTATGAAAACCAAAACTCATCGGCTCAAGTTGGTCAATCCATGGGTGGATCATCACAAAACAATTTTAAGAGAAACAATAATAGGAGTTTCATCAAGATCAATGAACCGAATACAAATGTGTCTGCTATAAATAATCCAAAGAAAGCATCGTATCAACTAGGAAAGTTTACTTTGATAGCTGAGTCCTATCATTCTATCATGAACCAAGCTATGAGTAATAATATTCTGAGGCTTCCCCTGATCAAGCCTGTTGATCCTAGTAAACAAGGACCTTACTTTGATGATAATGCCTTTTGTCATTATCATCAAATGCAAGGACATGACACTGAATGATGCATGCATCTTAAACATGAGATAGAGGACATTATTGATTTAAATGTCATCCAGGTATCGGGTGTGAATGACAATGGAAATAAGTCAGTTGCTCTGCCGAATCAAAATTTACAAATCTTCACTAATCCTTTCCCTAAGCATACTGAAAATAATATGGTGGAACAGGGTTTTGGTGGAAGTAGACGAAGATGATTACCTGGACTATGATAGTATTGTCAGAATGATTGAAGTGGATAAGAAACAAGTGGATAATCCACCTTGTCCTTGAAGAAACATAATTTATGGTGAAGCTCCTCCCCCATTATCCCTGTATGGATCGGGAGACAATCAAAATGCTTCAGAAAAGAAAGAACGACAACCAATACAAATGAGTAAGATGGTACAGGATGATTCCTATCCCCGTGCTAGAAAGATTCAACAACGAAAACTCGATAAAAATTAGAAAAGAGCTAGACTCAAGAATTGGAGAAAATAGTAGTTCCCCTCCTCATAAGCAACAAAAAGTTATATTTACACAAGGAAAAACAAATCAAACATCATACGATAACAAACAAGACTTTCATAAGAACCACTCAAATTTTGCATTAAATATGATCAAATACCTCTCCAAGAGGTTCGTAAGCTCTAACATATAATATGAAGAACCTACAGGTAATTATCTCTAACCCTTTATCTCTCTCGTGATGTGCTTCCCCCATTATGTGTTATATGTTTAGGCCTCCTGGGATGACCTCGGATTCTCCTGTAAGGTTCGGGATACCAGGAGACCGCCTCTATTGTGACCTTCTTCTATTTGTATCATCATTCTTCTATATTGCGCTCTCTAATTTCATTGTTGAGTGTTGTGTCTTATGGACATAGCATCATGGTTGGTGACCTGGGGGCACCCTCCTACATGACTATCCCTAAGACACTTGTTTCTCCTCTCTTATTTATTGTTTCCCTTCCTCTAGTGTTTCCATCTAGTGGGCGGATGACGACAAACATTTATACTGATGCGGACCTAGTGTCCCTTTCGAGAGAAATCAAAAAATGGACTTAGTTCTTAATATGACGATGGGGTTGTATATTTTATCTGACGCTTGGCTAGTGGAAGCACTCGTGCTTTCTGCGTAGTGAATTTCATGATGTTTCTATCGCATTTACAAACATTAAGAATACTGTTGCTCTGTGCACCTTTGTTTGCCTTCGAATCTAGCCTTGGCGGTACTCGATTCGAAGAGCTTTGTGATATAGCCCCACAATTATCCTCGAACACTGAATTTTTTGTATAACCTTAGCTCTTTGTGTGGTTAATCATATGCATTGATGTTGTTTATCATGATGTTGTAGACACTAACATGTTTCTTGCAGGGATGTGTTTGTGGGAACATTTGGTGGTCGTAAAGTACATGTCACCTCCGGGGGGCATGGGCTTTGCAAAAGTCAGTGTTCCCTTGTATGTTTTCTTCCTCCATTAATGTGCTTGATATCGATACCTAATATCAACCACCTTAAGGTGGGGGCATATATAAGGTAAGTTGTCTGTTGTAGATGTTAGCTATGTGCTTGTCCTTAGGTGCAGTCTAAAGACTTGCTTGATGAGTGCATCCTGCATCCTGAGTTTGTTTGCAATCAATCAATCAATCATGTAAGCCCTCTATGGAGGCAGGATATCATGTATATTATTTTTATCCTAAGCCCTCTGCAGAGGCGGGGATGGTGTATTTCTTGGAGCAGATTGCATCATCTTGTCATTTTCAAAAGTCCTCTGCAGAGGCGGGGAGTAGTTCTGTGACTAACTCAACCCTTAAGCATGTTTTTGGTGATTGTTGTGGCGAAGCCCAATCATCGGTGTGTGCCTGTAATGTGCTTGAGATGGTGTTGGACCTAGAAATAGGTACACTCCATTGCTTGTCTGTCGTTTTTTCTCCGTGTATTCAAGTGTGTGTGTTTTGGCGTGCTTGTTTTGTGTGGCATGTTTGTTGCCCCATATGCAGTCTAAAGACTTGCTTGATGAGTGCATCCTGCATTTTGGGAGGTTTTGTGTGTCTTGCGTGTGTGTTGCCCCATATATACAGTCTAAAGACTTGCTCAATGAGTGCATCTTGTATTATGGGAGGGTTGTTTACTTTCCAGTACTTGCATCTGCATTTCATATATATATGAAAAAGAAAAGAAAAGATGTCATTGCTGTCTTCCATGCATTAATGTGTCTTCTATGCATTGACTGTCTTCTCCATGTTCTACGTGGCTGTAACTATTTTCTCCGTGTTTTGCGTGCCTGTTACTATCTTCTATGCGCTTGGTGTGTCTTCTCTGTACTTGATGTGTTTGTTGTGTTTGTGACCTTATTTTAATGCATGTATTGGCCTCGCATTTATACGTACATTAAAGTGGGGGCTAAATGTAACGTCAGAAAATGTCCCCTTGGGGGCTTGTCCCTCATAAGGTTTAGCTCCCAGGTCTTTAGCATGCATTTAGGACATCTTAGTTCATATTTTGGCATCCCAATGGAATGAGACGTAGGTTCCATGGCAAATTGGACCTAGGTGGACCCCTTGAGCTGTACCCTACCCAAAATAGGGGGGGAGGACTTGGGCACCCACACCCTGGTCCTGCCCTATTTTAGGGTAGCCCTAATTTTTGGGTGTTAGTTTATGACCGTTATTTTGTCCTTTTGCCAACACAATAAGTTTTGATTTTAAAATCTTGGCAGGAGTGCTTGTAGTTGCATATAAAAGCATGTTTAGGAATTCATTTGTAAACTAGATGGTTACTAGCAAGCTATTGTGTTCTCAAGGTGTTTCAAGGCTTTCTATTGTGTTGCAAGAGCAAACTTGTGTGTTTTGTGTGTTGATATTTTTAGATTTGAGCATCAATTTCCTTATGGCATGAAGAGCATCTTCCTCCCATGAGAGCTTCACTACAAGGTGACATAATATTGTGTTTTCATCATCGATTCCTTTAGTTTTTGCCTCTGCCTCACAAGGGCACACACTCTTTATCTGACAACGGTGTTTGGAGACTTAAGTGTCCTCCGGGGCTTGACTAAGGCAAGCCTCTAAACACCACAACCCCCAAACCAAGTCTTGTGATTACAGGTTACAGGTGTCGCATTTGGGAAAAGTGGAGTTGTAGGAAGGATTGGCAGGCATCAAGGATTCAAGATCTAAAGGAAAGCAGGACACAGGAGCACTTCCAGGACTTGGGCGCTCGCTCTAGTGT